>CAHIKZ030005053.1:352500-740000 GCA_903632075.3 Acanthosepion pharaonis | reverse complement strand
TAATCTCACTTCGAAGATTCAGCAACTCTTCTGGATTTTTGTCTTTAATTTTAATAAAAATTCTTCCGAAATGCATAGATCACACCGATCATGGAAAATTGAACTTTGAGCTCAGTTCTCCTTCGCCTTTCGCCAGAAAGCAGGACAGGTTGACCCACTCCTCTAAACACCCAAAGAACTAATCAGGACATCTACAAACATCGCAAAGAACCTCCCATCACTAGAACCACGTTCTACTATCAACGAGCGGATTGGGACTCGTCCCGTGACTTCCTCCGCGATGACCCCTGGGTTGTTGTCTTTACACTCCCTGTCCAAGAATGTGCTTCTGAGATCTCATCCTGGGTTAAAGCTAGAATCGACGCTTTCATCCCCTCTAGGAAATTTAAGGTCAAGTCGCACTCCTCCCCTTGGTTCTCCGCTGCTTGCTCAGCCGCCATTGCCCATAGGAACCACTTCTTTCACATATTTCGTAGCGACATGTCGGACTGCAATAAACGTCTCTTTGTTCCGCCCGTAACGAGTGTAAGCGTGTCCTCAACGAAGCTAAGTCAATATTTGCTGCTCGGATGAAGGAGCGTATTGCATCTCGCAAATTTGGCTCCAAAGATTATTGGCGGCTCTGCAAGAGTGTCCTGAACAATAGAAAACCCTCCATACCTCCTTTATTCAACCAGTTAGAGGTCTTGACCTCCTCTACCGACAAGGCTGAAAGCTTTGCTCGGAAATTCTCATTTAATTCAACGCTCGACTCCTCCGGTGTACCCATAGCAGACTTCCCTGTAAGAACTGAGGCCCTATTGAGCGGCTTACACATAACCCCGTCATTGGTACTGGGCATTATCTCCAATTTAGACCCCCACAAAGCTAGTGGTGGAGATGGCATATCAGCCATTGTCTTGAAGAAATGCGCGCCTGAGCTAGCGCCCGCCCTCTCTAAACTGTATAATTACTGCCTCAAGGAATCCTGTTTTCCGGACTGCTGGATGTCCTCATCCATTGTTCCTGTCTTTAAGAACTCTGGAGACCCCTCTGACCCCTCTAATTACCGTTCTATTAGTTTCCTAATCAATGCCGAAGTGGTTAACCACCTTACATCCCATGATCTGCTCTCAGACAAGCAATATGGTTTCCGCTACGCCCGATCTACAGCTGATGTGCTTACGGCCATCACTGAAACCGTCTACCAACCCTTCAAAATAACGGTGAGGCTCATGCCGTGGCCCTAGACATCTCCAAAGCGTTTGATAGGGTTTGGCATGCCGGCCTTCTTCGTAAGCTCCAGGGTTATGATATTACAGGTCGATTGTTTGATCTAATACAATCATTCCTGTCAAACCGTGAATTGAAGGTCATTCTCAACGGATTCTCCTCCAGTTCCTATCCCACGAACGCAGGTGTTCCCCAAGGCACCATCTTTGGCCCCACTCTATTCCTTATTTTCATCAACGACCTTCCTGACGCCATAGATTCCCAAGTTGGCATCTACGCGAACGACACTACAATTTACTCCTGCCTCAAAAACAAATCTAGTGTCGGTGACAAAACTAACCTAGCCGTGCGTCTTGAAATGGACCTCCAATCGGTTGTTAATTGGGGCAAGAATTGGCTGGTCAACTTTAACGCCTCAAAAACTAAACTACTCTCTATTAATCACCATAGAGATCCTTCCCTGCCGCCCCGCCCCCCATTAGAATGTCTGATAGTCAACTTCTTGAGAGCAACTCCCTGCGTCTGCTCGGTCTCACGTTGACTGCTGACCTGAGATGGAACAAATACATTGAGTCAATTGCTTCTTTCACCGCGAGGAAAGTTGGCTCTCTGTGCCGCGCCAGGAAATTCTTCTCCCCGGAATCAATACTTCAAATATACAAATCAACCATTCGCCCTTGCATGGAGTATTGCTGCCATATATGGTCTGGGGTACCTTCTGTTTACCTCGGAGTTCTTAACAAGATCCAGAGACGGATATGTAATATAATTGGCCCTGATCTGGCGTCTCGTCTACAGTCACTCTCTCACAGACGCGCCGTCGCCTCTCTCTGTCTTTTATACAAATACTTTCATGGTAATTGCTCCGATGAGCTGCTTTCACTGGTTCCCAGACTCCATGAATTCAAGCGCCCTACGAGGCTGGCATCCCGCTCCCACCCTTACACTGTAGAAATTTTTAAATGTAGCCGTCTCTTCTATTCCAATAGCTTCATACCTCGCACCTCTCGCCTGTGGAACACCCTTCCCAATTACTGTTTCCCTGAGAGCTATAATCTCCAACTATTCAAATGTAATGTCAATCGACACCTCCAGTTACCTTGATCTACCCACTATCCTTCTCCTCATCCTTTCTTCTATCTCTCCTATCTGCTCTCGCTCCAAATCTTCTGCACCCCCCTGCATCCTAGTGGCTTCACGCTTTGCTCGGGGCGTAATGATTAAAAAAAATAAAATAATATATATATTAATTATAAAATGGACAAAGTCCGACAATTATTTAAAGACATTTTTATGTTTAACATTCTTTTTATTGATACAAGTATTTTAGTAAATGCTCTGTTTATAATAAACAGTATTAAATAACATTTACCGGCCTGAATGTCCGAGAAATTTTCATAGAAAATATTCGTCCTTCGACAGGATTCGAACCTGTATCCTATACGGAACCGTCATATAGCCTGACGTGCCTTACCTCTCAGCCACAAATATGACGGTTCCGTATAGAATACAGGTTCGAATCCTGTCGAAGGACGAATATTTTCTATCAATAAAAAGAATGTTAAACATAAAAATATCTTTAAATATATATATACATATATATATGAGTGTGTGTGTGTTTTTGTGTGTGTGTGTGTGTGTTACTGCGAGCTATGAACTCTGCCACACAAGAAGGTTAGAATTTGTATTCATGAAAAAAATAAAAAACTTTGAAAACAAAACTACAAGGATACGGATCACAAGTTACAAAACAGATCTTTCACCACTAATATTTTTGAAAAACAGTCAGTCCACTGATTTCAACTTTAATAAAGGGTCTAAAAATTCACAGATTTACAAAGTCAAATAGAAAAACCAAAAACAATACTGTCTCAATAATTCAAGAGGTTATAAAATGATAGATAAATCGATGCATTCTGAACATAATCCAGACAGTTGCAGTGTGACTTGGCTCTGATCAATGGCTTCACTCAAAACAAGTATGTGCAGGCTAAAACATAAAAATAGTCATCCTTTCAGTCATGTCAAATCAATAACCCTATCCATTGTTTTAACTATAGTTTTCAGTAAATAAAATAAATAGCATTGATCTTGAGCTTTTAACTGCTAGACCTTGTTCCTCACAACTTCTATCTCTTTTCAAAATTCAAGTCCATGCTCGAAGATATTTTCTTCAAAGGTACAAAAGCAGAGTAGTTCAATGGCCATTGAAAACATTGCCTTTAGAATTGTTTTAATAAAATTCTATCTGGTTCGGTGCTCTGTCTATATATCTTGAAATTCTAGACAAAAGCCAAAAAAACAGTCTGTAATGTTATCCGATCCTGACCTGACATCTCAACATCAGTGATTTTCCCACCGCTGTAACGTGGCTTCCTTCTGTTTTTTCTATAAATAAACAATGACAGTCGGATACGAATAGACTTAGATAGATAGATAGATAGATAGATAGATAGATAGATAGATAGATAGATAGATAGATAGATAGATAGATAATATTTTAGCAGAATATTATTTTTAGAGGAAAGTGTATCTCAGCTCTGATCTCCTCAGGCTGACTTTAGGGATCAGATACAAAACAAAATAAAGGAAGTCGATTTTGGTTGACTGAACTAGCGTGGGAATGATAGTTATAGAAATGTTTTTCAGGGAGTCGAGTCTAAATCGTCATACAATGTAGACGTGTTTCCTTTGTGTCTGGAAGCGGCTTGCCAGTGAGTGAGAGAGCAACCCCACTGGTTAGTTAGAGATGTATACGTCGACGTTAATAAACTCGTTACGGTTAATATTTTTTTTGTTGATGTCTTTTTATCTCCGAACCAAAACCGACTAACGATCACCCAGACTTTTCTATAAATATTTTCATGGCAGTTGTTCTAATAAGCCCTCTCTCCTTGGTACCTCAATCGTGTGAATTTAAACGCATTACTAGAGTGGTAAATAAGACTCATCGTTTTACTGTTGAACTAGCTACATGTAACTGTAAATGCTATTCTAATAGTGTCTTTTCTTGCACTTCTATTCTCTGGAACTCTCTTCCGGTTTCTTGCTTCCCTGCCACCTACAAACTTCAAATATTTAAATGCAACATCAATAGCGATCTTCTGTCTTCTCAGAATCCTGTTCTTTTATTATCCTCACTAAAGTCTTTTCATTCCCACTAACCCCTTGCGTCTTAGTGGCACTAACAGCTTGCTTGGAAGGTGAAACGATTAAATAAAAATCTACGAGTGCTTTAAAAGCAAACATTTTAAAAGTATATATTTTTAATACAGTGTAACCCGGATATAAGAGAGTTGTCGGGACCGGAGAATAAGTCTCTTATATCCGGGTTTCTCTTATATCCGGGTTTGGTCTATTTTGTTTAGGTAAGTATGGGCTCTAATTTTGGACCAGAGAAAATCTCTCTTATATCCGGGTTTATCTTATATCCGGGTCTCTTATATCCGGGTTACACTGTAAAATCTATTATAAAGTGGGAAAAGTTTTCGTGTGACACGTTTCGCCGTTTAGGACTTCATTAGACTAACGTGATATGTAAATTGGTATAACTACACATCCGTACAAACTTTAAATTTAAATTTTCTTTTTTTAAATATATGTTATGGGTACATAGTCTAGAGGATTTCATTTAGCATTTCACTTAAATTTATATATAAATATATGCCCAAATATATTAAAACAAAAGTGAGAATAAGTAAGAAAAAATATTATTCTCCATAAAGTGGAAGATTGAAAAACATAACAAAAAAGAAACAGCAAAAAAGGTCTAACTCCTCGGCCTTCACAGATCAATAAAGGACAAAACATCTCTTAAAGTGTGCAGCTTTGTTATTTCTCTGTCAATCCTCTACGTTTTTTAATTCTGAACATATGCTGAAATCCATTCGTAAAGATGTCCTGCACACCATAATATTAATTCAGTAATTTATGATTACAAACGTCAGTGTGATGTTGAATATATTGGTAGAACTAATCAAAGTTTGAAGACAAGTATTGATCAGTATATACCTGCTAAGATCTGTAGAGGACAGTATGAAAATTTACATATATTTGTTAATACTTCTGATTCTCCGATTGCAGAACATTTAATAAATAAACCAATTTGTGCCTAATCTTTTAATAAAAAAGATTATTTCACAGAATTCAGTAGAGCACATTCAGATTACCATTTGAAATTGCTTGATATATATTAAGTCTGAACTGCCTTTTCTCTGTAAGCACGGCCTAAATGTAATCTGTCTGTAATTGTAAGTTCTGTTCCTGATTTTCTGAGAGTATTTTTTCTTTTCCGTTTTTAAATTGTTGTGCACATATTTATATGTTTTGTCCTTGGTTAAGCTCTGAAGGGTGAGGAGGAAAAACAGGTTAGCCCTTTTTTCTTTATTCATATTGTCCTTTTACAGATATATTCTATCGGAAATTCTACACATTGAGTATATACATATACAGATTGAGTATCATTTATCCGAAATTCCAAAATCCGATGGTTTTTCAGGTGCTGACATGACTTGCCACAAATGGAAAATTTCAGAAAGCACTGGGAAGGTTCATAGATGACATGCAGCGGTTGTAAGTGACAACATCTGCCTTGCGTGGGAGTTCTCTAACCAAGCTACATAGCCTACGTTGACGCCAGTTTTTTTTTATTGGCGATCGTAACAGCAACACCTTTGTTCGTGGGTTAATTACCAGGTGTTTCATGCTCAGTAAAGATATTATTTAAAATGTTAAAAAGCCCTGCATTTATATATTTTTGTAAGCAGTGATCATGTTTTTTGTACACCTACAGAAAGTACAAAACATTATTTTTACGTGAAATCTTAATTTTACCACTTAAAAATCCGTGTAAGCATTACATGACTATCTTCATTATCTGTATATAAACAACATTTATTAAATTTCATATAAAACTACTTTCAGGTTATATGTTATTTATATAAAACTACTTTCAGGGTATATGTTAAAACTGCCTTCAGGGTATATGTATAAACTGTGTTATGAAATGTAAAGGGATATCGCGTTTATGCTTGGGTTGCATTCCCAAGTTGTCCCATTTTATAGATGCTATATATAAATTAAATAGACTGTATTCCAAAATCCGAAAACCTAAGCACTTCCGATCGCAAGAATTTTGGATAAAGGATTCTCAACCATATATATAATAATTAAGTAATTCATCGAGTCTAGAAGAAATCTCAACAGAAAGTCGTGAACGGACGTTTCGTCCTATATTTGGGACTCATCAGCAGTGCGCATCCACTATCGAAAACTGAAATCCGGACCATTACGATATGAGACAAACGTCACACCAACTGTACCAACGGGCTTCGGTGACGAAGAGGTAACGAATTAGGCGATTGTCTCATATCGTAATGGTCCGGGTTTCAATTCACAGTAGTGGATGCGCACTGCTAATGAGTCCCAAATATAGGACGAAATGGACATCCAGCGCTTTCTGCATTCTGTTGAAGTTTCTTCTAGATTCGATAAATTAATTATGATTATCTCAAATCCTCTAATAAATTATATATATATATATATATATATATATATATATATATATATAATGTCCTGATAAAATATTGTAGCCACTGCAGATTCCTTAAATCTACAAGTTTCAGAAGAGAACTACATTTAATTTTACTACTTCATCAATATTGTTTTGAGTTCGCAATAAATATCTTTTTTTTTTATCTGGTTGTTTGATTTAATCATCATCGCTTTCATCAGAAGAGCTCTGGAAATGAGCCATATACTCATTGTGAGAGACAGAAAATGAGCGAGGTATATAAGGCACCATATCGTGTTTTAAGCTCTGACCCATGACCCAGAATCCGTTCTTGTTTGAAGCACTTTCAAGGGTTTCCATTTCCTTGAAAAAAACACTTTTCCCCCTTTTCCTTGTAACATCTCCTGAAGAATATCTCTCATCTGGAAATGGCAATCTTCGTGAAACTCTCCGCTTTTCAACTCTTTTCGATCCCTTGTCAGTTTTAGTTTCAATTATATGAGAACCGGAAAATGCTGGTAACAATGGCAGAGATTGTTTTACGACTTGTGAATTATAATTGGAAGGAAACGGATCTTTCATATCTAAGCATCTTATGTTACACCTTAGACTTGGGAAGCGTCTACTTCTTCTGCTCTGCGTTGAATCCAAACCTGCAGATGAATCTAAAGAATACAAACTATAAATGGACGGGGGAGTATTTTTCATATTTCGGTAGAGTCTGTCCGCAGCATCATTGGGCGTATGTCCGCGGTCTTCCCACTTGTACCAGTTGTAACCCATCAGAGGTCTTGAAGGAAATAAATTCATACTTTTTATTCTTTTGGCATTTATTTGGTTTAGAATTTCAGGCCCGATATTCACTTCTACCATTTGTTCCTTCTTAAATGAGGCGTCTTTGCCTTTACAGCGAGTAGGCATAATTTGACAGACCGTTATTTTCCTCAGAAAGGTAGGATTATCCATTTCGGGTGGTAAGCATTTGAGTTCCGACATTGTTCTCTAATTTGCACGTCAATTGATATTTAAAGAATTTTATGTCGCTGAAAGATATTTTTTTCTTCCTACTCTGAAATGTTTCCAGCTTTTCACGTGTTCTTTATCTATTGTGAGTTTTGATAAAGATCTTTTTTATTTAATTGCCAGATACTAAAACTACCTCGCCTATTAAGACTAGCAACATCCATGAAAATTTCACTGTTTTTCTATTTTAATTTTCTGGTGAATCATCATAATTTTTAATTTAATGGCTGAATAAGATGCTTTCAATTTCCATAACTCTTAAATACATGTGGAAATTCCCCTGTTAAAATATTTGCGCTTAACGACATTAACAAAATATTGCAATAACAATCAAAAGTACGAATGCAGGTCATTATTTAAAGAAGTAAAAGGGTACAAAGGAAAAGATTCAAAACTGACCAAGTTTTCAATTTCACTGAAGCAGACGTTAAACGCATGAGAGTATTATCGCTTCCTCTGTCTTCCCTTTCTTTCCTTTTATTATTATGTATGCTTTCTTTTTCTCACTAAAACCAAACAGTGTCTCTGATATATCCTTTTCTTCCGTCTTTCTTCACAATCACAAATGAATGGGCCATTATTTATCTGAAGCAATGGCAGGGCATAACATGTGCTTACTAACTTATTAACTAACAGAGGAACAAGGAGAATTATAATAATATGATTAACTTGGAGTTAATCCAGCTTTTAATTATATTTGTGATTAAACATCTGGTGTTCAAGTCAGTGTATTTTCCCTGAATGTTTTCTCCTGCTCTAGATCTGCTATTAACATGTTTGGCATCATTTTAATTTTATTTCGCAAATAAAACTGACTTTTTAGAGAAAGAACTTATTTCAGCCACACTCTAAAGTTGCAGTTTTCATTTTTTTTTTTTAATGGATTAACGTTAATAAACTTCTTTGAATTTAAGGCCTCGTGTGCCCGTTTCCAATGAACAATACAAAAATGTCTCTTTTCAAATATAAACTAATTACAAATAAATCATTTCTTTATAATTCACTTTAAAATGTTTCTAAAAGAGTTGTTTTCACGGAGACATGCATTTGGTATTATTCAAATTCCATATTTCAGTATAAATGTTTGTGTTCCATAAATATTGTTCTGATATTTGAATCCTTGTTTTGTTTTAATTTAGATATCATTTCCGTTTTCCTGAAAATGCAATGCATAAAATCCTTGGTAATTACACTGTCTGTACAGCCAGATCAACTGAAAGAAGAAAAAAAAACAGAAAAAGGTTTTCAACAGGAGCATTTTTTAAAACATTAAAAACACTAAAAATAAAATTAAGTAAATACAAAAATAATATTCAGAAAGCGATTATATTCTATTTAAAGAAGTAAAAATTTAGAAAATCTGTATCACTAATTTAAAGTTTCGGAAAAGGGTGATTTCAAAATTCTCAAAAAGGGAGATTTCAAAATTTTTAGAGAACCACAGCCTGAGTAAATCTCGAAATAAGCTATAAATAAACTTGTTATTTTAAAAAAATATATCGTTGTGTTATACTAGTTAGTTCATTAAACATATAGAATATTTTTTATCATGTTTACCTCGAAGCAAGGCAGTAAAGCCACTAAGACACAAGGGGTTACTGGACGTGGAAGTATTAGAAAACAGAAAAATAACTAAGGAGCGAGAACAAAAGAAAAGTAATCAGGGGACAGCAGATAGCAATTGACATTGCATTTAAACTTTTGCAGAAAAAAAAGTTGGCTGGAAAGCATAGAGCCGAAAGGAAGTTCAACTGTATATTGACGAGACCTTGTCACCAATCTAGCACTTTGCTTAAATTTATAAAATCTATGTACCATAGTGGAGAGTTCATTCTGAGCAATTATTATGAAAGTATTTATAGAAAAGGCACAGGGAGGCAACATTATGCCGAGACGCCAGATCAGGCCCAATAATAATGCTGATTCTTCTTTAGATTTTATCAAAGATCTAGATATATCTAGATACACAGCAAGAGTACTAGACCATATGTAGCAGCAATATTCTAAGCCTGGACGAATGCGTAACAGAGAATCGAGTCATCCCGATAAAAGACTCAGAGTTGGTTGTATGTGGTGCTGTAAAAACCAGGAGTTGCTTCCCCTTCCACAATAGTCTGTTGAGAGAAGACCTTCTACTAGGTGGCACTGCCTATTTGCATATGAACGATACTGAGTAGGTATTAGCCAATAGTCAGCGTGGGTCTGGGACTGGGATAGCTATATAACACCAGTGTTTTTCTCAGTCGACAGAAAGGGCTCTCGACGTGCGAAAACCAAATAAGACGAACACAGAATGGTAGACATATAGATATGTAAGATAGATTCCGAAGAGAAAAATTGTCTGACACGACACAGTGAACCGACCTTCTTAGCAGTTAACCTCGCAATGGATTCAATATAGTCTTTCTACTTCATATCAACTGAAAACATTAACCAAAGAAGGCACAAGTCACTCTCCTGGCTGTTAGCATCAGCCATACTGATGGAAGGTAGAAGGAAATCTCTCAGATGATTAATAAAAAGCAGTTTAGTTTTAAAGGCATTAAATTTAACAAGACATCCTTTTCCCAGTTTAGAATAGACTGAAGGTTGATTTTGACATCAGCAGCCAATTTGAACTTATCGAACTGATCAGACTTATTATCGAAACAAGAGTAGATGGTTGTGTCATCAGCATAGATACCATGTTGAGAGCTAATGCCATTGGGAAGGTGATTAATGATAATTAAAAGCAAAGTAGGACCAAGAATAAAGCCCTGCATTAGTACAAAAGTATCTAAAAGCGTAGAATTGATAAGAAAGTCTGGATCAGTTCAAATATTTGGTCAAAGATACTGTAACTTTTCGACTTGTGAAGAATATCTGTATGCCAAACCCTGTTGAAAGCTTTCAAGGTGTCCAAAGCAACAGCTCGAGCTTCACCATTCTTATACAGAGCTTGCAATTATTGTCAGTTGATCTACAGAAACAAAAGCCATATTACTTGTCTGAAAGAAGACTCAGTGATGTGAGATGCTTAGCCCATTCAGCATTGATTAAAGTCTCTAGTAGTTTCCCCAAGAAGAGAATAATCTTGTTTGATAATACAGCCTCGTTTTAGAAATAAAATGGATCCCGAGAAATAGCCATCTTGATGCTTGTGGCATCCACACATGTAATCGCTTTAGTCGATAACCACTAACAAAACAAATCTAGCAAAACCAAATTGAGGATTTTGAGCAGGGTAGTCTTAATGGAAAATTTATGAAAGGAACATTTGATTACTGACTTGTTGGGAATTTGGAGGGTGGGCTTGGCTTTCTTTACGTCTGTCGGAGTTACCTCCTCCTTCTATCCTTGAGCCGGCAGAGGAACAGGTCATTTCGACCTTGACCTCTCATTCATGCCCCTTACACACTGTTAACACGTCGGAGGGACTAGCAAATCCCCTTTTTCACTTCGTTCGCCCTTGCGTGATACGGGGCCGCTCGGGAGGCCCGCAACACGTCTACGCATTTATTACTAGAATTGACAAAAGAGTAAAGTAAAAGTTTAACAAATTTAATTCTTTGAATATATAATTCTAACAATTTGTTTTTGTGAACATATAACACTAATATTTTAATTCCCTGAAAATATAACACTAACGTTTTGTTTTTATGAACATATAACACCAATATTTTATTTCTCTGATAATATAACGCTAAAGTTTTGTTTTTGTGAACATATAACGCTATTTAATTTCCCTGAAAATATAACGCCAACATTTGGTTTTTGCGAGCATACAACGCTAATATTTAATTTCCCTGATAATATAACGGTAACGTTTTGTTTTGTGATCATATATAACACTAATATTTTATTTCCCTGAAAATACAGCACTAACATTTTGTATTCATGAACATATAACACTAGCATTTCCACATGATGTAACTGTTAGCAAGTTTGTGCCATCTAAGCTACACTTATTAAATCAATTTAACCCTAGCATTTTATTTCTCTGAATATATAATACTAACATTCTGTTTCCTTTCTAATGATAAAACCAGAACTGATTTTTTGTTTAACCAAAAACCATAGAATTCATAGAAAAATGTCCTTCTCACCAAAAAAACACTACTAGCCAGATTAAACATAAAACTAATTTTTGTTTTTACATTGATGTTCACTGTGTACAAGGCCCGAGAGCTACTCGTATAAACTGTGTCCCTTATCTCTTACTGAGTGAGAGATAAGGAGCACAGTTTATAGGAATATGTGGGAAAGATAATGGTTAACCCTAGACTTGAACAGGTTAAGATTGTAGCGATCAGGGAAGTATCCTCTTGGGAGTCACTTCCACAAAACAGCTGTTCATGGGAAGAAGCTGGTCAAGTGTAACTTACATCTCACCAGTGGAATACGAAAGGAATGAGGGTGGTTTGCTAGAATGTTCATGGCATGTCTGGTCTTAGCCGTGTAGGTTACAACATGTGGAACTAAGGAATATAGTTCATCTGAACACTTTCCATGAAAATAACGAAAGAGCAGTGAGAGACATGCAACATTTCATCTGTGGGCAAGGGGTTGTATAGTGGAGAATAATTCATCATCCACAATAACGCGGAGACACTTCTGGACTCTATTGTTTCAAAGCAATGTATTTGACTTCTGTAGAGATTTTTCTTGCATCTATTTACCCAAATTTATACAAAGAAGTAGTATATAAAACTCTCAAATGTCTTTAAACAAGATTTTAGATAAATTATTCTTTTCTATAATCTGAGTCAATTGTCTTTGCAAGTCAGATGACCTACCTATCCATTACTAATTTGGAAACCTACCGTACTTTCATTATCTGTTCTTACAAAGTTTATGCACGCATTGATGATGAATAAATAAAGACAATTGTTTCTTGATCATACAAGTTAAATAACCTTCCCACAGTGATAATGTAAGAATTTCAGGTGCCAGGAGTAAAGTAGATATTATCTCTCAGATTAATCAAATATTTTTTATGTTTATGACAAGTCTATAAGCCTTTGAGCAGGTATCTTGTGTCTATCATAGTATTGTTTTCACATTCCCATAAATATAAAATATGACACAAGGCTATTTTTTAAGATGGATAGTTGCCAAAAACATTGCTTACAACCATATCACATTGAAACAGCAGTTCTCATTCAATCACCAAATTTAAGCAATATTGATCCCGATCAATTCCTAGACGGGTGACCACTTCAGAATACCAGGTTCTAGGACAGTGGTTACTAAACTTTTTTTTCTCTGGGTCACATTTTCGAAATTAAAATTTGCTCATGCCAAACCATATTTATGTGATAAAAAGTACATTTAAAAATAAATAAAAAAAACAGAGGTCGGATTAAAGGGAGATAACCGCGGATTCGACGTCAGAACATTATCATTGATAACTCTCTCCTCCAATTTGCGGAACCTAGTTGATATATTCTAAATACTTGATATAATGCAAAAATATCACAATGATAAAATCGGTGAATAATTATTTATAACTATTTATACTCGGACTCATGCATGAAATTACAAGTAATCAATAATAATATTTTAAACTACGAAATCATATATATTTTTGGCATATGAATTTGTTGAAATTGCTTCTAAAACTTTGATTGTCTTGCAATCATTCCGCCTCACCTGCTATTCTCTTCCACTGCACCTATGAGGCGTGCCATACCATTTGGGAACCACTGTGTTAGGATGTGAGGAAAACAGCCGGGAATGAGAAATTGGAGAACCAAGTTCAAATTCCAGTCAAATTCGTTACATTCACTTACATGCAAATAATCTTGAGAAAGGTAGGAATCCATTTCTTCTTTCACCCTAAAAACCCACCAGCTAAGAATAGCAGGACAGACTGAGTCTTATAGCCTTGGTTGGCAACCAGTCTACCACAGAAAGAAATGGCAATCAACTATGAGAAACAGTTGAATTGGCTACATGTAACCATAAGTTCTATGCAAACAGTTTCTTTTATTGAACTTCTCACTTGTGAAACTTTCTCCTGGCTTCATGCTTTTCAGCCATCTTTGATCTTCAAAAATTTAAATGCAATGTCAATTACTATCTACTGTCTTGATTAATCTTCTATTCTTCTCACTCCCTAAAGTTTCTCTTTTTTTTTACTTGTTCTTCTACACTCAGTAACCCTTTGTGTCTTAGTGGCTTTACTGCTTTGCATGGGGTGAAGTGATAAAAAACAATTTCAAAACTATGGAGAATGCTAGAAGCAACTCTACTAATATTTCACATGACAATTCACACATATTAAGGGAAGATATGTTGATCAAGGATCGCCTACATTCTGAAGGAACATATCATTAAAAATGGAAGAATATAAATAAAAAAAAAGATATGTTTGTAATAATAATAGTGTTCTAAAAATATAAAAAATCAATTTAAATGTTAACAAAGCCATTAAAATCTGAAGACTGGAATTTAATAAAAATGTTTTATTCATTGATTGTTAAATTTTTTTTCTAAATCATTTCATTTCGATAGTTAATATGCTACATAAACTTTGGTGAGGAGAATTGTGTCCCTTCTGTCATCTAATGGGCTATATTAAAATATTGTTGATTAACAGAAACATTGTTTAAATAGGAGCTGACGGCCAGATGATGTTGGAACACCAGTTCCAGTATGATAACTGATGTTAAGCAACATTGAGCCTGGTCAGTACCTTAATGGGTGACAACTTGGGAATAGCTGCGAGCTTGGATGTGCAGGTAGTGTAATGGATAATGGCTCAGGATTGTTAATCAGAGAGCTAAATTCCAATTCCAGTCAGGTTCATTATATTCACTTACACACAAATACCCTTGGGAAAGATATAAATCAAGGATGTGTCATCTAGATAAGCAAAGTAGGCAGTGCCTACCCTAAATAAAATAGATTAGCAGCTACATTTTCCTCCCGTGGCACAGGATGCATCTAATCCAACAAAATTATGAAGGTTACTCTGCTTATTAAGAATAAAATGCAAAATATTTTATTTTTGTAGATTTACACTGCCTACCCTAAGTAATTACTGATCACATGCCTGGTATGAATCCACTTCTCTCACTCTCTCTCCCTCCATCTATGGGTTAATTAGTAAGATTTGTATCCCTAAATCATTATCTCCAAAAAAAATATTCTTACAATTTAAAAAACTTTTTTGTTTGTTTATCAAATTCTGATTAGGTGTGAATTCTCCTCCAGCTATGGGTTAATTAATAAAGACTTGTATCACTAAACCATTATTTCTTTAAAAACATCTTACAATCTAAAATGAATATTCTCTGCCTTTAAATAACCTGGAAAGGGTTGATAAGCCGTAGAAAATGAATCAATCAATTTGACGTTATAGCAGTTCAGTTGTACATTATAATTAATGAAATTTGTTTTTCTTTTTTAGATAAAGATTTTGGGCTTAGCAAAAACAAGAAAAAGATTAATAATTTTGTTTTTTTAATTTTAATGACATTTTTAAAATCAGTTATCATTTTCCCTGTGAAAATTTTTGAACTTACATAGTATACATATGGATCACTAATGTCCTTAGATTTCACCATCTATGTGGACAGGTGCTGGAACCTTTCTACTGCAGCTAATAAAGTCCTGCTGTAGTGTTTGCAACATGGTCATCAACTTCCTGGGAACAACTTTTCTTTTAAGAATCATTTTTCTGAAAGTCAATATTAAAGTCAGGCATTGAGTTTTGTTAAATTCAAATAATTCACTATTTTAATTAAAGTATATATTTGAACGTTTTAATTAATGATTCATGAGAACCAGAAATAAAAATTCTTTTAAGGAAACAATAAAAATTAATATGAAAACATAGACAAAAATCTCCCTGTTAAACTTATTCAATGCAACTTGAGAAAAACTGTGTTGAGAAGATTGTATGGGAAATAATCACTTGACATGATAATTACTTTGAAATGTCATCATTGTCATTCGTAGAACTTGCTGTCAAGTATTGAGGTGCTCATCAACATTTACTTCTGTGTGAATTGAGTCCTATGTTGGATCTGAAGAGATGTCCACAGCCACTACATGGTAGGGTAGAAGGGTCCAGGAGATAGAGAGCTCTGGCTTTTCTTTGGGGTCTCTTCATCTTTTCTATTTGTCTTTTGGTGTTTTCGAAGGGTGTTGTTTTTTCATAGACTGCTCTTCCCCAATTGGTTCTTTCTGCAGCTTCCATCTCCCAATCGACTTCTGTTTTCAGTAAAGTGTTCTTGAGCTGATCCTTGAGTTGACAAAGTGGTGTTCCATGTGGTCTCTTGCTAGATGTGAACTCCAAGAAGAGGATTGGATTGGGTAAGCAGATATCTGGCATTCGAGCAAGGTGTCTGGCCCATCAAAGTTGGTGGCGAGTCATAATGGTTTCTAGGCTCTCCATCTTTGCGAGGAGGAGAACTTTGTTGTTCGTGATCCAGTCCTGCCACATGCCACTTTGAAACAAAATGACTTAAAATAAAAATTAGAATGTAGATGAATATTGTTGTAGAAAAAAAAAGAAATCACTGATAGTCATTCCCCTAGATGTAAACCTCTTACCTATCATTGAAAGATTTCTTATTCTTTTACCATCAGATTCAACTTCACAGTAATTCTTGTTATTCTTTTACTGTCAGAATTGCTTTTTCTTACTGTTGGACATGGTCACTAGTCTAAGACTGCCTCTCCCAAGTCAACATTCTCTTTCTGTACTGAAAGATGCTATGAATATTCACATATATACCGCAAATAAAAGTGGTGCTTTCTTCTCAGGAGAATCTTTTTTTAATTGCAGCTGCCAAACCATATAGAACCTATTCATGGTTTCTTTTAAAGCGAGCCAGTAAGTTTATGACTTGCACATGTGCTCTTACAGTTATAAATATCTGTTGGGCATCTTAAATGACCCCCAAAATACTTATATATTACAATGTAATTCAGAATATATTGTGCACATATTAAAAGAAATATAAAAAGGAAACCTGAAATATGTGAAAAAAAGACTACAAAAACAAAATGTAAATACATAGACCATGTTTTAATGCCATTAACATCACAATGTTTCAATATGTGTAGGGTGCATGTGTGAGTGGTATGTGACAAAAGTACAAGAAAGCAAGTCGCTGAAATTATAACCACCCTTAATGCTTATCACATCATGGTTACTGTAGTGCACATGCAAAATGGAACAAACAAAAGTGTTTTGAATAAAACACTGTTTATATACTAATACCGCACATGACTACTGCAGTGTCATGTGACTACACATTTAAGAGTGAAATAACCTCCCACTTTTTCCATTTATATTTTATTTAGCCACATCAGTAGGATATTTTCATATTGTTTATTTATCCATCTTTGTGCATATGTGAATATTACACAGTCATGCACACTGTTTCCACCATAAATACTTTGCAATAAAATCTGTCCCTGCTCAATTAATGTGTTATCAGTTTGTCTGCACTTAAAGTAACTCATGTTTAATGACTGCCACATGAGTAAAATTGAGATGTGAGAATTTTAAAGCAACCATTCACTGTCAACTAGCAGGGAAGAAGGAAATAAATTAAATGAATAAAAATCTCAGGATCAAGTGTCACTCAGCTGGAATATAGGAATTTCCGGGTTGTGGGTTTATATAGTCAAACCACATTCTAAAATGGCAAGTAACAAGCCATCTGTCAAGATGTAGTCAGTCAGTCATGGACCATATGTGATACATGCTTAGGCGATCATGTATCTTTCGATACATGACTGATGAGGCAGATTTCTTTCTGCAGTAGAACAAGGCTATAGAATACAATCAGTCCTGCTATTTACCCATAGCTGGGAGTGAGAAGAGGATTCATACCTTTCCCAAGCATGTAAGTGAATGTAATGGATTCGACCGGAATTCAAACTCAGCTCTCCGATTCCTCAATCTGAGCCGCTGTTCACTATTCCACTGCGCTTACCCAAGATGTAGAGGCAGTCAAAATAACAGGCACTTAAAAGCTATCATTTGAGATGTAGAGACAGTCAGAGTGTCTACATCTCAAATGATAGCTTGTGAGTTGTAAGTGATAGTCAGACTGATTGGTACTTACAAGCTGTCATTTGAGATGTAGAGGTGGCCAGAGTGACAGACACTTACCTGCTGTCATTTGAGATGTAGAGGCGGTCAGAGTGACAGACACTTACCTGCTGTCATTTGAGATGTAGAGGTGGCCAGAGTGACAGACACTTACCTGCTGTCATTTGAGATATAGTGGCAATCAGAGTGATGGTCACTTCCTAGCTATTGTTTGAGATGTAGAGAGGTGCAAATGGTGTTACAATCAGAGATGGATAGAAGTTCAGTTGTTTTTGCTGCCCAAAGGAAGCTCTGGTCCATTAGACTGTCATGAGAAATATAGCAGCAAACATGTTTCAAGTGTCACTTACCTACCTACCTATCAGGCAGTGCCAGGTGAATCTATGCAGAATTCAACATACTGAAAACAGAGTCTGTGTTTTCATATCCCCCAGTCGTGATATTTCACTTTCCATTACTTTGGTGAATGTGAACTGGGCCTTTCCCTGTTTTAACTGTTATTTTCCCCACATAAAATATGGCTCTTACTCGGTAACCATCTACCTTGAATGGCTCTTGGGCTTTTTACAGGGTGAACATTATTGTAAAAAAAAATAAACACAGCCACAAATGAGGATTGAAACACATCATCAGAAATTGTCTAGTCAGTAAAAGACTGACCTAGGGTCTTGGTTGTATGCTTACATTTTTATAAGGTGTCATGTTAATAAAGTAGAAGAATAATTTCCATAAATTCTGTTTCGTTTTCAATTCCTGCCATTTTCTCTCTGAATTTCTGGGACAAGGTGTTATCATTATTTACACTATTTACATTCAGACTACTGAGTGCCTCTGAGGAATCTGTACTAAACAAGGGTCTCAACTTTGCTAACACTATCACATGAGCTCTATACTTACATATGATCATAATGGTAATATTAGCCATTTCCCTACAAGGAAACATTTGGTATTTATTAACCAAGCAGACAGTATTGGTTTCAGTTGAAATTTATAAAAACTTTCTCTTAAAACATTTTTTTTAGGAAAACAGGTTTTTCAAGTCCAGTAGTTGTTATCACCCTTTCCAATATTGATATGGGTTTCCTTCCTAACCTTTTATTTGAAGTAGTGTGGAATGTCAATATCTTAATTACATCATTATTTTCTCTTCTAGTTGCATGTGCTATCTGTGGTATTATGGCGAGAAAATAAATGGAACATAAGTAACTCATTCAAGTGACAGCCAGCAACTGTTTTTATTTCAAGTATATACAAATGTATTGGCTCTGTCTTAGCTAATCAACATTATCTTTACAAGTAATATCTTGACTGTCAGCCAATAAGCATTGCCTTTACAACATATTATACAACACTATCCATTTTAGTTGTTGCTGCTATTGATAGTCCTCAAGTGATGTGGTTTCTGTTATTTGGTACTTGGGTTCTAGGACAGTTGTGTACTGGACATTTGTGTCCTGAACAATTGTGTACCAGACAATTGCATCCCTGGACTGTTGCATCCCTAGACAAATGTGCCCCTGGATAATTGCAGACCTCTAATAATTTTTTGAAAAATTTAAATCAATTATCATAAATTTTGAAAAAAGCATAGGTAGTAATCATAAATTTTTAAAAAAAGGAAAAAAAAGAATAAAATAAAAAAATAAAAGTTTATTTTTGTTTAAAATGCAATGACTGATTAACAGTGTAGCAAAATCACTCTACACATCGCCAGTATATTTTTGTTTGGTGTTTTTCTTATGATAGTGGTAGCTGTAATTTTCCTCATCCACAAATATTTTTCCACCAGTGTTAAATTTTCAGAACTTAGCTGTGGGTTCCAAATAAAAAAATAATCTATAAAATCCTGAATCTATTAGTGAACTAAAATTCTAGCTTATTTTTCTCTTGCTTTAAAAAATTTTTTCTCTTCTTTTTTTTTTTATTTATTTTAACTACCTTTCTGCTTGTTTAGAGTAATTAAAGGTATTGGTGTACAAATTTCTATATTACACAACACTTTAAAAAAATATGGGAAATTCAAAAAATTATCAGAGGTACACTGTTTGTTTTATAGGAATAAAGTGTCACTGCTGACACTTGAGTTGGAACATAGATTGCCAGTAAGCAAACACAGGTTATCCAATTATTGAATTAAATGGATCACATGACCATAGAGGAAACACATAAGTAGAAAATATCATGACGACTAATGATCGTTATTCTATTCTATCCTCTATACTAGACTGATCATCATTTCTATTCTATCCTCTATTACTATGCGCTATACTCTACTCTATTTACTATACTATTTCTCTATTCAGATCACTATATGCGTTACTTGTCAAGTGGGTATTATTGAGCAAGTACTATTAGTGCAAGATTATTTGAAGGCGTCTGATACCAGTATTGTTCAACAGCGTTACTATAGTTGTGTCTGTGATTACAAAGTCTCTACTACAATGAGCATTACAAAAGTGACAACGAGTATTCAATGACATCACAAAAGTGGCAACAAGTGTTTGTTGACATCACAAAACAATTATCCAGGGATGCATTTGTCTAGGGACGCAAATGTCCAGGGATGCAATTGTCTGGTATGCAATTGTCTGATACACAAATATCCATTACGCAACTGTCCATGCACCAGTAGACTTGCTACTAAGACAGGAGTAAATAATAGTGTCATCTACATAAATACCTAGTCAGGAACTGATGATATCAGGGAGATCACAATAGTAATATTAAATAATAGTAATATTATTTAATATAATATATATTAATAATATAATATCATAATATATTTAATATTATTACATAATAGTAATACAGGGTGACCAAAAAAAATGGGAATTTTTGAAGTGAGTATTGCCAGACATGAGCACTGCGAGACAGTGACCTTGAGCAAGTAAACATTTCACCATTTAGAATTCAAGATGAAATTCACAGTATCCCAGCTGAGATGTTGCAGCAGTCAATGAGGAATCTCAACAGCAGATTTCAAGAATGCATTCATACAGGAGGACGCCATCTACAGGATACAATTTTTAAAAAATGAAAATTCCATTATTTTTTCTTAAATGGCATGTTTTAAGGCTTCAATTACTATGAATAAAATATTTTTTTCCATCTCTCTTGGTTTTATTGGATTGTTAAAAAGTTCCCGTTTTTTGGGGTCACCCTATATTAAATAATAGTAATATTAAATAATAGTAATATTACTAGCAATAAATAATGCCAGTAATAAGATAATGAAAAGAATACTGAACTGTCACATAATATCAGTCCTGCTGTATGGCAGTGAATACTGGACAATCTCCTTATAGATGAAAAATAAGACTTGAAGCAAAAGAAATGTACTACAGAAGGATGATGAGAATGCCATGAATAGAACATGTGAGCAATGACAAATTTCTAGCAACAATGGAAACAAAAAGGACATTTATACTTCACATCATGAAGAGACAGTTGAAATTGAAGGTAAGAGTGCCAGAAGAAAGCAATGCACAACCTACCTGGCAAGGCTGAGTGAATGGATGGCGGTGCAAGGTTTAGGAGAGACTAGCAGTAGAGCCCGGCATTGCCCGGGGATGTAACAGTAAGAGATAGATCAATTATCGACCATCATAAAGACTGAAAAATAAAATTGACAAAGATTATTGTTTAAGGTTGATGGAAACGCATGTCTTAATTAGTTTTTTTTTTGTTTGTTATTTTTGGTTTTTTTTTTTACGAATTGGTCAAACCCAAACTCAAACAAAAACATTGTTTTCAATCGCTATGAGTCTACCGATTGAATAGAATTTTATTATAAACAATTGTCTTGTAAATGGAATTTTTAAAGCATTCTGAATGTAAAAATAAAGAAAAAGTGTGCAAGACAATATGAAACACTACCTGCAAAAAAAAATGAAGTTTTGTTGAAATCGGTTGAAAAATGTAGGAAATCCCATAAACGAACACAGACACACACACACAAACAACCTGGGCTTTATAAGTATAATTCGATATGAGTTGTCCCCCTTTCATTCTCATGACAGCGATACTTCTTTGTAGTGTTTTCAAATTGATTTCATGCAAAAACAATTGTGTTTTTCCAAATTTTGGCACTGTCAGAACCACCGCAAGGTAATTTTACATAGTCCTGTGAAGTTTTGTTGAAATCGGTTGAAAAATGTAGGAAATGTATATAAACGAACAGACACACACATACACACACAACCTGGGTTTTATAATAAGTATGATGACAAAAAGTCAAAAGTTATTAAGAGCTGCAAAGGACAGGAAATTGTGGAGATCCATGATCATCATCATCCTCAATGGAAATGGTACATAAAGAGGGAAAGAGAATATTTGATAGTAATACTAAATAATAATAGTAATAATGAATAATATTAATAAGTAATAACAGTAGTAGCAAGAAGTAATAGTAATAATGCTATTATAATTGTACTTGTCTTTCACTTTGATAAGATAGTTTGCACAACCGCTATACACTGCCAATACCTCATAAAAAATTAACAATTCTATTTAGATCGTGTGAAAAGAAGGGAAAAGACACTACTTGGTTTCAGTAAGAAAATGAAAGAAAGAAGAGTTTCACACCTGCCAATACCTGATAAATAATGAACTGTTCTGTTTTGATTGCTTGAAAAGAGGGTAAAAGACAATACTTGAGTTTGAAAGAAAGAAAGAAAGAAAGAAAGAAAGATGAAAGAAGTGATTAACATCTCCTGCTAATACTTCATAAATAATAAACTATTCCATTTTGATTGTGTGGAAAGATTGGGAAAGACATGACTTGGTTTCAGTAAGAAAAAGAAAGAAAGAAAGAAAGAAAGAAAGAAAGAAAGACAGAAAGAAAGAAAGAAAGAAAGAAAGACAGAAAGAAAGAACTGTTTACAGCTGTTGTAGTGAAATAGAAAAGTTGTCAGTTTCAAATATCTTCATTTGTACCCACTTCTTAAAATAACAACCAGCATTCATATTTATGAATGTTATTGCAATATTTTGCTAAAGTTGTTAAGATCAAATATTTAACGATGTGATAGGGGAATTTCTATGGATATTTTATTGTAATAGAACTCACCATGAGCTTACTCAATCATTAACTTAAGAATTAAGATTCATCAGAATACTAAAATAGGAAAACCATGAAATTCTCACAGGTTAAATCTAATAAATAATTATAGTAATAAATAATATTAATAAATAATAAGACAAAAGCAAAAAAGGAAAAGATAATTTCAAAGTGCTTTACTTACGTCTCTAAAGTAACTCGTTTTTGGATTTATAATCACATGTCAAATTACCTCCTGTTGAGTTTTATCCCCTCCCCCTGTCATAACAAAGGCATTTAACAATAATGTTGTTAACAAAGCAAAAAAGGCGGCATATTGTGTGTAGTTTCTTTTGTATTCAAACTGATTGTTGTCTTCCATTTTCTCTTATCTAAAGCAACAATCAACAATTTAGAATTAAACTGATTGGGTATCATTTTAGGTTGTGCTTAATGAACTGAAATTGCTTCCAAACATTTATTGAATAACAGCTATACATGACAGTTGGATATTAGATTTTACTAGTTCAAAACTGGCTATGAAAAAATAGGGTTTTGCTCAAGATGTCATTCTCTTTAGAAGGGAGCATAGAAATTCTATTGAACTTCTTTATAACTTAAGAACAGGAACCAAAATAAGTCATTTATTTTCCTAAAGCAGAAAAAGAAATATCATATTATTAACATTTTTAAATAGTGACTATTCAGAAAGAAATCTATTGTAACAAGATAAAGAAAAAAATATTAATTTACCAAAATTACCAACATATTTTAGTTGTAATTATTTTTATATTTTCAATTTTAAATTGTCTTTTATCATTTTTAACCTTGTGTTAGTCACCTCAGATTTACAGAAATGGATAGTCCCATAGGGAAGGGCCAGTGCAAAGGTCTTATGCTCCCCAATCTCTGATACCCTCCCATGATACAGGGCTCCCACTCTAGTAAATCTCAATTTCCATAAGGTAGTATTCATATAAAATACAAATTTTATTGTAACCTAATTATATACAATAATGGATCATATGCAATATAGGTGACAAATTCATCTATAAAAATTGAAAATACAATGTATCTAAATACAAATTAGAGACATTTTATAATAGATCATTCCATCTTAAATAAATCAACAATGTTCTGCAGGAATTTTTAACATCAACTTGAGATTTTTCTTGTTGAAAAGTTGAATAATTTGAACACATTAAACTTTATGGATAAAAAAATAGTGAATTTTATGTAGTGCTTTGTTCATTACTTAGCATGAACAAAACAAATTCTCAGATTTGAACAAATAGAAAACACAGAATTATTCTGTGAATCAGGACTTAATTCATAGAGTTGCAGAAACTCTAATGTGTACCCACAAAGCCAAAGCTAATCTAAACCCTAGCCCCTAGCCCAAGGTTATTAATTTGATAAATTGCTTTTTAGGCTTCTATATTAAAAAATTAAGATCCAGTTTAGAAAGATCTTTATATTGTAAATTAAACATGCCACATCATTGTTGTGGTATTCTTGGTGATTTGTTGACCTTGGCTGAATGTTATTTTTTGTATATGTATTTTTTTTGGAAGGGAGGTTAAATAGGAAGAGACCACAACAGGATTACAATATTACAAACAAAATCATATATGAGATAAAAAAAAAATAAGCGTAGAAATAAAAATGATAAAATGCTTTAGTATACATTTCAAAAAAATGATTGTATATTTTTAAAGAACATATATGTATTGAGAAATAATGAAATTTTACTTAAATGTTGGTGGCAACATGTATGATCCAAGGTTGTCCAGAACATTTGCCTTCTTTACCAGTTGAAAAGAAAAGGGGATAAAGTTTTGATTTTTATTTCTTTTGGTGATAAAGAGCTTGTTCTGAAGCATCATGGGAGTATTGTATATTTTATTTAACTTTATTTTTATCTTTACTTTAATAATAATTACCATTCTTAACTGTATTTTTCTTGCTTAACTTTAATTTTTCTTTTATTATTAATTATTTTGGTTCCATACTACTACATAGTCTAGTAATAGGGGTTGGGGGCTATTTAGTAATTTATTTGTTGCTATTGCTACATTATGATCCTGGTCACAAAATCAGGGCCTAGCTTGTCATTATATGCATATTGTAAATCGTAATGTCTTTTTATACACGCTTTTCTCCCTTCCCCCTTTTAAAATTTAATTTTTGCTAAAAAAGAAAAGTTTCTCACAAAAATAAGGGTCATTTTCATAAAGAGCAAAACAAACTACATCAGAAAAATACACTTGCTTACAAAATTATATGCTATGGTATGTAACAAACATGTTATATAGAAGTTTTTGATGGAGTTTGTATTCTTTTTAACATTCCTTTGAGAAGATAAATGAGAGTTTCAAATATATTCTGTAATATTGATAAAATATAGCGCAAAACAACTGAAAAAATTATTTAATATTTATTTTTGATGACTGAGTGTAATTGGTATTTACTTGATTTTTAAAGAAATATTTTAAATTTTTATTTCCAATGAGGACTATCTAATATAGAAATGGCAAAAAAGAAGTTATTTTTATATTTTTTAGTCATGCAAACAATGATATTTTCCACAAAGCCTTCCTAAATTTATAAAGTCTTTTAAAAAAATCTACTTACATTAAAATATATCAAAGTTGATCATCGTTGCAAAAAGAAGCAATTTCAAACTCAGAAGATGAATTTAACAAATACAAGGTAACCTTGTAGCTCAAGTCCTCAGAGTTACACTGATTATAGAAAATAAAAGCCAAGTTGGCTTCTATTCAAAGTGATAATGCTATAACTGGTTCTTTTAAAAGAAAAAGGCTATAAAATATTAATACCATTTAGTATTAATTTTTCAGATCATCCTCTCTTTAGTGTTTTTATTGTATATTCCTTCTGCACCCAATTTTATGAATCTATTGTTTACTGTATCTTCCAAGTCAAAAAATAACCCTGGCTCACACGCAATCTGGACTGTGAGAAATTTTCACTTTTCCACAAACCATTTTTTCCATCTACCTTTTTAATGGGATGATTTTAATGGATATTTCACAAAATTTAATGAAAAAATAATACAAATACAGAGTTAAAAAATAATTCATAATAATTTTAAAGAACTTTCTATTTTTATTTTTTATAAGGTCATAATTAATTTATTACAAAAACTGTGTAAGAATAGATTTTGCTTTTCATCATTATTTTCTCATAATAAAGCTATCATGAAACAATACTTCAAGACAATTTATAGTATTTAAAAGAGTCCTGTAAGATATCAGATACAATTTTGACCATTGTATTTTTTTAGGATCAAAGGTAACAAATGTAACAATAAATCTATTGTAGTAATTGATTAAATGTTACAACCAATCAAATATAATAAATAATCAAATGTTATAACTAATCAAATGTAACAATGAAATATAACAAAAGATCAAATATTACAACTAATCAAATGTAACAATCAAATGTAACAAAAGATCAATTGCTACAACTGATCAAATGTTAGAACTAACCAAATATAACAATGATCAAATGCTACAATTAAAAAAATTTAACAAATGATAACATATAAAATCAAATGTAACAAAAGTAACAGATAATCAAATGTTACAAGCGATCCAGTATAACAAATGATCAAATGTTAAAACTAATCAAATGTAACAATCAAATTGTTACAGCAATCAAATATAGCAATCAAATGTAACAAACTAATGTTACAACCAATCAAATATAACAAATTTATCAAATGTTACTAATCAAATGAAAAAATCAACTGTAACAACCGAGCAAATTTTATAATTGATCAAATGTTACAATCAAATATAATGTTCAAATGATCAAATGTAATGAATGATCAATCAAACAATCAAATGTAGCAATCAATTGTAACAACCAATCAAATGCAAAAAATGATCAAATTTTGCAATCAAGTGTAACAATCAAATGTAACAATCAAATAAAATGATCAAATGTAACATCATATTTTCAAATGTAACAAATGGTCAAATCTAATGAATTATCAAATGCTATAACAATCAAATGTTACAATCAAATGTAACAAAGGATTAAAAGTAATAATCAACTGTTACAACTGATCAGATGTAACAAATGATAAAATTTGATAAACCATACTGCTAAATCATAGAAATAGAAATTAAAATTCAAGTTTACCTTGAAGGTTCAGTACTCAAAAATCCATTTCACATCTTAAATAATTTCTACACTAGAAATTCTCTCTTCTGTCTGCCTGGCTCTCTTCTCCATACCTCTCTTCTCCTTGTCTTCCTCTCTCTTTTTCACTGTCTCTCTAGCTCTCTTTGTCTCTCTTTGTTTCTTCTCCCTCTGCCTCTCTGTCTTTTTTCTTTGTCAGAGAAGAAAGGGACAAACAAAGTCTCTCCTCCCTTAAATGGCATAAGAACAAAACATTAATAGGAGTGGTATTACTGTTTCTAAGTGAAAGTTTTGTCCATGTTTGTTTGTTTTTTATGATCTTTGTCATCAGCCTTAGTCTTGGGTATGATGATAAGCTACATCTGGTAGCAAGGCCTCTGATCAAGAGATTTCAGTTTTTGAGGAGCATGGAACCATCTCTTAATTGCTGTTGTTCCCAGGTCCATGCTGATCCAGGGTGGTAGCACCTGTTAGGGTCCTAGTTATGGGCAAATAGTGAACTCCCAAACAAAAACAAAACACTATGAAAGTATAAAACACATTTTTGTAGAAAAATACCAACAATTTATTTTTATATAAAAAAATTACCAACAATATATATTTATAGTAAAATTACTAAGTATATATATTTATAGTAAAATTATGGGCAAATAGTGAACTCCCAAACAAAAACAAAACACTATGAAAGTATAAAACACATTTTTGTAGAAAAATACCAACAATTTATTTTTATATAAAAAAATTACCAACAATATATATTTATAGTAAAATTACTAAGTATATATATTTATAGTAAAATTACCAACAATATATATTTATAGTAAAATTACTAAGTATATATATATTTATAGTAAAATTACCAACATACAAATAACCCATGGAGGTTGATATGTTGTTAATCAAAATCAACCAAACAACCATTATGAAAGAACTCTTTCATGACATTAATCCATATAATATCCAACAATTTCTTAAAGAAATCAAAGTGTATTCCAAAATATAACTACAATAAAACTACAACGTAAAACACAAATATCCCCGCCTCTAGTAATTATGACCACACAAGCATGTATATGCACAAAAACTGAGTATCATCTACCATATATTCAACTGTGAAAGCAGAACAACATATATTTTTATTAACTCCAAGCTTCCAAGAAAATTAAATTTCAGCATTAAATGACCCATCAGGAGTTGATATGCCGTTAAACCAATAAATGAAACTCAAATGAATCTCATCCACCTTCATTATTTCCTAGGTCATTTTTAATTATTCATGTGGAGGGGAAGTATGTGGGTATCACAAATAATTTATCCACTTCTCACAAGTTCATGTCATATTATATGATGGGGTTGGCAGTATACGTGTTACCAATATTAACCACTGAAAATACTTTCATCACAGCTGATGAGGAAGATTGTCATAGTAACACTCAAAGGTGTATATTGCTTTTATATAAGAAATCTGCATACGGGGATGAATGGGTGGGAGACATTTTATGTTGTAACTGAGTTAATAAAAACAACAGTAGAAAACCGGAATTGGTTTAACAAGAAGTTTATTACCTTTTGGTACAGGGAAACACAATGTAGAATAGAAACTAGGGAAGAGAATGTTTAGCCATAAATGATTAACTGTTTTCAGCAAAAGCTACTGCTACTACTGCTCCTCCAGCTACTCCTCTTGATGTAGGAGTATTTTTATGTCTTTCGTTCGACAACCGAGTCTAAACTTGTAGAGAAATATTCTCCCTCACAATATTTTAGATAGTCAAAACTTTGGATAAGCAAACAATGATCTTAATGACATAAATCATCATGTACTCAAAGAGTAGTATTAACAGTTTCCTTATAAAGAAACATTTTTCAAGCAGCCAGTAATACTGTCAGTTGAAATTTATAAAATTTTTCTATTAAAAAAATTTCACAAAAATAGGTTTCAAGTCCAATAAGTGTTTTTGTCCTTTCCTTCCAAAAGAGTTTGGAATATCAGCATCTTGATTATGTCATTATTTTCTCTTTGAGTTACATGTGCTATCCATTTTAGTTGTTGCTGCTGTTGGTAGTCCTCAAGTGATGTGGTTCCTGTTATTTTGTACAGTTCTTTGTTTGCAATTCTGTATCCCCAGTCCACAATGTTCAAATAAGGATGATCTTTGCAAAAACCCTCAGGCCTCACTCACTCAAATGTCAATTATCATTGTCTGTCTCCTCGAATCCTGTTTTTTGTATTGGACTTTCTCCTCAATAACGTTTTTTCAGATTCTTTCACTTGAAATAATCTGTTACGTCCTAATGGCTTTATCACCTTGCTTGGAGTGAAATGGTGTATATATGGTCCAAAAAAATTTCGCTTGAAGATGGAACAGAGCTTATTTTAACTCAATTTAATTTAAATAATTATATTGAAGTTTTCGGCTCTTGTTTTGAAACATGGGACTTCTTATGTCGCGATTTGGAATCATATTTTTAAATAAATAATTATATATATATATATATATGTATGTATTTTAAGACATTTTTATGTTTATACATTCTTTTTATAGATACAAATATTTAAGTAAATGCTCTGTTCATAATAAACAGTATTAATAACATTTACCGACCTGAATGTCTGAGAAATTTTCATAGAAAATTTTCGGCCGCCAACAGGAATCGAACCTGTATCCTATACGGAACCGTCATATAGCCTGACGTGACACAGAGGATCATTCGGTTAGCAAGGTTGATTTTACTGCTTTTAAACTACAATCTTCCATGAATCTCTCACGTACATTCTTATCTGCTCAATGCGTATCCAAATGTAAACAAATGATGTCACACATTATGAGATGGACAAAGTCCAACAATTATTTTAAGACATTTTTATGTTTCTACATTCTTTTTATAAATACAAATATTTAAGTAAATTCTCTGTTTACAATAAACAGTATTAAACAACATTTACCGGCCTGAAACAACCAAACGATCCTCTGTGGCTCCATTCATAAAACTCAAGTAGGTGACTTGCTATTTCTCCCTTCTTCTCTTGCCTTCAGTATGTCCTATGAGTGTTAAATTTTCCAATCCCTCTTTCCTTAATGAATGTTCCAGCAATTCCAACTATTTTTTTTCTGATTGTAAGTAAAAAATGCCCATTTTTTAATTCCTATTTTCCTTAAAAGACTTCCTCATTGCTTATATGTTCAGACCATGGTATTCTCAGCATCCATTGGTAGAACCACATCTCTGTCACTTCATCTATGAAAAGATTGTCTATATGTAATAGTCTTGTTAAATACTCATGACAGCACATTACAATTAATGTCATATTTTAGGTTTTATAGAGAAGAGAAGCAAATTTAATTTTCTTTTGAATTCTTAATAAATCAGTAAGGATTAGTTATACTGTTTATTTTTTAATTCTTTTTATCATACTTGAATAATATGTTATTTAATTAATGGGCTAATTAATTATTGAACAACATAAAAATTTATTTATCTTTCACAGGCCTTTTCTGAAAAATAAATTGTCACATCTCACACATATAAAATTTTAATTTAACCTTTGATTAAATTATTATATTACATATATATTGCAAAAACAATATTATAGGCTTTTACAATTATTTAAGTTTTGCACATATAAATATATATAATTTGGACCTGCAATTACAAATACTTCGATTTTATTTATCACAGTTACGCTTATTTTACTTTTGAATTTTTTATTTATGTATATATCATAAATACACTAAACAATAGCATCTAATTACACACACACACACACATACACACAGATGCATGCACTCCTCACATATATATATATATACAGAGAGAGAGAGAGAGAGTTGTATATTTAGGCAGAAATCCTTTGTTTATGCATGTTTCATTAAAAATGACAGACAAGGTACTATGGTTAAGCTTTTTATTTAATTTTTCAATTGTTCAAACAAGAGCTTTCTTTTCTGGACAAAAAATATGTAAAAACTGTCTGAATGTTTTATCTTTCCGGGTGCTTTCAGCTATACCTTTAGCCATTGTCAAGGATGATTCAATTTTTCAGCTTAATTGAGTGTGTGCATTATGTGCATGTTTTAGTGTGTTATAGAGATGTTTTTAATTTCCAAATAAGGTTAGCACATTGTGGCCTTGTTCTTAGTTAATATTTTTAAGAGTTGGATATATTCAGGTAAAATGAGAACAAATGGAGTATAATTCCACTGTCTGTAACATTTAATTTAAAAGAGGGATAAATACAGAGAAGAGCTAATATTATTTATTTTAGGATATTAAAACAAAAACATGTTAAAAATCACTACACAGTTACAATTATGTTTCAACAATACAAATGTGTCTCCTCACCTGAAGAGACACATTTGTAGTGTTGAAACATAATTGTAATTGTATAGTGATTTTTAACATGTTTTTGTTTTAATATCCTAAAATAAATAATATATACATTGTGCGGGAATATATAGCATAGACCTAATTTAAAGTGTATGAAACATATGATAATATAAATATATGAAAAGTTCAAACAAAACACAGAAGCCTTTGTATAAAAACACCAGTATATATATATTTTATATTCTAAATTCTTAATACAAGCTTAGCATATATCTACTTGCAAAAGACTGGATTCCAAAAACAATATAAATTTTGTATTTATCTGTTTGGTTGTCATGAGCCTGAAATAATATGTCTTGTTACAGTAACCTCCAGGAGCAAAAAGAGGAAGATTGACTTTCACACCTAATGATGTCTCATGTGGGTCTGGTCAGGTCATATGACTGCTTTTTCTTCTTGTGTATATTTATAATTAATTTTTATTGCTATTTTTGTTTTGGGTCAAGGGGAGATTACTTTTTGTCTCTATACATATATATATATATATATATATATATATATATATATATATGTGTGTGTGTGTGTGTGTGTATGTATGTATGTATGTATATATAAACCTATGACAAAGTTGGAAAAGTTGTGGTGTAATGTGTTTCGTCCTTTAGGACTTCATCAGACTAAAGTGATTTCTATGTTGATGCGATTACACATGCTCACAAAGGAGAGGGGATACTGGAAATGTAAATAGCTTCTAATTACACATACACACACATACACGCATACATGCACAGATACACATATAGAGAGAGCAGCCAATAGTGACCACATCAGTAAATTTTGCATTCATGGTGTCATACTACTTACTCATAAAATTTTATTTTAACCTTATCATGCAAAAACAAAGTTGTAGGCTTTTACAAATTTTTAAGTTTTACACAAATAAATCTACAGAATTTAGACTTACAAATACAAATATTTAAACTTTATGTTTAAGACACATCCTTATTTTGAAGAAAATGTTTTAAAAACAAAAAAGCTCAAATTATATTTGAAAGATTTTTATTAAACAAAGTTTAAACATTGTTCTAAACATTCTATTCTGACATCCTGATATACATCCACACATGACAACATTATTGAAAGGTATTTTAGAAAACAAGTTCCAAGAATGTTTCCAGCAATGGCACTATTGTCTTATGAAATGCACAGCTTAACAAGGAGAGTACTTTGAAGAGGAGAAAAGCCTATAGTGATTACATTTTGCATTCATGGTGCTATTCCAGGTATTAAACTGTCATACCTTGAACATATAAAATTTTATTTTAACGTTAAATTATAAATTTTAACTAAATTATTCTATTACAAAATTGTACTCCTACATTCAGACTTAAATATTTAAGTTTTATTTGCATAAATCTATGTAATTTGGATTAGAAAATACAGGCTTTTAAACTTTATACTTGGCTGTGAATCTACAGTTCCATAAAAAATGTTTCCAATTGGACATCAGAATATAAACCCTGCATATATCTGTTGCAGAGGTGAAGGTTAAATAAGTTTAAAAATTAATCAGAAAGCTGTTTAGTCATATGAGGTTGGTTGCGTGTATAAAATTTCATTTCTCCACAAGCATTTAACTTTAGATATATGGCACAAAGCTAATAAAGAAATACAAAACATGACAACAATGATGTAAAACAACAATATTTATATAGGAATCATACAAATTATCAAGAATAAACTGCTCCGAATATTTAGCTGAGCTAAGCTGAGTTTTAAAGATCAATATTGTTAATTGAGCAAATTAAAATGCTTTATAATGTTCCTTTAAGTCAGTGTTTTTGGTACAAAAATATACAGTACAAAAAAATAAGAGTTGTTCATCCTTAACTATGAATTTAATTGTTTGGAAACTTTTCTTTGAAAGAAAGAATATTTATCTGGTCTCACATTGAAAAAGAGGTTGTTTTTGCAAGAAATGTTCTTTGTGAAATAGTTGAAAGTTTTTGTGTAATATGAATACTGTGATAATTTGTTTGGTAAAAAGGAACTTTAAATTATTACTTGATGTTTCAGAGAAGTTTCTGTTTAGTACTAAATGAAATTTAGTTTGTGTACTTCTGAAAATAAATACAATAGATCTTGACACTAAAAGAAAATATTCACCAAAGAGTAAATTCTGTTTAATAGAACTGAGTGAGAAAGTTTCTTTGAATTATGTCCTGAAAAGCTGAGAATATGTTTCATAAAACTTGTAGTTAGAGAAGACTTTTTTAAGTATTTTTCTTGTTGATGAAGAATTGGAAAAAAATGGAATATTCAAGTTAAATTTCTTTAGCATGGCAATGATGTGTCTGGTTGACTTTTCTTTGGTCTCACTGTAAGAGACTTCAAGAATTCTGTAACTTGAAGTTGAAAGAGTGAATGTAAGTGTGTTTGAGTGAATTCGTATACGTGAATGTTCCATACATACATGTATGTGTGTTCTTATAGCATCCACCCATAAGGGGTTAAAATGTGATTTCTTAAACAGCTACATTTTGGTAAGCAAGAGAAATCAAAAAAAGGAAGAAAGAACTTGTGTTTGGTATTTATATTAAGCATAATCATGTGATCAGGAATGGTTCTCATTTTTGGTGGAAAAATGGTTTTGAATAATGCATAGGCATTGTACGGACATAGGCAAGAACATGATTTAAATATTAACTGACTAATGAGATAATATATATTATTTATATATATATATATATATTTATATATATATATATATAGTTGTGTTTCAATATATTGATATATATATATATATATATATATATATATATATATATATATATATATATATATATATATATATATATATTTAGCATCTTGTCACTATGAATGTGTTTCTATAAGAACTCATCTATATTTTATTTTATTAATTGATAGAAATAACATCAGAAGTTGCAAAAAATTAACAAATATCACGTCAAAATCAAAAAAAGAAATTTAAAATGTTGACAAGAACAAGAAAATAAAAATACTGGCTTTAAGAAAGTCACAAAAAGATTTGAGAAAAATTAAAAAGTGTAATAAACAAGAAATGTGGACTGACCAGCAAGAAAATATTTGAAGAAACTCATATTCTGGATCTAAACATGGAAAAAAGATGTATAAATAAAAAACAGAGAGAGGGTAAGTGGGCCAAAGGGAGATAACTGCAGATTTGAAGTCAGACCATTATCATTGATAACTCTCTCCTCCAATGCAAAAATATGCTGAAATTCATACATACAATTACAAGTAATCCATAATATTTTAAATTATGAAATCATATTTATTTTTGACATATGAATTTGTTGAAATTGTTTCTAAATCTTTGATTGTCTTGCAATCATTCCACCTCACCTTCTATCCTCTTATACGAGGTGTGGCACACCATTTGGCAACCACTGGGCCAAACTAACCAAATTCCCATCTTTAAGTAAATATAACAAAGCGAAACGTTAAGTTAGACAAACAAGTACATAGAAATTGGTTTTCTCAATATTATTTTTTAATAATGAATGTAGAGCTACATTGGGTAAACCTGTTGGGTAGGTTTGTTATAGGAATCACCACTTTTGTTGCAAGGTGTGGACATTCTTTAAGTAAATATTTAATGCATTCTGGAACGTTTGGCCCTCAAACAATATTTGTCAGAGTCATGTGAGTCTGAGTAAAAATAAATAGCACAAATACGGGGAGTTTAAAAAAACAATTGATGCATGTATTAACATTTATATTAATGTATACACAGCTTAAAGTAAAGGAAAATACATTAAAAACATAGCTATTAAGAATGTGTTTGTTTGTGCATGTGATACAAGTGTGTGTATATGTATGTGTGTGAGTGGACTGGAAAAACAAAGCAGCCCACATCTTGGAGAAAAGAGGAAGAAAAAAGAAAGAAATATTTGTCTTTTTATAGAATTAAACACCAAAAAATCCAAAGAAGGATCTGTAATGTTATCAGTCTTGAGCTGGCATCTCGACTTCAGTGACTTTCATGGCTTCCCTCTGCCTTTTCTATAAATATTTTCATGACAATTGTTCTAATAAGCTCTCCTCTTTAGTACCTTGACTGCATGAATTCAAGAATACAACTAGATTGGCAACTAATTATCATGATTTTACTATTGAAATATCTACATGAAACTGTAAGTTTCATTCTAATAGTTTCTTCACACACACGTCTCACCTCTGGAACTCTCTTAAACCAAAATCTTGCTACACTATCTCCTATGATCTTCAAAAATTTAAATGCAATATCAATTGTTCTTCATGATAACGGTTGTCTTTGAGTATAGAATCCAGAGGTTAGCAGTGAATATTTTGAAGACAGTAGGGAAGCATAGTTCAGGTTAGCAGTGGATATCCCGGTAAAGTAGCAGAGCGTAGTTTTTCCTTCTGTTCCTCTTCACCTGACAAGCTGTCACTGGACATTTGGATAGAGTAAACAAAATGGCCACCTTTATACACAACGGATTGAATATTTTACGTCTTCTGATTGGTTAACCTTCTATTGATGGACTATAAAGTGAGTCAAGTCATTTGGGTTCGCTCACTAGTCTAATGTATCCAAAAATTGTAACATCAATAACCATTTCCTGTCTTTCTGAATCCTGTTCTTTCATTGTCCTTTCTCCTCACTAAAGTCTTCTCATTCTTGTTCAAATTCCAGTTGAATCCATTGCATTCATTTACATGCTAATACCCTTGGGAAAGGTATGAATCCTCTACTTCTCCCCCCAGCTATAGGTAAATAGCAGGACAGACTGGGTTCTATAGCTTTAGATCGCAATTGGTCTATTGCATAAAGAAATGGCAACCTACTGCAGAAAAAAATCTGCCTCATCAGTCATGTATCAAAAGATACATGATTGCCTAAGTGTGTATCATACAAGGCACATAACTGACTGACCTGATACACTATGAAGAAGTCCTTTATCTGACACTGATAGTTATAACAGCAAGAATGTGAGAGTATACACAAACTGCATGACAAGAACCAGACCAGTATCAGATAAGAAATTAAATGAAATAAAAATAGCTATTCAACAGGACACCATATTACAGGAAATAATACATTTCATGCTAAATGGACACAAAAGATTTTTCAGACAGTTATGGATTTAAACGCATAACATCAAGTCCACATTATTCTCAAGCAAACAGAGAAGCAGAAAGTGCTGTTAAAATATCTAAGAGAATTTTGGAACAGTCAGATACATTTCAAGAATTAATGGCATACAGGAGTACACCAATACAAACCACAGGAGTCAGTCATACTGAGTTAATTACAGGAAGGAAAATAAGAACCACATTACTTTTACCTTCAAAAAAGTTATTACCAAGATGACCTGGTTTCCCATGAATCAAGGAACAAGACAAATTGACAAAAACCAGAATGGAAAACAATTTTAACAGATTCCATGGTACCAAAAATTTAACAACTCTAAAAAGAGGAGATAATTCAGTAAAGAAAAATATTGGAACACTAAAGGAACGATCAAGTCAGCTGACACTGACAACAGGTCGTATATTGTAACAACTAATCAATTGGATTTCTGAAGAAATTGGCAATATGTTTCACTTCCAGGGTTTGAAAATAGACTTTTGAGAAATAACCCAATTAGTGATCATTACAACAATCTTCAAACAAATAATACAAGAGAAAATACTGGAAAAACTCGGAGTGAACAAATGATACAAACTCCAAAATATTTATTTGAATTCACAAAGTGAGTGAGTTATCGTCCTTGAACTGTAATTAGAACAAACTTTGATTTGTAATTATTTACTTTGTAGTTTGGTAAAATTAGAATTAAATTAATAAAGAAAAATAATTTACCTTAGGAAGGAGGACGTTATAACAACAACAATAATGTTGATTATGATTATTTTGATGATTGTAAGCATTTCTGGTCCCAATAGGGAATGCTGGAATAAAGACTGACCCAGTGAGGAGTTTGAATAAATAAGTTTTTAAGTTTACCACATCTCGTGCTGTCTTTGTATTGCTCTGATTTTTCAGTGGCCAGTCTCATATAACTTATCTTTCCACCCTAAGAACACTCTTCTCATTCTCTTTCACTCTCAGTTTCTTTGTAGCATTTTCGCCTTGCTTAGGATAGGATGATTAAAAACAGCATATCCTTCCAAAGTTAATGATGGTTTCAAGATAAATTATTCGAAGTTTTTAGGCAATGCAAGTCCGAGTTATAAATAAGAAACTTTAAGCTAAAGGGTCTATTTTTTATAGATTATGCAAAAGCATTTGATAAAGTACATCAGAAAGAACTATTTGAACTGTTAAGTAAACTTGATTTATTTGGGAAGGATATTAGAATAATCCAGAATTTATGCTGGGAGCAAACCACCTGCATAAGGATAGAAAATGGATTCAGTAAATACACAAAATAGAAAGAGGTGTAAGACAAGGATGTATATCTGCTTACCAGACTTATTCAAACGTTACAGTGAGGCAATCCCGAGTTAAGTAGAAGTTCTAACAGGATTAATTATTGGTATCCACAATCTTAAAATATATAACATATTCAGATGCAGGGCCGTTGTACCCACCACCCTCAATCTATGATATGCCCCCTCCAAATCTATGATACAGGGACTCCCTACTCTACTATATTTCAATTTTCATATGGTAGTATTCATATAAAATAAAAATCTCATTGTAACCTAATTATGTACAATAATGGATTATATGCCATATAGGTGAACAATTCAACTCCTAAAATTGAAAATAAATACAATGTATCTAGATACAATTTAGAGATATGTCCTAATAGATCATTCCATCTTAAATAAATCAACAATGTTTTGTGGCAATTTCTAACATCAACTTGAAATTTTTCTTGTTAAAAAGTTGAATAATTTTAACACATTCAGCATTATGGATAAAAAATAGTGAATTTTACATAGTGTTTTTATTTTAGATTTAGCATGAGCAAAACAAAAACGACCTCAGAATAATGTTAAAATCCATTATATTCTTTCATCTTTTAATAGTCAGATGTGTTTAATTTGTAAACAATAATTGATTCAGTAAATACACAAAATAGAAAGAAGTGTAAGACAAGAATGTATCTTCTTACCAGACTTATTCAAATGTTACATTGAGGCAATTGCGAGTTAAGTCGAAGTCCTAAACAAAAAATTGTTGGTAGAAAAAAAGCAAATATTGATAAGATAGCGAGAGCCACAAAACACTGCCCAGGGCCCCCAATCAGGCTTCCCTCTGATAGGGGGGTGTCAGCAGTAGCATACACCAGCCTTATGAATATGATACAGTGTTTATATCAGACACAAAAAGAAACTACAGGAACATCTACAGAAAGTAGTAATGGAAAGTGAGAAGAAAGGACTAAACATCAATTGTAAGACAACAGAATGTATCGTTGTCAGCAAAAGAAACAGCCCAAGATGTGAATCACAAATTGAAGATACCAAAATTGAACGGAAAATGCTACACTGAAATCCAAAAGCACATTGGAATTGCAAATGTTGCCTTCCAAAATTTAAGCATTATATTATGAAAAAGTTGAATAATTTAAGCACATTCAACATTATAGATAAAAAAGTGAATTTTATGTAGTGCTTTTTCAATACTTAGCATGAGCAAAACAAATTCACAGATTTGGATGAATAGAAAACACAGAATAATCCACAAAATCCACAAAAAATTTTCATTGTTTAATAATAGTCAGTTGTGCTTAGTTTCATTTGCTACATATATAAATGTAGGTAGAAAAAAGTAAATGTTGATAATAATACTGCTAACTCCATTTAAAAAGAAAAAAAAGTAATACGCCCCCTCCCCCCATTTCAAAATGGTTGACTATATATTAATATACAGTAGCGGCCATAATATAAGGAACGGAAACAACAAAGACATAAATATTACACCATAATCTTTATGAATCTCCTATTTTCATGCAGGACAATGTACCTTGCCACAAGGCTCAGAAAGTTATGGCTTTATTTGAAGAAGAAGGAATCACCCTAATGAAGTGGCCAGCTCAGAGCCCTGACCTGAATCCAATAGAAAATGTTTGGAAGATAATTGGAGAAAGGGCTCAGAAAAGAAATCCGAAAAATCAGGATCACCTATGGGAGTTATTGAAAGACGAATGGGAGGAAATTACTGCTGATTTTTGCAAGAAATTAATTAGATCATTTGGTTGACGATGCAGAGAAGTCATTGAAAATAAGGGGATGTTTACCAAATATTAAATTTTGTTGATATTTTGTTCACAATCAAGTATTAACAAGGTCAAATGTTGTCCAGTAGCTTATTTCCTTTGTTCCATTTAATCTTTATTTTAAAAAACAAACAAACTATTATGTAAATTTTTGTAACTTTGTATAATATTTATGCATTACACCCTAATCTTTATTCGGTAAAAATTTCATTGCTAATCATGCATTACTTTTTAAGTAATACACATATTTATGTCTTTGTTGTTTCCATTCCTTATATTATGGCCACTACTGTATATATAGTCAACCATTTTGAATTTGGTGATTGAGGCAATCCTGAAAGAATTAGAAGTCCTACTGGGATTCATTATTTGTGGCCACAATCTTAACAAAATAGGATATGCAGATGATACAATGTTGATGGTAAACACAGAATGGAATCTACAAATAGCAAAGTGAGAAGAAAGGACTTAACATCAATTGTAGGACAACAATGTATGGTTGTCAGTGAAAGAAACAGCCCAAGATATGAACTACAAATTGAAGATACCAAAATTGAATGGAAAATGCTACACTGAAATCCAAAAGCACATTGGAATAGCAAATGTTGCCTTCCAAATTTTAAGTATTGTATTAAGAAACAGAAAAATTTTGCTAGAACCAAAAAAAAATGTACTAGACTGTTATGTAATATCAGTCCTCCTATATGGCAGTGAATGCTGGATAATCTTCTCAGAGATGAAAAAGAAACTTGAGGCAACAGAAATGTGATTTTACAGAAGGATGCTGAGAATACCATAGACTGAACATGTGAGTAATGAAATTTTAATAAAAATTGAAACCAAACGGACACTTAGTATCAGAAAGTACCAATTGAAATTTTTAGGGCACATAAAAGAGAGCTTAGAAAACTTTTCACTCACAGGACACATTGAAGGCAAGATGGACAGAGGAAAACAGTTAATAACCTACCTAACAAGCTTATCTAAATGGTTGGCAGAGCAGAGGTTAGAAGAGGTAGCAAAAAGACAAGCATAACTAAGAGCTACAAAGGACAGGAAGTTTTGGAGAACCATGATCGCTTACATCCTGAAGAGACATAGAAGAAGTATATATGAGAATGGAAATCAATATTCAATCAAAAAGATCTCTCAAAAGCAATGTAACTGCTGAAAGTAATGTTAAAATCAAAACAGTAGAAAAATTGGTAAATTTTCATTTTAACACCCGGGTGTCATTCACTGCTGAACTATTTTCTTTTAGAAATTAGTACGCGCTTTCGTAAAGCAATTTTTTTTTTGTACTTAATTTAAGAAGAAAGTTAACTTTCAAATATATGTAAACATCAACAAATAAAAGGATAACAAAAGAAAAAAAAAACACCTAACCATAATTTGAAAGTTAACTTTCTTAAAAAAAAATAAAAAAATAAAAGAATAACCAAAAAAAACACCTAACCCTAATTTGAAAGTTAACTTTCTTCTTAAAAAAAAATAAAAAAATAAAAGCATAACAATAAAAAAAAACACCTAACCCTAATTTGAAAGTTAACTTTCTTCTTAAAAAAAAAAATAAAAAAAATAAAAGCATAACAAAAAAACACCTAACCCTAATTTGAAAGTTAACTACAAGGAATTACTGTGAAGGAAGTAAATAGGCCCAAATTGTATACGTCCACCAACAAAATTCAGCACTGAAATACTTATCAATAAGCCAGTAACGGCTGACGAAAGACCAGGAAAAAGTCCAATTTTTTTCGGGTCGTTAACATCCAAAAAGGTAAGTTTCTTCAATATCTAATTGTTGATTTGAGTTCAGCATATACATTTGCATGGAAATAAGACTATTTTTGAAAAATTTGAAAGGATATTAGCGCTCGGGTGTTAAAATGAAAATTTACTGAAAAATTACGTAGCATTACAGACCTTGGTTATCTACCTTTGACTCAGCTGCAATTTGCGGGCATGTCTAGGAGTAAAAGATACATCAGTCACATGACACTCTCACTAAAAGCATGAAAGTTAATCCACCTCAAGAGTTGTGACTGCATGTGAACTTCAGCTTTCCATTTTCTCTCATCTTTTATTGCCAAATCAAAACCAATGTTGTGATGACAGACACATGAAATTATTAAATAAGACCTTAATTCACTTCTCTTTTTTTTCATATCTGCTAATATATATCTATTTCACTGTCTTTATCACATTCAAGTTCTGGAAATATGTATATAATATGTTTTATCTCAAATATACACACGTCTGTTTACACCCTGTTGTGACAATATAAACTCTAGCAACAAGGTCTCTGATTGAGAGATTGAAGGTTTTGAGGAGTGTGGAACCACCTCTTAATTGCTGTTGTTCCTAAGTGCACCCTGACCAGGAGTGATAACACCTTTTAGGGTCCCAGCTGTGGGCAAGTGGTGAGCCCCCAAGTAGGGACAGGGTACCGTGAAGGTATAGAAATGCATTTTTGTAGTAAAAAAATAGTTTATCACTTTAACACCATTCTTCAATTACTTTAAAGTACTTTCATTAAAAAACATTTTGAATTAATGCAGTTACTGATATAACAGAAGTGGTCTGTATTTATTCAATCAAAGTTAGACGAGGACATTGAAGGGCTAAAACTGGTATCATGAAAACTCACTTCAGACCACAATTGTTTTGGAGTTTTTAAAATTCAATTTGTCAGTGTGCTACCAGGGATGTAAAAGAGGATATATTTATAAAACTATTGTTAAGTTTGATGAAAGTTGATTGACAGATCAATGAAAAATAAGAAAGAAACCACTAAAAATCACCTTTTCACTATTTACACAGGTTTTCACTATACGCGTGGACTCAATTATCAAGTTAAATGACTGTTAAACAATCAACTTACTGTTGGCTACAATTGAGTGAAGCTTGTATTAGATTGCTTGACAATTAAGGAAGTTTTTAGTTTAAAATTTGTGTTGAAATTGATTTTTCATTTTTCATGGTTTTTCACTCAATGCAGTGGTGTAGAAATAAAAATGAGGTATCATTGAGCTTATCATGTTATAAGTAAACTACATACTGAGTTTGAACAAAATTGGAGGAAAAAAGTTGAATTTATCAATTTTTGATTGGTTTTATCGATTGTTGATTTTTTAAAAATTATCGATTTTTTATGCTAAGAACCTATCTTTTATGTTGTACAATATACGTGCCAAGTTTGGTCAAAATCAGTTGGATGGATCGCGAGTGAAAAGGTATCACACAGACAAATACACAGACACACAGACATCCTCTGTTTTATATGTATATATATATATAGATAGTACTGATCCTATACTAGCTGGTAAATTATCCATCTATTGTAGACATTTTTTTTAGTCCCTGAGTATGACAATGAACTACATCCAGCAGCAAGGCCTCTGATTGGGATTTTTTTGAGGAGCATGAAACCACCTTTTAATTGCTGTTGTTCCCAGGTCCTCCCTGACCCAGGGTGGTAACACCTGTTAGGGCCTCAGCTATGGGCAAATAGCGAACCCCCAAACAAAAACAAAACACTATGAAAGTATAAAGATATAGTTTTATAGCAAAAATACTAGCAATACATCTTTATATGAAAAAATTACCAACATTATCTATTTATAGTAAAATTACCAACAATACCTATTTATAGCAAAATGACCAACAATACATTTTATAACAAAATGACCACATTTTATCTGTAGTTGAAGGCATGCAATTCAACCAAACATCCAACATGAAAAAACTTTTTATAAATATAAATAAAATTTTATAATATCCTACAATTTCTTAAAAAAATCAAGCTATATTCCAAAATATAACTTCAACAAAACTACAACATGAAAAATATATATCACCGCCTCTGATAAATATGTCCACACAAACATGTATATGCATAAAAGCTGAATATCATCTACCACGTATTCAATTGTGAAAGAAGAATAACATATGTTATATTTTTATTAATTCAAAACTCCCAAGAAAATAAAGTTTCCGCATTAGATGACCCATAAGCACTTGATATGCCATTAAACAAACAATCAAACAAATAATTTATTTTCCTTAAACTTAAAAAAACTTTAAAAAAAGTTACTATGACCACAAAGATTTAAACTAAACACAGTTAATCTCATTCTAAATCATTCAAAATATTTAACTGAAACCATAAAATTGTTCAAAATATTTCTATTTCGGTATTAAATGACCCATAGAGGTGTTGATATACCGCTAAACAAAATCAACCAAACAACAAAGATGAAAAAACTTTTTCATGACATTGATCCATATAATATCCTACTCTATTCCAAAATATAACTTCAACAAAACTACAACATAAAATACACTTTACCTGTAGTAGGGGGCACAGTGGAGTAATGGATAGTGGCTCGATTCCAGTCAAATCCATTACATTCACTTACGTACTAATACCCTTGGAAAAGGTATGAATCTTCTTCTTCTCCCAGTCCCAGTGATCTTCTGTGGTAGACCAGTTGGATGGCTGCTACCGAGAAAGAAATGGCAACCTACTTGAAATGCACATAACTGACTGACCTCTAGTAATCATGTATTGAAATGCACATAACTCACTGACCTCTAGTAATTATGTTCACACAAACAGGTATATGCACAAAAGCTGAATATTATCTACCATTTATTCAATTGTGAAAGCAGAATAACATATATTATATTTTTATTAATTCAAACCTCCCAAGAAAATAAAGTTTTGGTATTAGATGACCCATAAGCAGTTGATATGTCATTAAACAAACAATTCATAGACATTTTTTCTTCTTGTAATACAATCAATATTTTCCTTTGTCAATTTAAATCAGAGTAAATTCTTGAAAGAATTATTTTAACACATGGAAGTGATTCCTAAATAATGTTGTATCCATGTAAAAATTAAAAAGCTGATAATTATTTTCATTCTGTTTATTTTCTAAATGCCATAATTCAAACAAAAAGTTAGGGAGGAGTTCCCCATTAATAAAAGAAAGAGCAATAACAGTTACTGGACTTGAGAAAACCATTTTCTGGAAAAATTGTTTTAAAAGAAAGATTTTATAAATTTCAAGCGACAGTGGCATTGGCTGCTCTATCAATGAATACCAAATGTTTCCTTATAAGAAAATGGCTAATATTACCATTATTATTCCTTCCATATATAGGCGGTCATAACTCTCTACAACTACTTTCTTTAATATCACTGAATTGCCATGACTTCTTCAGAAAGATACTAGAATGGTTTCTTGTTTTCTCCACAGTTTTGAATTCAAGAGCTATGGCTTCTCTTAGACTGACTACCATTCTCCCTTTGATGGCGCCAGGGAGACATGATGTATTCATGCACATCCCAATTATATTTTGTGTGAAAGTGAATGCAACAGAATAGGCCTAAATTTGCTCCCACACCCAATAAAGATTATTTCACACACACCCATATGAAAAAGTTTTTTTATTGTTTAAATTCTTACTTGCAACCCCACTTAAAGCACTCTGACGAGGGCCTAACAAAAAATTAAATTTATGAAAAAAAATTAACAAAACAGAAAATTATATTTTTTTATTTTGTGCCAAGTAAATCTAGAATAATCATTTTTATCCAACATAGCAATTTTATTGTTAAAAATTATTCAAGTACCCAGTCTTTCGCTATTAACTGTTTTTCCTGATTTATCTCCCTTGCATCAATCGACATTTTCCATATAAAAATTGTCACATCTATTATGTGTGTCTGTGCGCAAATATTTTATTTCATACACATAGATAGATAGATAGATAGATAGATAGATAGATAGATAGATAGATATGAACAGGCTAAGATAGACATGAACAAACTGAGATAGATATGAACATAGATATGAACATAGATATGAACATAGATAGATAGATAGATAGATAGATAGATAGATAGATAGATAGATAGATGGTTTTTCTCTTCACACCACTGTTACCGTATACTGCTGTTGGAATTTTTATTGCTTTAAAAAGTTGTTTTTAGAATTTAAATAAAACCCAAACATATGAAACTGGATTTATGACTTCTCTTTTTTCTCCAGAATTGACAACAAAAGAATTAAACATAATTTATTTTATTAGATTGTTTATTTTTGAGAATAATTTTATATTTACAACATTACAAAAACATGTGAACCAACTATAATGAAATATTTATTAATTACAATTTTACAAAGAAATAAATATGAAAATAAATTTTTATATTCATAAATTTATAAAAGTGTCTGTGAACAAGAAAATGTACATAAACCCATGATAAGAAACTGTAATTACAAATTTTAAAAAATGCATTTTCCAGGATTTTCTTTCAATTGCTCTCAAGAAAATAAATTCACTAAAATAGTTGTGAGCATCTCTTCCTCTGAACCAAACATTCTTTTAATTTTAGATCTTAGGCAAGACCACAAACACTCAACATTTTTGAGTGCGTATCTCCTCATTCATTGGATGGACAAATTTTTCCCTGTGTTTAATTACAGAATGTCTGTCATTTTTAGCACAAATATTGCATTGTCATTAGTTTATATTTTGGTAATATTTATAAATTTTTTAATAAAAAGATTTCTTTTCAAATTTCTTTCTTTGTAAAATGGTAAATATTAAATAATAAATATTTATAAAAGGGAAGTATTAATATCACATTTTACTTGGTTCACATATTTTTATAATCTTGTCAATAAACATTGCTGAGGGAGTAAAAATAATGGTGTAATAGTGTCAAGGGAATACCCATCCTTTGGACACATCCTTTCATTTTACATTGTCATAATTTTTAAGTAATTAATGAATTTTTTAATCAACCCATGATTCTTATTATAATAAATGTTATGTTTAATTGGGACACATGTTTAATTAGACATCTTCTTTTATTGTTTGTTGTTTTTGTAGTTTTTTAAAGCAAAATTATTGTCTGCCAGACTAGAGATCGAAGGTCTTATGTGTCACCAGACAGGAATTGAACTTGTATTTTCTTTTTAATCTGGAAAACCACTATAATGTTCAAATTGGCTAAGTTTATCATTTTAAAGAAGTTGTGGTAGTAAGTTAAGTTTAATAAAGAAAAGAAAATTAAAATATTTCTTGAATTCTCTAAAAAGGGTCCGAATTGTGTCAACCTAGTTTCTAACCTGAACAAAAATACAATTCCACCAAAAATCTGTCTATGTGTTTCAAGCCTATCACGTGACATACAACATTATAAATACCAAGTGATATTTTCAACTCCTCCTCTTTTTTGCCTTCTCTCACACACAAGATGTAACGTTAGAGAAATTTTGACTCTTTTGGGCAAACACTATGACATACACACACACACACACGTATGTACAAACATTGAATATTTCTTAACTCATCAACTACAAACAACAGAAACTTATTTACTTCAAAATCTTCTAGAGCTTTAAGTTATGATTCAACATATTCTCAGCTTTCCAGAATTCTCTCACTCATATTCAACTCTCTTCAGTGAACAATATAAGCAGCAAGTTAATTCCACTTTTCAATATTCAATTGAAGATTACATGTTCTCTCAATCAACAAGTTTCTTTGAACTCATCTTACACCGAATTTTAGCCTACAACACCTTCGTATCGAAAAACATTCTTTCCGTTGAAACTTACTCTTATTTCATGAACTGAAATCTTTTCTGTGAGTCGAGATAAAAATAAGTTTCCTTAAAGTCTTAATTCAAATAATAGTTAAAGGGAAATAACTCCTGCTATTACAACTCTTACTATATAAAAATCACATACGTGATTGCTTTGTATGCCATTTGATTAAAATGAAGATTGTTTGTTATTATAAAAGCTGTTTTTGTGTTTCTCTTGTTTGCTGACACAGCTGTAAAATAAAAAAAATGTACGGATTTAATTGAGGTCGTTCAATACCCCTACATTTCTACAAGCTAACAGATTTTTATAACCAGCATTAAAACAATAAAACAATCGAAATAAATATGAGTTTGTCATATTGATATTTCAGTTTATGAAATTATTTAGAAGGTAGAAAATTAAAACCATTACTTTGTTGAACAACTTTTTAGGGGCTTGAGGCTGTAGCCTATACTAGCGTAAATGATAATCCGGCCCTATATTTCACATAGGACATGATTTCTCTGAATGTAAAAAAATTGTGGAAAATAGTTAAATCAAATTCTTAATTGGTATGATATCTGTCCTCACTAAAAATAAATACTTATTATTTGTAATGTTTTCACATTTTTAAATGGTTTAGAAAAAAAAATGTTTTCCATCTTTACTCCTTTAAATTTATATTTTTTCAACATCTATTTTTGTTTTTTGGTTTTAAAACGAATCGTATTCTGTGTTATTTTATTTATTTTTTGTGAGAATAGAAAAAAAAACAATTAATAGAATTTTTGTTTTATTTATTGAAAAAAAAAGAAAAGAAAAGTACATCAACTCGTCGTCTTTAATGGAAAAAAATAACACGAGGAATTTAATTTCCTTCATCACCGCAAATACTCTAATGGCGGGAAAGTTTTTGACCATCTGAAGACAATATCTTGGAATAGAGATAATGATTTACAGCAAAACTCAAAGCAGCCCACGGGCTGAAACGTTACTTTCCGAGCCAACAAATACTCAAAGTACTTTTCCCAGGCAAACAGTCATCTATGAGAATAATTCTAGTCGATTTCGTATAAAAGAACGTTCTTTTTGCCAACAATTTGCTCATATCTATGCAGCTCGACTGCAATTTATGAGACCAAAACTGGAAAAAGTAGCCCGCGAGAAATGGAGTAAGTTGCTGTTAGTTTATTTTTTTTTTAACTTAATGTTCCATTTTAACTTAATGTTCCATATGAAAGATAATTCGTGATTTTATTTAAGGTATTTCTACCATACCCTATTAAATACGTATTGTTGTTAAAAAGAAAAAAAAAAACTTTTTTTTATTGACACGTTTTCTTGATCAGTTAAACAACAAAAACACTATTGAAGCAAATATCGAGTTTTTTTGTTTGTTTTTTTTTAAGTGCAAATAAATAGATTATAAAAGTAAAACACGTTAGATATTTTTGAGGTTATTTTATTTTTATTAATCGGGAACCCGCTTTTGTCTTTGAAAGTAACTTTTTTTTATTTTTTCTATGTTGAAAATCATAAAGAAAAGTTACAAAGCGGGGACTACTGAATTTTTTTGTTTCTTCTAAATAAAGTGTTAATTCCTTGACTAAAAACGGCCATCTCCCCCTCCCCAACACACACACAGAAACGAGCGCGCATGCGTGTTTCAGTTTTTCAGAGGAAATTTCATTTTTTCTCTTACGAAGGGCGTTTAGCTTTCAACTATTGTAAAAAAAAAAAAAAACTACGTCGAATGGATAAAGGGTTTAATAATTAGAATGCTATGTTGAAATTTAGAAATTATGTATGTCGTTTTTTGTTTTTTTGTTTTTTTTTGTTTTTTTAGGGACTAACATTAGTTTTTGACTGACCGTCCTTAACCCGAGACACTTGTCAAAATCGAAAAATATTGATATTAAAGAGGAGTCCTAAATACTGTAGTCAATCCCTAACAATTTTATTTACAGAGTTATCGGAAATTAGTTGTTTGTTTACAAATTGTTGTGTGCTAGTGCTTCTTTACGTCTTTGAATCATTGATAGATCTTTCTTTCTATTTTTATATATATATATATATATATATATATATATGTCTGTAAGGGTAACACCATACACTGTAGTGTACAGGGATCGATTCATTTGACACTATCGATATCGTGAACAAGACCCCCCCCCTCACTAAATCAATAAAAAAAATATTTTCCGATCTGACAAATGCCACGACTTTAGGGATAAAAGAATGCTAATTTTTTTACCGAATTTACATTATTTGGACTATTGTTCTCATCTTTGTCGCCATATTTATTACAAATTTTCGGCCGTTTTACGCTTCCGGCCTTCTTCAGGTGGTTAGAATGTCGAACTGAACCCTTCATTTCGCTCACTGGAGTAGACTGGGGAGCAAAATAAAGGATTCAGTCCGACATTCCAACCACCTGAAGAAGGCCGGAGCGTAAAACGGCCGAAAAGTTGTAATAAATATGTCGACAAAGATGAGGACAATATTCCGAATAATGTAAAAAAAACGTAATACCTCATCTCAGAAATAGACAGATGCTAATTTTTTAAATCCTTCATCTTTTTTCTTTCGAATTTTAGCAATTCTGTATCTTTATCCATTCTTCATAAAAGCCTTTTCCTTAAAGTTTAAACTCATGAAATAATGGAATTTTGACTTTAAAAACAAACATTTCAATAGTCGTGTCACTTGATTGATTGGCCATTTTTTAAAAGATAAAAAAAATAGATCAGGCTCCTCCTGTAAATTACTCGTGTAATACCCCCCCCTACACACACACACACACACACACACACACACACAATTTTATTTTAAGCCTAACAGCTTTTAAATTTTGTTAATGGCAATGCATATGAGAACTATTAACTTTTTTTTTCTCCTGGCTACGTGTATCTCTTTACTCGGGTTCAAACTAACATGTAACAAAAAAAGTTTAAATCGCTGACCAAATGATTTTTTTTTTTTTTACTCTGCTTCCCTACTGCCGTGTCAAAAATAGATGTTATTTCACAACATTATTTTGTTCTTAGTAGTGATGTCCAGTTTCGTTTTACTTTTTTTTTTTTTTTTTACTCCTCTTCAAAGAAATATAGTAAGCGTACTGCCTGCATTGTAAACTATATTATTTTTAGTTGATCATTAAAAGTAATTAATATTTGTTTCAAATCTGATTAATTAAACTTTAAATCAGGTAATCTTTCTTAAAGTTTCAGAAAAAAGCATATTTTATTTTTGAAAGATTTAATTTTTAAAAATATCCATTTTTAGCGATTTTTCTGCAAGCAAACAAACTCATTCCAATCAATTCAAATTCGGTTTAAAAACCGAATTTGAATTGATTGGAATGAGTTTTTTGTTTATTTCCAAAATACTTAAACCGTTTAAGTATTTTGGAAATAATCTAGCTTGAAATTAAAAATAAAATAAAAGCTTCAAGAAAGATTTTTAATTTTTAAAGATTAATTTTAAACATTAGTTAAGGTTGTTTTTTGTTTGTCTTTTCGTTTTGTTTTGTTTTGTTTTTTTAAGAACAAAATAAAAACTGTAATTCTACTCTGATCCAAAAAGTTGCATGAAAAAGTTAAAAACAAAAATAAATAAATACAGAAGACCAGTAATTCAATAATCCAGAATTTATTTTAAAAATAAATTTTCTTTTACCAATATGTGTACTTGGTAGAGACAGAGGCGCAGTACTAAAAATAAGAACTAGAAAAAATATCCCTCAACATTGGCAGTGGAACAAGAACAGTCTATGCCTGTAGATTAAATAAAGAGTTCAGTTCAAAATTCTCTGTAGGTTACCCAGATCAATATACAGGGTGCGATGGATAAATTGTCATCTAAATTACACAAAAAAGAAAATAATACAGACATAATATTTTAACAGAAATATTTACCAAGATTACACAAAATATCTTTAAAAATTTAGGGAGAGGTTCCCAGGTCCCTTCCTTTTTGCAGTAGTAGTGCTGTCATGAATCTCTTGCGATTTGTGGCAACGTCTCTTCATACTGAGGGTGCTGGGTTGGTAGTTTTCTGGTTGCTGTTCCCAACTGGTAGCTAGGAGCCCAAACTCTTGTGTAGTTTCTTGAGAGGTTGCTCTGATCAACAGTTGCATACTATCGAGGTTCTTGCAGTGCCATGCCGCGCATGGAAACTGTGGGCAACCCTGAGGCCACATTATGTTGCAGTCTGCACCAGTTCCTTTCTGCCCATGTTACATACAATGACCATCTGCTATTATTACATTAGGCCTTTTCCTTGTCAACATAACTTAACATGACCATAAACAACCAAAAATATTTAAAAAAAATCACCTAAACCCTTTAACCTTTCCTTCTCCAACATCCATGGTATTTGTTCCAACTTCTGCAGTGTGGAAATGTTCTTCTTTGAAAAGTCTCCTGTGAGACTAACCTTAACTTGTCGGTCCCTTTCCTCTGATTTCTGGCTACCTTCCTCTCCTTAGAAATGACTCTAAAATCCACATACATAGCCTGGGAGTTTATGTCTGCGATCATCTCCCACTTGTTAAGGAACTCTCTTTGGAATCTCCTAACCATTTGTTTATATGTCTCCATCTATCTTTCCTCAATTCAGTAAGCTATCTCTTTCTCTATCATTCCCCTTCCTCTCAAAACTGTGGTGTACTCGATAGCATTTCTAATATAGACAAGGCCATCCCTCTGCATCCGTTTGCACGCATTTGTGTTCAGTGACTTCAACACCCACCATACTATGTGACTTAAACACTCTTTAACTAACCTCGCTGACATCCAAACCCTTAACTTCTCAAACACTCAATCCCTCATGCAAGTGGTTGACTTTCGTACACATTTCCACAGTAACCTTGATGGCAATGCTTCCCTTTTCAATTTCTGTTTTACCTCCATCCCTGATTCTTGTTGCCATACACAGCTCTGCCCTCTTGGTAACTCTGATCACACCGTAGTATCTATTAACATCTCCTTCCACTTCCCCTCTAGCCAAGAACCTCCTACTAACAGAATATCTTTTTGTTATCAACATGCAGACTGAGACTCATTCCATGATTTCCTTTGCAACATCTCTTGGAATGTGTTTTTTAATCTTGCTGTTCAAAAATGCGTGTCTGAGGTCTCCTCCTGGATCAATATTGAGGCTTTCATCCCAGAAAGAAACTACAAAGTTAAATGCGCTAAATCTCCTTGGTTCTCAGCTGCTTTCTCATCTGCTATAGCCAATAGGAATCACTTCTTCCATCTGTACTGGAGCGGCATGTCCTCTGCTTGTAATGAGTATCCTCAAGCGTGTCCTCAGTGAAGCAAAGTTACTTACTATTTGTTGATAGAATGAAGCAACATATTGCATCTCACAAGTTTGGTTCTAAAGATTATGGCAGTTCTGCAAGAGTGTGCTGAACAACAGCAAATCTGCAATCCCTCCTTTATTCAATCAATTCGAGGTCCTAACTTCCACAGCTGATAAGGCTGAATGCCTTACTTGAAAAGTCTCATCCAGCAACACTTCACTTGTCTGGAGTACCCACACCTGATTTTCCCCCTTAGAACTGAGGTTCTATTGAGTGAGATGGATGGTATTGGACATCATCTCTAAATTAGGCTGTAATAAAGCAAGTGCTGGTGACAAGATACCAGCTGTAGTCCTAAAGAAATGTTCTAAGCTGGCTCCAGTTCTCTCCAAGCTATATAACTATTGCCTCTCTGACTCTTGCTTTCCAGCCTTTTAGAAGTCCTCATTTGTCTCTGTTTTTTAAGAACTCTGGAGACCCTACTGACCCATCTAACTACCGTCCTATCAGTCTCCTATCACTCTTTGGCAAAGTCTTCAAGGCATCAATCAACACTGAAGTGGTTAAGCACCTTACATCCTATTATCTATTCTCTGACAAACAATATGGTTTCCGCTTTGCCTGGTCTACTGCTGACTTGCTTACAGCCATAACTGAATTTGTATACCAAGCTCTTAATAACGGCAAAGTTTGAGTTGTGGCTCTAGATGTCTCTAAAGCATTTGGTAGGGTTTAGCATACCAGCCTTCTATGTGAGCTTCAGGGATACAGTATTACAGGACAATGATTTAATTAAATCCAATCATTCCTGTCAAACCATGAAATGAAGGTCATCCTAAATGGTTTCTCCTCCAGTTCCTTCCATACAAATACTGGTGTTTCCCAAGGCTCTATCTTGAGTCCTAAACTGTTTGTGATCTTCATCAATGATCTTCCTTTCTATGTTGCTTCAGAAAGTTTTTCTCATCTGAGTCCAGCCTTCAAATCTACCATTTGTCCTTGCATTGAATACGTAGGTTCTCAACAAAATCCAAAGATGAATATGCACTGTGATAGGTCCTGACTTGGCATCTTGACTTCAGTAACTTTCTCACACATAATGTGGCTTCTCTCTGTCTTTTTTACAAATATTTTCATGGCAACTGCTCTGACGAGCTACTTTCATTCTTTTTTCCAACACAAGTACTCCAACTGCCCAAATTTAAGCATGCTACTAGGTTGGCATCTCAGTCCCACCCTTTTACTGTCAAAACATTTAAATGTAACCACCTCTTCTACTCCAACAGCTTCTTTCGCACTTCCCGACAATAGAACTCCCTTCCTCTTACTTGCTTCCCTATAATCTTCAAAAATTTAAATGTAATATTAATCAACACCTTCTGATGCCTTGATCTTGACCCCCTCTCCTTCTCTTTAGCCCTTCCTCAAACACATCTCTTTACTCTTACTTTCACTCTCTGTAACCCCTTGCATTCTAGGGGCACTCCTGCATTGCTTGGGGTGAAATGCTTAAAAAAATATTGAAGAGTAAATTTATTCAATAAAATCATCATTGTCTTCAACCACGGCCTCCAGAGGACTTCAGAATCACCTGCAACTCTTCTGGATAGTCTACATTTTTAAGTTGATGAATGCTGCCATAATCCTTGCCTTCAGTTTATCTTTGGTGTTACAAGGAGTTTTGTTGATCTCTCGCTCAACTGCACCCCCATACATAATAATCAAGGGGGTTGCAGTCTGAGGAGTTAAGTGGTCAGATGTAAGGGGTGAAGTTGTTACAGAAATCGTCTGACAGCCATGACTGGGTTCTCCTGCTTGTGTGGTATAGTGCAGAGTCCTGTTGCCAGACACAGGGTCTTCCAGCAGCCACCCTCTTTAACCAGGGCAGGACTACCTCCTCAAGACACTTGATGTAGGACTCCATGTTGAGTCTAAGACCCTGTGGAAAGATGAATGGAGGTATAACGTTGTCATCACTAGTGATCACGCCAAACACCTTCATAATCATCATTAGACTCCGCCGACTCTTTCAGAATCCTCTGCAGTGTCCTCAGATTGACACCCAAACATGAAATGTTGTATTGGAGCTTCCAGCGCAAATGGCAAGCAATAGAGCATGCGGTTTCCAAATTACTGGCAGAGTGAATTGCATCATGGTGCTCTTTGTCTGACAAATGGTGCCCAACTGACACTATTATACCGTGTAGTCAATAAAATAAAAAATAACACACATTAAGTTGTCAATAAATTGCTCAACATGTCAAAAAACACCAACTTTTTTTTTTTTTTTTAAGTAATATTTGTTTCAATTCAGATTAATTAAACTTTAAATCAGCTATTTTTTCTCAATGGACTGCCCTGTTGCACCCAGTAGAGATTATGAATTACTCTATTTTCCATATAAATCAGGCTTTCTTAGCATTTTAAGTAAATCAAATGCTTTTGTGTGATCTATGAAACATAAGTATAGGTTTTTCTGCATTTATATTGCTTACTCTGATAGAATTTTGATCTTAAAAAGAGCATTTCTTTCCCCAGTATCTCTCACAAAGCCACTCTATTCTTGTTCTGTTTCTGGTCTAATTATGTTGCATGTCTATTCATTAGAATGTTTTGCACTTCTCACCTGTGACACTCTTTTCTTGTTTCTTGCTTTCCTGTCAACAACAATCTTCAAAAATTTAAATACAGCATAAATTGTCTTTTTGAATCTTGGTCTTTTATTATCTTCTGTCAATAACATTTTCTCAGTCTCTTTCATTCTCAGTAACCCTTTGCTTCTTAGTAGAAGACTTCATTTCCTTGCTTGGAATGAAATGACTTTTAAAAAAAGATTCTAATAAATTTATTTATAGGGATCATTAAGATGATTGTCCAGTTGAGTTTGTTTATTTTCTCATGGTTTCTTTGTTATCAATGTGCGGGATCTTAATTTTCTGTTAAAAATGCTTTTGTTCTTATTTGACTTCCTGGTTTTGTCTTGATAGATAAAAATGTGAAGATACATAAGTTGCATGAAATCAACACAAATGAGAGATGTGTGGTCATAGGAACACTCTTCAAACAGATGGAACTTCAGCCTAACATCTTGAAAGAAATTAGTGAAGAGGTAAGATTTCTCTTTCACCACTACCAGAATTTGCCATGTCTCAAAAGTATGTGTATGCATCAAAAATACTTTTACAAACTTTAGGTGTGGATTCCTGACAACAAAACAAAACAAGGTCCATATAAACATATATCCAAAAGGCCATGTAGAATGTGTTCTTTGTGGTCAGGCATACAAGTCGATCTTTGTCTTTCTCAGTCCATAGTTTGTGGTGCCATGGATCCCCTCGCAGCAACACAGTGATAAACATCAGTAAATGTTGGCTGATGTGAATGCCATCGGTCTGGAAATACAATCTGTTAAAGCCATGCAGCCATTACCATTCATGTGGCCGTATGTAAAAATCAAATCTGTCTGCACATGATATGAATATCCTGCGAATGTTAAACAAAACATCTCTCGATTAACTCCCTACCATACATATTAAACATTGAAGACAAACTAGCCACAAATGTACATGAATGACAGTAAAAAAAAAAAAGTCTTCCCTATCAACCACTTCTATTAATTTTCTTGGCTATACTATATCTCATGGGATACTTAAACCTGATGCTGACCAACTACACCCACTTAAAGAATTACCTATCCCTAAAGATAAAGCTGCCCTTCACAGGGTCATTGGTTTTTGTTTTCTTATTATTCCCAATGGATATCAAATTTTTTGGATAAGATCAAACCCTTAATTATGACCAACACATTCCCTTTAAATCACAAGTCGTGGAAGCATGCTGAAAGCTTAAAGAAATCAAAAGTGCCTTACTTATTGAAGAAAACATCCTCCTAGTGGTCAAGATGGATTCTTCTGATATGACAATTACCACTGCTTTGAATCAGGCTGGCCATCCCATGACTTTTCTTCTCCTGATCACTGACGCCAATTGAATGAAAGTATGTTTCAGCAGGAAAGGAGGCTTCAGCTATTATAGAAGCTGTAAAAAAGATCGTCTTACTACTTATCTGGTCAACATTTTACCCTCGTTACAGACCAACAGGCAGTGAACTTCATGTTTAATACTGAGAGACCTGGAAAAATTAAAAAGGATAAAATCCAGAGATGGAGCATGGAACTAGGAAACTATTATGAAATTACTTGTAGACCAGGGAAGGATAATATGCCTGCTGATAAACTCTCACAGTCTCATTGTGGGGGCTATCCTACACAAAAAAAGTTATATGAGCCACACAATCGTCTTTGTCCCCCTTCATAACTAGGTTAGCCCACTTTGTCAAAGTCAGAAATCTACCTTACTCTATGGAAGGTGAAAAAAAAAAAAATAATGTGCTGACTGTTCCATTTGTGCAAGATGGAAACCATGTTTCTACAAACCTGAAAAAATTTAACTGATAAAAGGCTAAACAAACAATGGAAAAATCAGCGTGGATTTTGAAGGACCTCTTCCTTCTAACCCTCAGAACCATTATATGTTAACGGTAATAGGCGAGTACTCTCGGTTTCCTTTTACTTTTCCCAATATGACGACTAGTGTATTAATTAAATGGTTAACTCCTATTTTCACTATGTTTGGGATTCCTTCCTTCATCCACTCTAACCAGGGTTTCTCTTTTCTATCTAAGGAACTGCGTGAGTACCTCACTATTTTTGAGTATAGCTACAAATCAAACAACCCCAAAGGAAATGGTCAATATGAACGATGCAATGGAATTATCTGGGGGCACGTCACATTGGCCTTGGCTGTAAGAAATCTATGAGAATCTTAGTGGGAAGTGGTTCTTCCTGCAGTACTGCATACCATAAGAACCACAATGAACACTACACCCCATGAAAGAATATTTTCGTATCAATGCTGGTCACCTAGCGATCATTCCTTGCCCATTTGGCTAGCAGCCCCTGGTCCAGTTCTCTTATGTTGTAATGTCTGCACTAATAAGTACAAACTTTTAGTTCACCTGTTAGAAGACAATCCCCAATATGCCCATATAAGATTTAATATTGAACATGTCTACTGAATCTGTGCATGATTTGGCTCCCGTTGGGAACAAATACAATTGGGGAGAACCAAAAATTAGAGAACAAGATACTCTTGTGGAAAAGAGCATTACAGAAGTCGTGGAACCTGAGTCTTCCATTCTAAACCACTGAGTAAACCCTGGTGCCCTCTGACTCTGAGGATCAACATTTTACTCTGATTCGTGAAGATTCAGTGACACTAAAATAATCTTCCAGAAATTAAAGTAAACTAGTACAATATTCGGAACTTGAAAAAATAAACATAGAAAATTATTACAAAAGAAAGTGTCGGGGAGAGAATGTCATAAGCATTAACTTCTCTCGATTTGGACTCTTCCGGAATTATCTACCTTTTTGCTTTTCTATATATACCTATCCTTTTTGCTTTTCTATATATACCTATCCTTTTTGCTTTTCTATATATACCTATCCTTTTTGCTTTTCTATGTATACATATTCACCTTTTCTTGTATTCTATGTATTCATATTCACCTTTTCTTGTATTCTATGTATTCATATTCACCTTTTCTTGTATTCTATGTATTCATATTCACCTTTTCTTGTATTCTATGTATTCATATTCACCTTTTTCTTGTATTCTATGTATTCATATTCACCTTTTCTTGTATTCTATGTATTCATATTCACCTTTTCTTGTATTCTATGTATTCATATTCACCTTTTCTTGTATTCTATGTATTCATATTCACCTTTTCTTGTATTCTATGTATTCATATTCACCTTTTCTTGTATTCTATGTATTCATATTCACCTTTTCTTGTATTCTATGTATTCATATTCACCTTTTCTTGTATTCTATGTATTCATATTCACCTTTTCTTGTATTCTATGTATTCATATTCACCTTTTCTTGTATTCTATGTATTCATATTCACCTTTTCTTGTATTCTATGTATTCATATTCACCTTTTCTTGTATTCTATGTATTCATATTCACCTTTTCTTGTATTCTATGTATTCATATTCACCTTTTCTTGTATTCTATGTATTCATATTCACCTTTTCTTGTATTCTATGTATTCATATTCACCTTTTCTTGTATTCTATGTATTCATATTCACCTTTTTCTTGTATTCTATGTATTCATATTCACCTTTTCTTGTATTCTATGTATTCATATTCACCTTTTCTTGTATTCTATGTATTCATATTCACCTTTTCTTGTATTCTATGTATTCATATTCACCTTTTCTTGTATTCTATGTATTCATATTCACCTTTTCTTGTATTCTATGTATTCATATTCACCTTTTCTTGTATTCTATGTATTCATATTCACCTTTTCTTGTATTCTATGTATTCATATTCACCTTTTCTTGTATTCTATGTATTCATATTCACCTTTTCTTGTATTCTATGTATTCATATTCACCTTTTCTTGTATTCTATGTATTCATATTCACCTTTTCTTGTATTCTATGTATTCATATTCACCTTTTCTTGTATTCTATGTATTCATATTCACCTTTTCTTGTATTCTATGTATTCATATTCACCTTTTCTTGTATTCTATGTATTCATATTCACCTTTTCTTGTATTCTATGTATTCATATTCACCTTTTCTTGTATTCTATGTATTCATATTCACCTTTTCTTGTATTCTATGTATTCATATTCACCTTTTCTTGTATTCTATGTATTCATATTCACCTTTTCTTGTATTCTATGTATTCATATTCACCTTTTCTTGTATTCTATGTATTCATATTCACCTTTTCTTGTATTCTATGTATTCATATTCACCTTTTCTTGTATTCTATGTATTCATATTCACCTTTTCTTGTATTCTATGTATTCATATTCACCTTTTCTTGTATTCTATGTATTCATATTCACCTTTTCTTGTATTCTATGTATTCATATTCACCTTTTCTTGTATTCTATGTATTCATATTCACCTTTTCTTGTATTCTATGTATTCATATTCACCTTTTCTTGTATTCTATGTATTCATATTCACCTTTTCTTGTATTCTATGTATTCATATTCACCTTTTCTTGTATTCTATGTATTCATATTCACCTTTTCTTGTATTCTATGTATTCATATTCACCTTTTCTTGTATTCTATGTATTCATATTCACCTTTTCTTGTATTCTATGTATTCATATTCACCTTTTCTTGTATTCTATGTATTCATATTCACCTTTTCTTGTATTCTATGTATTCATATTCACCTTTTCTTGTATTCTATGTATTCATATTCACCTTTTCTTGTATTCTATGTATTCATATTCACCTTTTCTTGTATTCTATGTATTCATATTCACCTTTTCTTGTATTCTATGTATTCATATTCACCTTTTCTTGTATTCTATGTATTCATATTCACCTTTTCTTGTATTCTATGTATTCATATTCACCTTTTCTTGTATTCTATGTATTCATATTCACCTTTTCTTGTATTCTATGTATTCATATTCACCTTTTCTTGTATTCTATGTATTCATATTCACCTTTTCTTGTATTCTATGTATTCATATTCACCTTTTCTTGTATTCTATGTATTCATATTCACCTTTTCTTGTATTCTATGTATTCATATTCACCTTTTCTTGTATTCTATGTATTCATATTCACCTTTTCTTGTATTCTATGTATTCATATTCACCTTTTCTTGTATTCTATGTATTCATATTCACCTTTTCTTGTATTCTATGTATTCATATTCACCTTTTTTCTTGTATTCTATGTATTCATATTCACCTTTTTGTATTCTATGTATTCATATTCACCTTTTCTTGTATTCTATGTATTCATATTCACCTTTTCTTGTATTCTATGTATTCATATTCACCTTTTCTTGTATTCTATGTATTCATATTCACCTTTTCTTGTATTCTATGTATTCATATTCACCTTTTCTTGTATTCTATGTATTCATATTCACCTTTTCTTGTATTCTATGTATTCATATTCACCTTTTCTTGTATTCTATGTATTCATATTCACCTTTTCTTGTATTCTATGTATTCATATTCACCTTTTCTTGTATTCTATGTATTCATATTCACCTTTTCTTGTATTCTATGTATTCATATTCACCTTTTCTTGTATTCTATGTATTCATATTCACCTTTTCTTGTATTCTATGTATTCATATTCACCTTTTCTTGTATTCTATGTATTCATATTCACCTTTTCTTGTATTCTATGTATTCATATTCACCTTTTCTTGTATTCTATGTATTCATATTCACCTTTTCTTGTATTCTATGTATTCATATTCACCTTTTCTTGTATTCTATGTATTCATATTTGTTCTTAGCCCCATCATAGACTACTCTGTTTATTAAAGCCTTCGTCAAGGTACTTCTTTAGTTCTCTTTCTTATTACAGGCTACCTGCTTTGATAATCCCAACCAAAGTCGAGTAATCTTCCCCACTTTTCTTCTTATGGTTTAAACATTGCCATTGTGTGTTGAAAAGAGAAAAATTTTTTTTTTTTTTTTTTTTTTTTTTTTTTTACCAGAATTAAGAGTTTTCTCGAAAGACACTTTGCCAGGCTTTCTTGGAAGTATGTAATTCACATACTTTTAGTGTTCAATTGGACCAAATTTTCAAAGCAAGTGATGTATTATCTTTTTGCCCGACCATATAGCACAATCTTTTTGAAAGACCTCTTTATAATAATGAAAATATGCCATAAAAGTTATCTCCTTCTCGGGACTGTACTCAGGTTGAGTAGTCGCCAAAGGATTTCTTGGCATATGACTAACAATAATTTTTACTCAAATCCTCATTTCTTTTTCTTTTTTTTTTTTTTTTTTTTTTATTAGCATTCAAATCCCTCATTACCAAATGTTGCATCATGAAATGAAATGGATATGTCAATACACATAGAAAGTAGTAGTAATTTATTTCAAAGAATAATACGGTGCTAACAGTAGAGAACACAGTCTACTAGAATAACAGTTAATCATGAACTAAACCTCAGTTCTGTTCAACTTCACTCTCTCAGTAAAAGAGAGCATGCTGTTGATCTTTTTAGACCAGTCCATCTTGTGGGGGTTCCGGTACCCTACAACAGTAATAATACCCCATTTTCAGAAATTCATTCATTCAAATTTTTTTTTCTCCTCAGCATAATCTGATGCCTCAACCTGTAAATACCAAATTCACAAGTGATTCTGACCAATTGATCCTTGAAGATGAGCTGCAACGGATTCAACTGCAAGGGAAATTAGATGTGCATGATTGCTGTACAGGTCGGTCAATTTTTAAATAAAGGTTAAAGAAAAATTTGATTTTGCTATTTACATATCACTCTGAAATTCTAGAGAGGCAAACACCCTAAACTTGCCTTTATCCCACATGATTGTACTTTGCTCAAAATGTTTTCGCTTAGTATTTATGTTTATTTAATAAGAAGCTTATGGCCATATCACATTGAAACATCTGTTCTTGTCCAATCACTGAAGCTAAGCAACATTGAGCCTGATCAATACCTAGATGGGTGACCGTTTAAGAGTACTATGTGTGTTATGCTTGAATGTAATAGGTAATGGCTCATAGTGAGAAACTGAAGAGCTGGGTTCGAGTTCCAGTCAAGTTCAATAGTAGCAAGATGCTCGCAACATTTTGTCTGTGTGGAAAAAGGTTGTAGGGTGGTAAGTAACTCATTACCCACACGCCTATATTACTCATGATTTGTGCAAATATTAGCCTTTTTCAATGTTACTGTTTGAAATTGTTATAATGTGAAAAAGAAAAAATTGACATTCTTTATCTTTTTTTTTCTTTTTTTTTTTCTTTTTTTTTTTTCTTTCCAAAACAAGATTAATTACATTTCTTCTCGAAATCTCAAAAAAAATCTGACAAAATTAACAATTGCATTGAAGATTAGTAAGATTTATTCCAATTGTTTTATTACTATTTCCGTCCCATAATAATTGGTACATTTGCATATACATTTCACACACTAAATGTAACACCTATTATAGGAAAAAGTTAGTATATTGTTCTATTACCAAATATATTAAAAGCAATTAATATAAATTGTAATTAGTTGCACTTGGAACCCTGGCACACCATTTTTAGAAAATTAAAAGTCAAACATCCAGGTTAAATCTTTTAGAAAACTTTGTAAACTTTGATTTATGCTTTAGATCAGTGCTGCTTAAAATATTTTCATTCCTGACCCCATTTTTCATCAAGATTTTTCGTGACCCCAGGTATTAATCAAGTACACTGAAAATACATACATTGTCACTGCACTAGTTGCAACAGCACTGCACATGCATTTTATTACCACAGCACATATGTGGCAGATTACATTAAATACTATGTGTTTTTGAAATAACAAATTGAAATTCAAGTCTGAGTTTAATTTTCACAACCTCAGCATTTAGCTTTGTGACCCCATTTGGGGTCATGACCCATAGTTTAAGAAGCACTGCTTTAGATGGTTTGGAGGAGTTGAAATTGCCTCTTCCTTGTTTAATTTGAAAACATTTTATTAAGTGGAGGGTGGGTATCAATCTAAATGTAATGTTTCTCGGTAAAGGAAGGAAGTTGGTTTGTAAGTTTTAAGACTGTCAAGAAGTGTAAAAAAGTGTTCCTTTTTCTTTTCTTTTTTTAAGTGAGGACAGTATCTTTTGTAACTGTTTTGTCTTTATTACAGGATTTATTATTGCTGTTTATGGTATTGAGAAAGAAGAGAGCCCTGGGAAATTTTATGTAGAAGATTACTGTGTCCAAGAGCTCCCTCCACAGATAGCTCGACCTGTCTTAGAACAAGAAAGGTAATATTGAAAGAAGAGAAATTTTTACTTATTTGTGGTGTTTAGTACACGGGTTTAGCCATGTCTTTTTTTTTTCTTTCTTTTTTCCTTTCTTTTTTCCTTTCTTTTTTTTTTTTTTTTTTTTTTTATTAAATGGAGTGGGGTAATGATTTCACCCAAGGAAAGCAAATCCACTGAAATGCAAGGGCTTTGGTACCAAGAGTGAAGGAAACTGAGAAAACAGTACTGAGGTGAAAGGACAATAAAAAGAACAGGGTTCAAGGAGACTGATGACTATTGATGTTACATTTAAATTATCTGTAAAACATCCAGGACAAAGACTAACCAACCTCCCCTCATTTCTTTTCCTTCTTTCTTTTATCCTTTTTTGTTTGTTCCAAATTGCATTCTAACCATTAATTTCCAATACTAAACAATTCAGCATAGAACTTACGGTTATACTTAGCAATTTCAACAGTAAGGGGTGAATGAGGAAAGGACAATAAAAAGAACGGGATTCAAAACAATGATTGACATTGCATTTAAATTATCTGTAAAACATCAAGGACAAAGAATAACCAACCTCACTTCGTTTGTTTGTTTGTTTTTTGCTTTTTTTGTTTTGTTTTTTGTTGTTTTTTTTTCCCCTAAAAAAAATTACATTCCAACTTTTGATTTCCAGTACTAAACAATTTCTGTATTAAATGGGTCCCTTGTGTGTTGATATACTAACAAACCATTCAAGTTGAACTAAAACATACTTTTGACCTGTGCTTACAGACATATCACATTGAAACATCGTTTCCTGTACAATTACTGAAGCTGAATAACATTGAACCTGGTCAGTAGCTTGGAAATACTAGTTGCTGTTAGCTTGGATGTGAGGGTGGTGTAATGGATAATGGCTCAGAATTGTTAATCAGAGCAGAGTTTTAATTCCCATTCAGTTTTTTAACCCTCTTGGTACTACTGGTTATAAGATATATTTTTAGAAATCTCCAACTTTGTAAAAGTTACAAATTTACAAAAAATTTGTAGATTTCCAGCACCTGCAGTTGATGATGTAACAGGTGTTAATGCTGTGTAATTGAAATACTATGCTATCTGATTGTGGGCACGTTCAGGCACTCCTAGACCATAAGCTTGCTTAAAGGGTTAAACTTATATTGCATGCTTTGATACATAATCCCTTTAAACCAAACTTGGGCTCATTTCTTTCTGTCAGGATACATTCTTTTTGTTATTAGAATTAAGTGTGTGTTTCTGATTTTAATTTTACTCATTAGTTTTAACTTTGGTAAGTTTTTCAAAAAATATTGACAGATTTTTTTTTTTTTTTTTTTTTTCCACTAACAGATATGTGGCCATATTGTGTGGCTTGGAAATTGGCAGCAAGACAGAAAAACTGTTTGAACTGCAAATGGCATTAGATATTTTGTCTGGAATGCTTGGAAGTGAAGATCAACAAGAGAATTCAGCTCAGATTGTTAGAGTTATTGTGGCTGGAAATTCCCTGAGTCATAATACACAAGACAAAGATTCTATTAGTAAGGTGTGGGAAATTTTCATTTGTCTTTTTCTCTTGCCTTTTTTATTTCAGTTGGAGTCACAAATTGAAAGTATCCTTAAAAAAAAGAGATTTAAAAGAAAATTTAGTTTTCCTCCAATGAATTGGCCAAATTATCCAGAGATACTTATGTATAGAAGTACAGTAATCCCTCATTTATCACGGTAGATTGGTTCCAAGACCGACCACAATAACTGAATTTCCGCAAAATAGGGACACCATATTTACAGTATTTATTTAACATGTATTTGGACTTTTTAAACCCTCCCTGTACTGTTAACAACCCACCCATTACAGTACTCTATTAATAACAGGGACAACTGTTAAGAAATAACACTTTAGATTAAAAAGAAAAAAGATTGTTACTGTATTCAACACGAAAGAAGTTGAAGTAGAATTTGAATGATAATGGTGATGAATTTGCTGCACAGTAGAAATGGTGATGATGATGATGACCTCTACTGTGCAGCCAGTTATTGTATTTTATGTCTCTTCGGACGGCGGTGCCCTTTCTATTGCTATTTTACGCTTGTTTTGTTGTTCCTAGACCAGGAAATAATATTTAGTATTAATATTTTAATGGGTTTAATGAAAAATTTTAGGGGTTCATATATTGCGATGTTTCTAGAATTTTCCAGAAACTCCGCAATATATTTTCCATATATATATTTCAAAAATCCATGAAGTCGTGAATTCACAATAGTAGAACCGCAAGTTAGCGAGGGATCATTGTAATCTCTGAATTATCTGAAGAGATTTTTTTGTTCCCAAACCTTTCAGCTGACCAGTCTTATTAACCTCTTCAGATGTATTCTTTCAGTGTCTGTGTGCCATCTCCTTTATGAATGTAGGTAATCATCTCTCCCCACCACTTCCTGTCTTGTTGCTGTAAATAATTTTGCTCCCCCCCACACACACGCTTCTCTTGACTTAAATATGCTCTGTGAGCATTAAATTTACTAAGCTCTCTTTCCATTTTGTGTTTCCAAAACTTCAGCTGCCTCTTTCTGATTATGAGCAACAGTTTCTTTGTATCATCCTTCAAACTACGACAATTTATAATCAGATGTACTATCCTTATAAAAAGAAGCTTTCTCTCTCTATTAAAAAAAAAAAAATTATGGAACAAGCTGTACTGCATGTGTTATTGAAAATAGAATAAGTTATTTTACAATCAATGCTGTTAATGTTTAGAGTTTCTGCTTGCATTGCTCTACCAAAAAAAAAAAACTTTTACACCTGAAGAAGACTGTAGAATGAATCTGAAAAATATGAACAACATAAAATGAGTTAAATTATTATATGCTTTGCTATTCAGATGCACATTTTGGCTATTGTACTCTCTGGCCTTCAGATGGTTGTCTTCATACTCAATAATCTTGGAATATCAAACTGAGCACTTTATTCAATTTATATGATTAGATAGTTCCAATACTGCTTTTTCATACTTAGGAAAGATAACTTGTATCAGTTAGGGGAGTTGACTCATTTTCACTTTTTGTTTGACTCTTCTGCTGAGCTAAAATAAGTGACTTTCAGCACCAGATCCAGGGATTGTCAAAAAGGCATATGGTCTAGTGGATTAAAGGGTATCTTTTTACCTGGTTGTTGTGAGTTCAATCCCTGTTTCTGATATTTCTGAAAAGTCACACAATTGTTCTATTTTTATTACTAGTTATTATTAATCTTTTATTTTGCCTAATTTATAAATTAAACTTTCTCAAAGATAGCTATGATTTCGAGCATGCAGATAGAGGTATGGAGGGGGCCTGGGGGGTGATAAGAGGAGTCTGCTATAAATAGAATTGATGTTAAAATTTTAAGTTAATGTTTAGAGCCAGTTTTATAAATAAAGTATTTATATGTTCAGTCAGTTACGTGCCACAGTTGACACACACTTGGGTGATAATGTATCTTTCGGTACATGACTGAAGAGGCAGGAGATATTTCCCACAATAGGTTGCTATTTCTTTGTGGTAGACTGGTTGCCAGCCAAGGCTAAAGAACCCAGTTTGCCCTACTATTCAACCCATAGCTGGGGGGAGAAGAGATATATTCATACCTTTCCAAAGAGTGTTTGTACATAAGTGAATATAACAAACTCAACTGGAATTCAAACTCAGTTCTTATTCAGAGTCGATATCTATTACTCCACAAAGGGAAAACAAATACTTCATCAGATTCTGGGTCTAGACAGTTTGGTAAGAATCACTGTAATTTGGAAAGGTACTGATACACAGAGGGGTCATGGTGAGTGAAAGATTGGGAAGATTTGACTGGGGAGAAATGAGGGGAAAAAAGAAATCAATAACAGAACAGGAAGATAGAAGATGGCAATTGAATTTGCATTTAAATTATTGAAGATTGTAGGTGGCAGGGAAACAAGAAATTGGGAGTTCCACAGGTGAGAAGTACAGGAAAAGAAATAATGGTTGCATCTAGCTAATTCAACAGTAAAGCAGTGAGACCTAGCAGCCAATCTTGTAGTATGCTTAAATTCATATAGTCGAGGTACTTAGGATAACAGTCCCTTGGGACGATTACCATAAAAATATCTAGGAAAGACAGAGAGAAACTACATGTTTGCCTTACTGGAGAGTATGTCCTGCTTTTTGTGAATTTATTCGGATTTTATTTATTTCCAGGCTAAATATTTGACCAAGAATGTTGCAGCTCGAAGTGTTGAGGCCATGAAAAGTTTAGATGACATCTTAGTGCAGCTGGTTGTAAGTTGCATATTTTTGCATACATTAAAAGTTGTTTACTATAAACATTAAAATAGGCCTTGCGAAAAAAATAAATGTTTGGAAAAAGTATTTACTCTGAATTATGCTTGTGTTTTAAAATAATTTTTTTTGCAAATTTGGACCTTCATGCATGCAAAAAAAAAAAGGTGTCAAAAGGATACTTGATACGGCTATTGTTTTAACTACCTTCACTGTTTGGCAATGTTTATTACTTTAAAAAGCAATTTAATAACGTCTAAATATGATGAAAGTGAATTTACAATAAAAATATTAAACATTTATTACATTGTATTTTACAAGAATAATCTATATTTAGAACTTTGTTAAAACTAATGCAATATTTATCATTTAGCAATTTATAAAGAAATAAATATAGAAACAACTTTCATTTACAAAATTATTAAAATATGTGAATCAGCTATAAGGAAATGTTTATTTACTGTAGAGTTTGGTAATAGCAACACACAGTACTCAACTGTAATTGAAGTCTGGCTGCTGGGCAAGTTGGTAGGTGGTTTATATAACAGCCTGGGAGATTCCACTTTGTTACCTAGGCAAGTCTATTCTGTAGGTTTTGATTGGCTGATGATTCCAGTGTGGATATTGTGCTCACTAAATATCCAGCACAATATCCACACTGTGACTTTATTGAGTTAGAGCTCTGTTTATTTTTGTCAGTCAAATGGACGCTAATTGAAAATGCCCTTGCGAAGTTGAGTCTCACACTCTTGATTGTTCATTTACCATTTAATAAAGTTCACGTCAATTGGAAATTAGCTGATGTTTTGCCAGACATTCCAATAAACAATCTTAATAAATAGTGTTTACTATTTTGTTAATTCTCAAGAACAAAAAATATATATCCATTCACTTCTCATCATCACTTTTTAAAACAAACATTGTTGAGAAGAGGAGGTAGTTAAAATAATAGCAGTGTCAAAGAAAAATCCATCCTTTTGACACTGTTTTTTGATTGCCAGATTAAAGAGGTTGGTCTGTATATATGTATATTATGTATTTTCATATATTATCAATCAGCACAATAACATAGTAGGCTTTTATCAAAGGTCTTACAGCCATATATCCAGCCATTTTCTAAAAATGGTGATTGTAAATTAAAAAAAAAATTAAAAAAAAAAAAAAAACTGTTGACTGTGAGGGTCACCACTTCCAAGAATTCTTTTTATATAATTTAAAAATCAGGTATATATATAAAAAAAAAAAAAAAAAAATCAGTTACCAGCACCCATAGAAAATTTTTAAAAAAAATAAAAAATAGAAGGTAGAAACATTAGATTAAAAAAAAGAATAAAATAAAAATTGAATAATACAAAAGGTGGGGGGAATTCTTTTTAATTCTTAAATCCAAACTGAATCTTTTTAAAATATTATAGGGATTATAAAACAAGTAATTTTTAGAAATCTAAATTGGTTTCTTAATTTTTGTTTAAGATTCCATTCCCTTTTCTCTCTCTCTCTCCCCCCAACCACCAAGTTATCTTCTTGGTTTTATACTGTATACTAATCTTTTTTTTATATTTTTATCTTATTTATTTTCATATCATTTTTTTTTTTCATTCTTCTGTTTTTGTTAATTTTATTTTTACAATTTGTTTGTTTTTTTTTTTAAATCTCTTTTAGCTTTCTGATTTTTTTTTTAAATCTCTTTTAGCTTTCTGATTTTTTTTTATTTTATTTTTTTTAAATCTTTTAGTTTTTTTTTCTTCTAATTTTCCTTTAAAAAAATTAACTTTTTCTAGAAAATGGGGCCCAGCCTCTTTCCAGCACATTCTAAATAAAAATATAAAATGCTGACTAAATAAAAAATGGAAATTGACTCTGATGGTCGTCACTTCCAGAACAGGTGAAAATTGGAGTACTTTTTCACTGAAACTGTGTTCACCTAATTTGCCAAGAGACTGACTTTTTTTAAGGAATTTAATGTCAACAGATCCTACCAGTAGAAACCTGCTAGCATATACAGCAAGCTAGCAGAGTGACTGCGATGAATACAATGAAAGTGCCAGAAACATGAGCTACGATTTGGTGATGCTGATTACTAAATACTGCAAACCTTTTGTTGAAGGTGAATTTTATCAAATACTGTGTTATGAAAATAGTGAATATCTGTCCCGAGAATGAACAAGAGTTTACCAATGTTTGCTTGGCTCATAACACTGTAGCACGAAAATATTGGAGATATCAGATATTAAGAAACAGTTGGCAGCCAGAGGTGTGAATTTTTTTACTTTTTTTATGTCTGACACTGTTCACTTGCTGATATTTTTTTTTTAGAGAGTGGGTGTGTAGATGATGAAATGAACATGACTGAAAAGCTACTTGACCTCCAGGGTCTTAAGAACCAAACAAGAGGAATGGATTTATTTGGTTCTGTTAGGAATTGTATTTCACTACTAAAGGATAACAAAAAAAAATTGAAAAGGAATGATAACAGAAGCAATTGTCATATTCAAGTGAAAGTGTTATTTAATCATCTTTGGACATCAATTCCATAAATTGTTTTACAAAATTAATTTTGATTCGAAAATCTCAACTGGACAGATATGTACACATACACACATTTACAAATAGAAATGTCTGTTGATGCATTGAGTAGTATTTGATCTATATTTTAAAATGCCACAATCTCCTCCCCACACAGTGGTTAGTCTTTGTTATTTGTTTATTCACCTTGTCAAACACCTTCAGTTACTTGCAATTTTTTAAATGATTTTGGCTTCTCATCTAAAAACTAATGTACCTGTGCTATCATAAATTATGACAATTGTTAGAAAATTATAATACTGAGCTGCAATGAAATCATGTTTATTTACAGGTAAAATCATGTTTATTTACAGGTAAAATATAAGCTAATAAACCTTTTTAATTAATCTTTCTTTACTAATAGGTTTCTTAACAAGATTTTTCATCATATTACATAATGAACATTCAGAATTCATAATCTATCAGAAACTAATTTTTGTCTAAATGCAGATAAATATTCTATTTGTATCGATTATTAAAATGACCAAGGGAAGTAACCCCTTGTAAATTCTCTACTTTAGAGCGTGACTTGAAAGATATAAATAAATACACAACACTAATTATTATACAGTGTTGAGGTTCATTCGTCTAAGTCATAAATTGTTTGATAGTTTAACAAAAAAGAGGAATTTTCTTTTTTATGCTTACATGTTTCATTTATTAACGTTTAAAAAAGCAGTCAAAAATATAAACTTGTTTGTTTATTATTACTTACTAGAAAGACACATGAAAATTTAATGGCTATCCTATTTGAATTTTCTGATGAATCTTAATTCTTAAGTTAATGATTGAATAAGCTCATGGCAAGTTTTATGATAATAAAATATCTGTAGAAATTCCCTTATAACATAATTTAATATTTGAGCTTAACAACTTTAACAAAATATTGTAATAAGAATCATAAATATGAATTCTGGTCATTATTTTAAGAAGTGGGTACAAATGAAAAGATTTGAAATTGACAACTTTCCCATTTCACTGAAACAGCCATCAAACATTTTCTTCCTTTACTTTCTTTCTTTTTTGACTGAAATCAAGTAGTATTTTTGATATGTCTTTTTGTCATCTTACTGATCAAAACTGAATAGTCCTTTATCAATTATTTGCAGAAGGCGTTAAACATTTTATCTTCCCTTCTTTTTTTTTTCTCTCACTGAAACCAAGTAGTGTCTTTCCTTTCTTTCTATGCAATCAAAACTGAGTAGTCTAATATTTATGAGGTATTGGTAGGGGTGTAACAGTTATGCAAACTAAGGAATTAGCAAAGGAAGGGACAAGCACAATATCATATTTTATCCTTCATTCATCCTTACACTTTCATAGTGAGTTACGTCCCTTGATCTTTATACAATTTTTTTTTTTCCATTTATTCTTTTTGTAATAAAGCTAACACTACTCTTAGCATTAAAAAAAATATTTTTTGAAACAATCCTTAATAAATTCAACATGCCATTCTTTTACCAAAGTTAAGTTTCTGATATAAAACAACTTGGAAAAATGGTGACCTGATGTAATAAACAGTTTTAAAATAAGTTAAAAGTACCTTCTCTCCCCACCCACAAAATATACTTAATCAATATTTCATTATTATGTACTGATTTGCTCAGACTAGTGCCCTCATTTTGATTATTGTAGTCATAACATTTTTACAAAGCATATGGTGTAGTAGGTAAAGGTATTAAACAGGTCAAGTGTGAGGAGGTGGGGGGGGGCATATATTCAATTTCTGTGTCAGGTAGTGTTAAAAGAAAAAAGTTAAATATAATGGTTCAGTGGAAGAGACAAGTGACATCACAAGAACAATTTTTCTTTTTCCTTTTGTAGTAACATTACCTACCTACCTACTACTGACTGGCCTACCTACATGGTTTTTAAGAGTTAATTTTATCATTTATAAAAATATGTTACATAGATTAAAGTAGATAAAGGCAAAATTGTTAAAAATGGTTGTTCTCTCTTTTTTTTTTTTTTTTTTTTTCCTCCAGTCAAGTGTTAATGTTGATGTTATGCCCGGAGAGTTTGATCCTGCCAATTACATAATGCCTCAGCAACCATTCCACCACTGTATGTTTCCAAAAGCAGGCACCTATCAGACATTGCAGTGTGTACCCAACCCTTATGACTGCAATATTGACGGAGTTCGGTTTGTGTTATTTTTTTTATTTTTTTTCCTCTCTCTCATGTTAGACTGATGGTAGTAGGTAGAGGTGGGTGGCTAGTGGCAGTATTTTTTAAGTTTTTTTTTTTTAACCATTTATATCTGTTTTCTACGGTAAGACAAAATGGCTGTCTGATGGCATAATGGTTAATGGATTCATCTTGCCCACTGCCCCCCCCCCCCCGAAAAAATGTGTCAAAAGGATAGTTATACCCTTAACATCAGTATTACTGTATACACTTTTGACACCTACAGCAATATTTATTTACAAGATTCAAAAGATGTAAGCCAAGTACAATGCAAGATTTTTATAAAAAGATGTAAACCAAGTACAATGCAAGATTTTTAAAATTTTAATCATCACTTTTTAAATCGATGAACATTGCTGAGGGAGTAATAGCAGTGTTGAGGGAATAACCATCCTTTTGACATGCTTTTTGTGGGGTGGACACAAAGGAAAAACAGTGCCAAAAAGATAATCTCATAAACAATAAGAGCTGCACTGACTGTTGACCTTTTCATTTTTGAATTTATCATTTGTTATCATTAGTTGCCTTAATAATTGGGACCAGCATATTTATCTTCATTGCTATGCTTCCAATGTTTCAAACATTCTACCTTATGACCTGTCATACTTGGTAGCTTTAGGGACAGATGACAGTGCTGAAGAGTCGCATGATCTGGTTTAATGGAAGAAACTGCCAAGTGACACAAAAGCGAAATAGATTATACAGAGCATTAATTGATAAGGGTTATCTCCACTAAGTTTGAAAAGCAGAATACAAACAGTCGATCCCTATGGATTGAATGAAGGATTCAGTTCAAGATCCAAAGCATGTTACCAAGTACATTGACAAGATTTGAAGAAGGTAAAACAGCCATGAGATGAAAGTGCTGATAAGTTCTTTGCCCAACCAAGGCATTCATAAATATCTTCAGATTTGCCATTTCCCATCCAACAAATACTAACCTCTAACAAATACTCAACCATTTTTTAATCTTGCGGAATTTAGTTCGACATGTTGTTTTTTTGTTGTTGTTTTTTTAAAGTTTCCCAAAATTGCTTTAAATAAATATTTCACCTGTACTTTATAAATAGATGGAGACATTCAGAATTAACAAGAAACATTTTCTGTATGTTTACCCTCTTATGGAAAAAAATTTTTTTTTCTTTCAGATTTTTAGTGACCAGTGGTCAACCTCAGGATGACATTGCCAAATACAGCCGAATGGAAGATCGATTGGAAATTCTAGAGAGAACTCTAGAATGGGGACATTTAGCACCAACTGCTCCAGATACATTAGGTTTGCTTCTGCCTGAAATAATTTTTAAATAATTTATAATCTAACATTTTTCTTTTGTTTTCAGTAGCTGTTACACAAATTCAGCATAACATGTAATGAATGACTTCTCTCTATATGTTCAATGGTGTGTGGGGGGGGGTCAAATTTTGTAGCAACATTTTCAGGCAAATTAGCATTGAGGTGTTTACAAATATCTCTCTTGAGTTTTCATGTAACCTGATTCTGTTCAAAGTCCATTTCATTGTTGTACACTGCTTTTCCCCAATGGCAGCCTTTTGTGTGTGATTAGTGTGCACACAATTCAATACCAAATGGCAAGTTTTTCATGTGTGAATGCAATCTTCAGACCATGTCATGTAAGTTGGATAGTAACTTGATAATTTATATATGTTAATCATGGGTGGGGTATTATGAATGTCAAGGTCATATATTCCCAGTTTGTTACTCTAATGACTATTGGGAGGGGGGCGATTATTTTAAATTATTCTAAATACTTTTGATTACAACTAATTAGAGGCTGAAAGGTGGTTATTTTTTAGTTGTTGTATACAATTGTTTATTAATATTTAAATCACTTTTATTTATTACTCCAGTATATTTTGTATTTATTTATTTATTATTCAATACGGATTATTATTTAATTTATAAGTTGTAGGTATTTGTTATCTTACAGTTTAAGTCCTGGGTATGATGATAAACTACATCCAACAGCAAGGCCTCTAATTGGAGTTTTTGAGGGGCATGGAACCACCTCTCAATTGTTGTTGTTCCCAGGCACTATGACTGTATAAAAATACATTTTATAGCAAAATGATCGACAATACATTTTATTAGTAGTATGCATACAATTCCATTCAAAATATATTTACTTGAAGCCATAAAATTGTTCCAAATGTTTAGATTTTGGCATGCTGCTAAACAAAATCAACCAACATCTTACAGTTTGTTTATTATTTCCTTTATTTTGTAGGGTTATCTAATTTTTGTTTATAAGTATATTACGTTATCTGCATTGTATACAATACATATACTTGTATTTTCTTGGTAATATTTTACAAGATATCAGTTTAGCTTTTTAGTAACAAAGTTAAAATTTGTTTTCATGTCTACATTTCAAAATAAGTTCTGATTTAGTCATGTTATAGATTAGTGCTTTTTTTTTTTTTTTTTTTTTTTTTTTTCTGTGATATTTTTGGTGTATTTTGGTTATTCCCATATGTTTTTAGAGTGGGTTCTTCATGTATTTACTGTTAAAAGATGTTTTGTGTGCAATTTCAGTTTCTGGACTCATTCAGTAATTCCTATGTATATATTATTTTCTTTGTGATCTGATGTTTTTACATTAGCTTGGTATATTACATTACTTTGTAGGCAATAGCTGTATATGGGACAATTGTGATTTTCTCTGCAATTACAGGTGGGTTTGGTTAGTGTGGGTGATTTGCTGGCCCCCTTTTTTTTCTGCTTTTTTTATTACCTGTCATGCTTTCAGTTTAACTATAGCTGAGTTTTAATGTGTTTCTGTTGAATATTTTGAGAAGAGATAAATGTTTATGGAGGAGTTCAATGAATAATTTTGTAGATTAAATTATATGTTGTTTCTTTTTCTGTTGGCCTTTTTGTACTGTGTATGTGAGGGTTGCTAAAAACCTACTATGGTTTAGTAATCTTTTTTGGCTTTGTTAAAGATGGCTTCATTAGAAGAATTGTCAGATAACCTGCACTTAATTGATAGTGGTATCTCCTTGCTTATTGCTGGCAGATGGTTAGAAGATGTATGTATGTAAAGTAGTTTGTCATTGGGTTTTCTGTATAACTGATATAAAACATCTAGGAAACTTACTTTTTTTTTTTTCTTTTTTATGTCTAAGTATATTTTTAAAGATTATTACTAAAACATGTCCGAGTGGCTGTTTAAGTAAAAACAAGGATACCAACACTTCAGTAGTAAAAAAGAATTTAATTTTCACATAAACACAACAATTTTATCTTAGATAAAACAAAACCCTGAAGATGACATTGTGCGAATATTGAAAGCACTTGGAATAAAAGGATACTAAGGAACTTGGCTGTAAATAAGAGAAGATACTATTAAGAATAAGTAGACAAAACTTGTCTTAATTAGTTAATGAAAGCATGCAGCCAATATTGAATGGTGATAGCTCAGGGATAGAAACTCTGACCGACACCAGATTGGTCGGTTTTCAGTCCTGGATTGAAGCATTCAGATGTCTAGCTGCACTGAGGAGCTGTGATACAGCAAAACTGTGTGTGTGTGTGTATATATATATATATATATATATATATATATATACACACACACAAAAAAAAAATTTACCTAACACCAATAAATAGTGCATAAATTATTTTTTAGTTCAATATATAAATAAGAAAATCGGTCAATTCCTTAAACCTCCTGGTGAGTGGACTTAAAAAGTTTGTCTACAAAACTCTGCAGTAGTCTGGGTAATGAATATGACATGAATTGGCTAAATGACACATAAAAAGATATTTTTCTCCAGAGTTAATAAATTATTCCAATTTTTTTTTTTAATTCCAGGTTGTTATCCATTTGGAATTGAGGATCCTTTCATTGTCACAGAATGTCCACATGTTTATATTGCTGCTAATCAACCAGAATTCCAAACAAGAATCTTCAAAGGTAATCTGCTTCATTATTTCCAAGATTTATTTTATAAGTGCAAGGCTGAGTGGTTAAAACACTCACTTTCTGACCACGGGTGAATTGTTCTATGAGACAATATCTCAACATGAAGTGCCTTTAAAACCACCCTACGTGTTGACATAATTGTTCAAATTGCTGATCATAATAGATTATGTGCTTTCTCCCCTAGAAAGCTATATTTATAAGCTGTTCAGCATAATTGCAGTACAAATCACAGGTGAACTGTGTGTATTGTATAAGCACAAATGTGTCTGTGACAGAGGATGTCTGGCCACCCTCGCAGTTAGGTGTCATGGGTTGGAGTAACCAGCCATAAATAAACATATATGGATAGATACACACACACATGTGTATATATATATATATATATATATATATATATATATATATATATATATATATATATATATAAGGGGTGCTATAGAGTGTGTAAATATAAAAGCAAACATTGAAGTCAACACTTGGAGGCGACAAGCTGTTTCATGCTAGACACAATCAATCGTCGGGCCATGAGGCCTGACAATTACGTCTAGCATGAAACAGCCTTTCCCCTCTAAGTGTTGACTTCCGTGTTCACTTATACATATCTCTTTTTGTGGATCAGTTTTAATATTTTATATTATAGGATCTACTTATATACCAAGAGATTTGTTACCTTTACTCTATGGTGGACTCTCCTGTCATAGTCTACATATGAGGGTCAACCAGCTTAGTTCCTCGAAATAATTCTATATCTATATATATCTAAATCTATTCAGTTGAATGGATATTAGTTTGTGACCCTGGGTTTCACGCTTTTACAATCTGGAGACAAACTGTCCATTTTTTTTTTTTTTTTTTTAAATGGATCTATTTATGCTTATTTGTGTTTAAGTCTTCTGTGTTTGTTTGGGATGACACTCTCACAAACATACAGGTGCATGCATCCCAGCGTGCACATACATACACAATTGTCACTCCACCTCAGTGACAGAAACACAGCTTATATATATATATATATATATATAGCGGTTCCTTTGGCAAGGAACAGGTGGAGGTAGTCCTGACACACACACATACGTTTGTGGACTTGATGATTATCATGTTTATATTTTTTTATATGGGTGTGTTTGTGTTAGCTGGAGTGCATGCACCTGTGTGTATGTGTCTATGTATGTGAGAGTGCCACCCCAAACAAACACAGAAGAAAATCCCCACCACCACCAAACATGATCAAACACAAATATGCATAATTAGAGCCATTTTTTAGAAAAATAAACAAGTTTGTCTCCTGATTGTGAAACCCAGGGTCACAAACTAATATCCATTCAACTGAAATATATATATATATATATATATATATAAAATTATTTTTGATTACTATAAACATTATTCCTAATGATTATACATTGATATCCCTGTTATTTTTTAAACCATGTAATTCATGTCACCACTTGGCTTGGATTGAGAAGTCATACATTTATAGTAATAAGAAATATATAGTGTCAATGCTAGGTCAGAGTTTGACTTAAATCGCAGCTGCTTCTAATGAAAGTAACTCAACTGAGACAGTGTCATCTTTTAATCTTGAAATAAATATATAAGGAAGAAAAGACCTTGAGTATTGGTAGTCTTCATTCTTCAGGAATAATGCCAAACTCTTTTTTTCCATTCCAAAATACTGTTTTAATAGAAAACATGCATGTGTGAGAAAAATAAGTGTATAAAAATTCTGATCTGAATATCAAACTTGTTCTAACTTTTTTTTTTTTTTTTTTTAATAGGATCAAATGGCCAAGAGGTGCGCTTGATAACTGTGCCTCGTTTTCAAACTTCCACATCCTTTACACTAGTCAATCTGAAAACCTTGGAGTGTGAACAAATGGAAATGCACTGTAGTCTGGCACAATCTTCTGCAGCAGGGTCGGATGCCAGTCCGGATATTGACAAATAAGAATTCAATTATTTTTTTTTATTTTATTATTTTTTTTTTTTTTTTTTAACCAATTCTACATTATCTCCTAAATTATTCATTTATTTGGGCTACTTGTACCACATACATTTCAAGTTAGAAAAATAAAAATGTTTCTTTTTTTTTCTTAATTCATTGGTTTCATATTTCAAATATGCCCAGTATTCTTTTTCTTTCTTTTCTTTCTTTCTTTTTTTTTTTTTTTTTTTTTTAAGAATTTTTCTCAAGGTAGGATTTTTGCATGAGCACTTTAAAAAATTTTAACGATCTCATTCTTGAAAGATCTTTATAAAAGGTTAGGGTTTTGTGTCCCTTTCTCCTCCTCCTCCCTACTCTCTCTTTTTAAGAATTTTTCTCAAGGTAGGATTTTTTGCATGAGCACTTTAAAAATTTAATCTCATTCTTGAAAAGATCTTTATAAAAGGTTAGGGGTTTGTGTCCTTTCTCTCCTACCTACCTCTCTTTTTTTTTTTTTTCTTTTTTTTTTTTTTCTTTTTTAAGAATTTTTCTCAAGGTAGGATTTTTGCATGAGCACTTTAAAAAATTTAACGATCTCATTCTTGAAAGATCTTTATAAAAGGTTAGGGGTTTTGTGTCCCTTTCTCTCCTCCCTACCTCTCTCTATCTCACTCGTTTCTTTTTTTTTTTTTTTTTTTTTTTTTTTCTTAATAGCGTAAAGGGGCAGCACTGGTGACAATTTCAGAAGATGTCCCTTGAAGGGAAGAGACAAGAAGAAAGTAGATAAGTAATCTTCTTGTAACAGAATTAGACAAGAGATGCAGCAAGAACAATGTAGCTTCATTTGAGACACTCAAGAAATGCTATCTGCGCAAGTAATACTAAAGAATGACCTATACCGATGTTACAGAGATTGGGAATAAACAGCTTGTATGCAGGTAGAGAATCCAAAGAGAAAAATGTGTTATTTAACCTCTAGAGCAAGATGATCCAAAGAGAGCCAGAAAACCTACAAGGATTTATTGGTAGACATAAGGTGGCAGATTCATAAAGAAATGATTAGCAAATACTTGGTTGTCAGCAAAAGAAACAGCATGAGCTGTATATTGGGGGTACCAAAAATCAAACCAGGGCTGAAATTTAACTATGTGACCTGTATAATAAATGTGACAAATCTAAAAGTGTATGGAATAACAAAAGTTACCTTCCAGAAACACAGCAAAATATTAAGAGATAGGAAAAATGTCCTTGAAAACAGTTGAGTGCTGAACTCCTATATGGTAGTGAATGCAGGACAATCTCTTCACAGATGAAAAAAAGGCTTGAAGCAACAAGTGTGATTCTATCGACAAAGCCAGAGAATGCCATGGACAGAGCATTCGAACAAAGTAAGATTTAAGGACTGAGCAAATCACTGCTAACAATCAGAAACAGCAGAAATTCAAAATTCTATAGGAAAAGCAAAAAGATGCTTTTCAGAAACTAAGTGGAGTATTAAGAGATTGGAAAATGTTAGAAATAGAAAAGTGTTCTGGACTATGTAATATTCAAACTCTTCATAAATGAAGGAATGACTTGATATGGTTCTACCAATGACTGATAAGATCCTGGAGAGAGCTGGGGAATAAAAATTACAAAAAAATTGATATTTATAATTTATTAATTTAATTGATAATCAGAAAGAGACAGCTGAAATTTCTAGGACACACAAAAAGAAAGTGTTGAATTTAGTAGTGTTTGTGTAATCATACTACACGGCCTTTCTATGCACTTTCCACCAAAAGCTAGGGAAGGACTTGTTACACATTCACAAGGTAACAAAATGAAAGGCAAATGCCACATCAAGAAATAAAAACACAAATCCTGATGTTTTATTCAGAGCTTTGCCTGAGTGGTTAGGTAGGCAGATGATACTTGAGACAAATTCTGCTACGTCAGCTCTTCCAACTTGCCCATCAACACATCCCAATGTATAGATGGCACAGGAAGTGTACGACAGACAAGGGTGGATCAGAACACTCCCCGATCACAAGCATGACAATATAGAAGATCAGCACCTAGATATACCTTATTTCCGGTTTTGTTGCCACTTGATCTCCAAAAAACCCTCATCCTTTTTTCCTGTTTCCTTTTAGTTAAAGTGGATGCTGCTTAGAAAACTAGATTTCAAAAAGAGTTACTTGCTGGCTATGAAACAGAAACATTTTAGATTAAGAAAAAAAAACATTTTTCTACATGAGTGTCCATGGTATCACACATTCTGCAAAGTTAATTTTGCTATGAAATTACTGTTGTCTTCATCTTAATAGGGAGAGTGAAATGCAGATATGGACAGGCTGATGTAGATAAATTTATATTAGGTGGAGGTCAAAAGGATTTACTGTATTTTCCAGCTTAAAAGACTCGCTTTTTTTTTCCTAAAAAATATCCTGAAAAATGTATGTGTCTTCCAAGACGAATGTAAAGCAATACCCAGGCTCAGTAAGTTTGGACAGTCACCTAATTGACTGACTGATAGAGATGTGGATTTGTATGCTGAATAATTACGATATAATCTTAGCTATCTATCTAATTCAGCCTTTTATATGATGTAATGTCACTACTTAGCTGTTACAAGTATTTCCAAGACTAAACCTTCCTGTAGCCAAGCCACAAGCTTAATCATGTTCTGTTTACTAGCAGCAGTAGGAGCTTTTCTGCTCTTGACTAATATGTCATTGCCATACAAACAAAATCAGACGAGTGATTAATGTAAACAATATGTGGCACTAGTATGTGAGGGACGCAAGGTAAATGTATTGTATGAAAATGACTTTATTTTTCTTCTTAGAAATTTCTTTCAATATTAGGGTGCAGCTTCCAAGCTACAGTGTTTTGTAAGCTGGAAAACAGTAATTGTCTATTTTTTAGATAGAAATACTTGCACATTATTAAATCCTACCTTTCGATAGTCATACTCATCATTTTATGCCTTGCAATTTTTCTTGCTGCATCTTTCTGGATTCTCGTAACTGAATTCATCTCTTCCCTCAATATGAATTAGAAAAAAAGTAAAAGAGAGCAATTGGTGACAGACTGAAGTAAAAAAAAAAAAAAAAGGTTCTGCTATAAATGACTTGACAATGCAAACCACCAATTAAATTAGGCATCAACAGTTCACTTAACATGCCTTTGAAGACAATACTTCTTAAACAAATCTGTTTTTGCTAGCAACATGTTATTCCATAGAAATTAGAAGCCAACCACCACACAGTTCCAGTTTTTTCTTGTCTGCTGGTTGGGACAATTTTTGTGTAGAAAATCAACCAATACATTTCTGTTATAATCTATGAATAATGATTGTCATTCAGGCAATTTACATTTTATTCTATCAGTCTTAATTGAATCAATTCAGTCTATAATTTGCTTCTCAAAATACAAACTGGAGCAAAATAACGTTAATCCTGCAAGCAATATTGAAAATGAGTTCATAGCAATAGTAATATTGACCATTTCTCTACGAGGAAACATTTGGAATTCATTGACTGAGCAGCCAGTTCTGCTTTCACTTGTAATCTATAAAATCTTTCTCTTAAAACAATTTTTCAGGAAAATAGGTTTCTCAAGTCCAGTAGCTATTATCACTCTTTCCAGTATTGATGTGGAAGGGGGTCTTTTCTAACCTTTTACATGAAGTAGTGTGGAATGTCAACATCTTTTATTATGTCATTATTTTCTCTTCGAGTTGCATGTGCTATCCATTTTAGTTGTTGCTTCTGTTGGTAGCCTAAAAAAAGTGATGTGGTTACTGTGATTTGGTACAGTTTTTTGTTTGTGAATCTGTAGTGACAGTCTACAATGATCTTTGCAAAGACCCTCTAGGCTTCACTCACTCAAAGCCTTTTCTTAAGCATTGATCTTAGAATATGGTTGTATACAGCTGGCAGCTTAGATATTTCTGAACAGGTTTGGTGCCATGCATGGCATCCATGTGAAAGTTTCAATCTGACAAGGTTATTTAAGAACATGACTCAAGTCTTCAGGTTGATGTTTTGGATTTGCAGTGATAGGCAAAACTAACTCTGGCACAACCTGTTCCGTTTCCTTTCCTCCTTTACTAAATCTGTTTATGTACCTAAGTATTTAAAGTGTTTGTTATTTCCACATCCTGAATTTTCAATTACGGTTTCAGGGTTGGTGCCATCACTGCTTTTATCCCAATTCTAGATCATAGTTTCTGTTTTGGAAAAGCTTATCTTGAGTCCCATTTCTTGGAACACTTGGCAGAGGATAGGAGACACACATGAATAGGGATTGCAGCTGTTATATCAGAGTTAGTAGTGTCGATTTTACAAGTACCTTATTTGATAGCAAATAAAATACACTTTAAATATTTCTAAAAAAAAGAGAATCACCTTGTGTCTTATGTGAAGTTGAGGCTTCTAAAGGCTAATTTTATCCCAATGAACACTATGGATATCATGCATGGCGTCCAACACATTTAAAAATGTCTAGACATCAGCTACATTCAGCCATTTTCTCAAATCTGTGATTAAAAATAGATTCAAACAAATGAATCATGTAGGTCTTAAAGAACACAATATCTAATCAGATCTTATAAACTGGCACTAAACAATCCTTTTTTTTTTTTTTTTTTTTTTTTTTTAAATTATACCAAATAACAGAAACCATGTCACTTGAAGACTTTCAACAACAACTAAAATGGATATCATGTAACTTGAAGAGAAAGTAATGACATAATCAAGACATTGACATTCCACACAAACAAAAATTTAGGAAGGAAAAACCCTCATCACTACTGGAAAGAGCATTAACAACTGCTGGACTTCAGAAACCTATTTTCCTGGAAAAACTCTTTTAAGAGAAAAATTTCATAAGTTTCAACCAATAGTAACACTGGTCAATGAATGCCAAATTCAAATTATAACAAGCATTATTTGAATTATTCTATTAATTATAGACAAAAAAAAAAAAACTCTTTTCATTAAAAATTATTAATAAGAGATTTATATCTATTGAGTGGAGACCAACTTAAAATAAAAATTTAATTTACAGAGAAAAGTTTTAAAAAATTACACAGTATCTAAAACATATCAAATTATTAATCAGCAAAGTTTCAGCTTTTAAACATGTATAGTTATTGTTATATTATTCCGTGTGCTAGACATAAATAAAAGGACAATGTATTAAGCAGTCAGTCAGTCCAAGCAGTCTGCATGATAGTATGGGTAGTAGGCAGATGTAATAGTTCAAGTGACTATTAAGTCATTACAAAACCTTTCTGTTCTATAAAAACTGTCTTCATAAAAAAGAGGGACTAAAAAAAAAAAATACCTTAAATTCTGGAATATAAAAATTTTGGATTCATGATTTATTTAATTTCTTCTTTTCTCTTTGTGAATGAGTTTTTGTTTTTTTTTTTTACTAGGTTAAATTTTCACAACCCAAAATGACAGAAAACCAAAACTACCTTTTTAAAATATAATTTATAATATAATTTTAAAATGGATTTCTCCAAATACTCAAACAGAATACGACACACACAAAATCCTATTTAAATTAGGGTCTCCATACATACATGGAACTTGATACAAACATTTTTTTCAATTTCAAAAGTTTGGCTTGCAGGCCTTCTATGTAAACTTCAGGGATATGGTATTACAGGATGATTATTTGACTTAATCCAGTCATTCCTATCAAACCGTGAAATGAAGGTCGTCCTGAACAGGTTTTCTTCCAGTTCCTTTCATACAAACACTGGTGTTCCCAAGGCTCTATCCTGGATCCTACACTGTTTCTGATCTTCATCAATGATCTTCCTGATGTCATCAGTTCTCAAGTAGGCATTTATGCAGACAACACTAGCATTTACTCCTGTCACAGTAGCAAATCTGGCACTGCTGATAAAGTTAAGGTAGCCGTTGATCCCGAAAAGGACTCCAATCAGTGGTTGACTGGGGTAGGAAATGGCTTGTAAATTTTATTTTTAATGCCTCTAAAACAAAACTGCTCTCATTTAACCACCATAGAGAAACTTCCCTGCCTCCTATCGGCATGGTTGATGCTCAACTCCACAAGAGCACCTCACTGCGCCTTCACAGTCTCACATTTTCCACTAACCTGATGTAGAACAACTACATTGAATCAATAGCTGCATCTACTGCAAGGAAAGTTGATTCTCTGTGTCATGCCAGAAGGTTTTTCTCATCCGAGTCCATCCTTCACATCTACAAATCTACCATTCATCCTTGCATTGAATACTCTTGCCATAGGTCCTTGACAAAATCCAAAGACAGATCTGCAATGTGATCCATCCTGACTTGGCATCTCAACTCCAGTTACTTTCCCCACAAATGTGATGTGGCTTCCCTCTGTCTTTTCTATAAATATTTTCATAGCAACTGCTCTGACAAGCTATTTTCATTGGTGCCCTGACTGCATGAATTTAAGCATGCTATTAGGTTGGCATCTCAGTCCCACCCTTTTACTGTCAAAACAGATAAATGTAACCACCTATTCTACTCCAACAGCTTCTTCTCTCTCGCTTTCTGACAGTGGAACTCCCTTCCTCCCACTTGCTTCCCTGATGACTATAATCTTCAAAAATTTAAATGTCATGTCAATTGACATCATCAGAAGCCTTGGTCCTGGTTCTTTTTATCCTTTCTTCAACCCCCCCATCCAGTCCTTTCTCTTTCACTCTCTGTAGTCCCCTGCATACTAGTGGCAATCCCAACTTGCCTGAGGCGATATATTTTTTTTAAAGAAAAAAAAAACAAAAAAAAAACGGAAAAAGTCCTTTTTTGCTAAAAAATAGATACTTCACATATCTTGTGTCAGTGTACATCTATGTGTAAACTATGTTTGTCTAAATTGTTGCCAAAATTAACAAGTTTAAAAATCAAATTTGACTTAAAGAAAATGTGGACAGGATGGATAGAACAGAAAATGTGTTTTTGAAAAAATAAGAATATTATTTTTAAAGTTTGCAGGCTAATAATGACTTGTATCTCTAACTTTTGTTTTAAGTGTGAAAAATGATGATATATTTAAAATTTATTTGACTTTACATTAAAATTGCATATTTACATTATCCAGACTGTTATCCTCATTTTCATTGCTATATTCAAGTTTCGGCCATTGTACACTCCAGCCTTCTTCAGGTGATTCGAATTTCAAACTGAACCCTTTATCTCGTCAACAGGGGTAGATGATTCTAGTTCCACGTGCCATGCTTCTTCCAGATATCTCCGTTATTTCCCTTTAACTCAACTCCACAAGTTTTTTGGTTCACAACTGCTGTATGCTGTAGCCTGGTATTGAACTCACAACTCTTTGGGTCTAGTTACTGGATCTAACCAACATCTTTATCAACTGGGCCAATTCGGTGGATGAAATAAAGGGTTTGGTTCAAAATTTCAATCACCTGAAGAAGGCCAGAGTGTACAATGGCTGAAACGTTGTGAATATGGCAGTGAAAATGAGGATAACAGTCCGAAATATGTAAATAATTAAAATTGCAATCTGGAAATTCTGTCCCTTTACGCGGAGCATATATAAACGGAAACCCTTATTCATACACCACAGTATTTCCATTTTCAGGGTGTTCAGTGATGCTTGGTTACTCAAAAAAAAGAATATCAGAGGTGGTTAAGTCCATCCACAAATAGTTCAAAACAAAAAGCCAACTGCACAGTGCATAAAGAAAAACTCAAATGTGAATGACATTTTATTTCCAATGAAACTGCAGATATGAAACTGCAGATTTTTATGTTTCAAAAGACATTGAACAATATCAGATTGATAAACAGTTGGTTTGGTTTGGTTTGGTTTGTTTTGATTTATGGTATATCAACATCAAGGGGTTATTTAATACTGACAAGATTTTTATTGCCAGTAATATTTTTTATCTATCTATCTATCGATCTCAGTCTATTTATTTCTATCTATCTATCTCAGTATATATTGGTTTGGTTTGTTTTGTTTTACGGCATATCAACCTCAGTGGGTTATTTAATGCTGACAAAATTTTTATTGCTGGTAATATTTTTTTTCAAAAATGTATTGCTGATAAAAAAATTTTGCTGGTAATAAAACCTATTTTTATTCTTTCACAGTGTTTTGACCCCAGTTTGGGGTGGGGGTGGGGGGATTTCAACTATTTACCCATAGCTGGGATCCTAACAGGTGCTACCACCCCGGGTCAGGGTGGACCTGGGAACACCAGCAATTAAGAGGTGGTTCCATGCTCCTCAAAACCTCCTGATCAGAGGCTTTGCTATTGGACGTAGTTTATCATCTTTTTAGGAAAAAAATATTAGCAGCAATACATTTTTGAAGAAAAAAATATTACCAGCAATGCATTTTTGGAGAAAAAAAAATTACGAGTAATACATTTTTGAAAAAAATATTACCAACAATATATTTCTGAAAAAACAAATATTACAAGCAATGCATTTTTAGAGAAAAAAGTATTACCAGTCAAAATTACCAGTAATATATTTTTGGAAAAACAAAATTACCAGTAATATATTTTTGGAAAAACAAAATTACCAGTAATATATTTTTGGAAAAACAAAATTACCAGTAATATATTTTTGAAAAAAATATATTACCAGCAATAAAAATCTTGTTGGCATTAAATAACCCATAACAAACCAAACACATCACAGTGCACAGATACTACAGTGATTTATACTTAACTACTTTTCCATGAGAATTTGATATACAGTCTAATAGAGGGTCCCACATGTGTGAACAAAGACTACTGCAACCAGTATCACAAATGCATCAGAAGAGTGACCATAACCATATATATATATATATATATATATATCACACACAATTAATATAAATATAAAGTTTGTCTCTTCACTGATTGCTGCTATATTCAGCATCCCAACTCTAGAATTTCATAGACAGATCCTCCAGCAATCACTCCCTCCACTCATTAGGGGGTATCATTAAAAAGGATAGACATTTTATGTCTTGAATTTATCCATCATCTTTTCCAAACTGTGAATCACCTTCTGCAAACCTGGTTATTGCAGATACAAAAAATATCCGAAATCAATCTGTATCCCAGCTTTCAACTCACATGAGTCATCTTCAGAGATGTGAAAAATTAAAGTGGCAGAAAGAAAATCAAAAGTGTTTTAAGTTAAGCATTTATCTGAAAGTATCATTATAATTTTCATTTGAAATTAAATCTGATAAATAAAAATGTAGAATGTCATGATGTTAGTGGGTGAAAGATCAGGGGAATATGATGAATGTTGCAAAGTCTCATATCTCAAGACGGTAAGCTCCTGAAGTTCCATCCAAGAAAAATGTGGTTGAACATTGTCATGAAGCAGAACTAGACCTTGTCAATTAACCAATGTCGGTTGCATTTTGTTCAACTGAATCCAGTTGATCCAGTTGATAATGTAGTGTTATCATATATATATATATATATATAATTATATAGCCTTTCAACATGTAAATGATATAAGCATTCAGTAAAAGTCTGTAAAAAAATGAAAATACTTATGATACATCCTAAAATGGAAAAATAATGTCCAATTTTAGAATCAACTTTTATTCCCGAATTAATGTATTTAAACAGTGTTTAAATCAGTCAAAATAGGGACCCTGAACATCTATACATTTCTGCTATTGACTTACAAGATTATTTATACCTTTATGATAAAGCACTAAAGGTTTGAATGCCAACAAATGTTTGAATGCAGTTCCTGCATCTTGTTTGCACCGAAATGTCTTTTGGCTTAAAAAATGGTCAAGATGCTTGAAAAAGTGATAATCAGTGTGCAAGTGATGAGAGGAATATGATGTATGTGACAAAGTCTCACATCCCAAGTCAATGAGCTTCTACAGTGTTATCCTGTCAACATGCAGCCGAGCATTGTCATGAGAGCAGAATTTGAACCTGGTCGATCAAACAATGCTGGTTGCATTTTACTTAATTGAATGTGCATTTCATCTGGTTGCTGGTAGTAAGATTCAGCAGTGATACTCTGGTTAGATTCCAGAAAACAGTAATAGATAATACCAATAGCAGACAACCAGACAGTCGCCATAATCTTCTTTTGGTGCAACTATTATAATAGAATACAATTAAAAAGTTTATTCTAAAATCAGACATTATTTTCCAAACAACCTGCATTGAAGAATACGGAGTCTTGGATTATAATTATTCTTACCATATTCTCTTGTGCATAATACAAGAAATTTTTGAATGAAAATTAAAGGCAAAAAAGAGGAGTCATATACACAAGTACACATTTTCAGAAATTTTTACTCAGTTTAAAAAATCTCTTATTTGAAACAGCAAGATGGCAAATACACTCAATTAGCATAATAGATAATAAAACACAAAGATGTTGATGATTTTGAACTTTTTCTGAAATTACAAGATTTATCTCATTTTTGAATCTCAGTTTATAAAATTGATCTATTGTCTAAAAGAAACCCAGTAACACCTATGAATTTGCCATCCTTCTCTGTACTACTCCAGTAAGTACCTGACTCCTCATGCTATCTTCTTCCTTTATCAGAGCCAGATCAGGTCGAAAATGGAGTACTGTTGGCATATTTGGATGGGAACTGCCCAGTCCTCACTTTCCAGTTTTCATAGAGTTCAATAACATCCCTGATTCCTTGTTGAAAAAGAATTGTTTTCTACCCTCCAACTTCTCTCTCACAGGTGAAACGTGGCAAGTCTCTTACTGCTCTATCACTACTACTATCAAAAGCGCATGGACAAACTACATTCCTTGGTTCCGCCAATTCAAACCTTCACAGCTAAGACCCACCATGCCACTTACATAGTAGCAAACCATCCACATTTTCTCTGTATTCCATCAGCAAGAAGTAAGTTCCACTCAAACAGCTTCATCCAGTGACTCCCAAGAAAATGTTTCCTAGATCACTACAATCTTAACCAGTGCAAGTCTAGAGTTAACCATTATCTTCCCCTCCTATCCATATGAACTACCCTCTACCTCCGTATTCTTCAACCCCGGGCTTTGTACAGGGTAAACCTTACAGTAAAAAAAAATTACCCCCTATTTGTATGATATATCTTACTTATTATAAAACGTAGATGGTGTGTGTGTGTGTCTGTACGTTTATATATTGGATGGGATTTCCTACATTTTTCAACCGATTTCAACAAAACTTCACAGGACTACGTAAAATTACCTTGCAATGGTTCTGACAGTGCCAAAAATTGGAAAAACACAATTGTTTTTGCATGAAATCAATTTGAAAACAATAAAACACGATTCTGTCGCCAGAATGAAAGGAGGACAACTCATATCGAGTTATACTTATTAAAAAAAACAGGTTGTTTGTGTGTGTGTGTGTTTATATATGGGATTGGATTTCCTACATTTTTCAACCGATTTCAACAAAACTTCACTTTTTTGGGCAGCTTCTTATTGTCTTGCACACTTTTTTCTTTATTTTTACATTCATAATGCTTTAAAAATTCCATTTACAAGACAATTGTTTATAATAAAATTCTATTCAATCGATAGACTCATAACAATGAAAACAATGTTTTTGTTTGAGTTTGGGTTTGACCAATTTGTAACCCCCCCCCAAAAAAAAAAAAAAAAAAAAAAAAACTAATTAAGACATGCATGTTCGTCAACCTTAAACAATAATCTTTGTCAATTTTATTTTTCAGTCTTTATGATGGTCGATACTTGATCTATCTCTTACTGTTACATCCCCAGGCAACGCCGGGCTCTCCTGCTAGTATGTTATATATCTTGCACATATATGTATATGACAACATTTGCAACATTTTATCAAATATAATTAAAATCAAAATGACACTTGTGACAATGCTTCAGAATCAGTCCGAAACTTTTAGACATACTGGAGATGGAATTTGGTAAATCATTGTAAAGTTTGTGACTTTAAAATAAACAGCAAGAATAATATTGAATATGACTATACATTTGGAATTTATTAATAATTTCTGTTTTCTACAAATAGAGGATTAGTTTTATTAAACAAACTACAAAACCAAATGCTTTACTAAATAGGTGTAATAAAAAAAATCCTTTTTTCTTTGTTTGTGAAAATCTACATTTCTGTTCAATAAAAAAATCTCTTTTAATCCAAAAATCCTCAGATAAATTCCTATCGATTTATAACTCATAAACAATGATTTATATTATTAAAAAGAAAAACCTTAACCTACTTAACAGTATTTGTGTTCCAAAGAAAACCTTGACATAGAAAAAAATATGCAAGGGAGACAAATCTTGATCAGAAATATTAATAATAATAATAATAATAAAGCCTAAAGACAGCAAAAAGGATGTGTACCTACAAAAAAGCATTTGATAAAGTTGTCATCGGTCCTTACCTATAACTACAGAATGAACTCTTCCTAACACTATGTATACTACGCCTCTCAAGAGAGAGGGTCGAATCGAGTCAAGCCGATAGTAGTTCACTCCAAACCAGACTGACAGTCATACTAACACCTTCCACATCTTGTATTATTATTTCGTGTAATATACCTTCGTTATTTCTACTCTTGTGTTCGTGTTGTTCTTCCTTGGTCCTAACCTGGACCATAACAAAAGTACATTATAAAGAACTGCTGCAACTGTTAGGTAAGCTTGATTTATTTGGGAAGGATATTAAATTAATCAAGAAGTTATGCAGGGTGCCAACTGCCTGCATACGGATAGCAAATGAATTCAGTAAATATGCAAAAATAGAAAAGGGTGTAAGACAAGGGTGTGTCTACTCACCATACCTATTCAGCCTTTACAGTGAAGCAATCCTGAGATAATTAAAAGTCCTACCAATATTTATTATTGGCAGCCATAATTAAAATGACAGTGTTGATACAGAAAGAAAACTACAAGAATTCCTACAGAAGATAGTGAAGGAAAACAAGAGAAAAAAAGATCAGCATCAATCGCAAGATGACAGAATGCATGGAAAAGGAACAAACCAACATGCAAATTATAAATTGGAGATACCAAAATCAAGCAAGTATTTACAATTTAAATATCTGAGAAGTGTTTTAACAGAGAACGGAAATTGAAACACTGAAATCTGAAGTTGAATTGGGATAGTGAAAGATGCCTTCCAAAAACTAAGCAAAGTATTAAGAAACAGGAAAATTTCCTTTATAACAAAAAAAGAGTACTAAACTATTACATAATATCAGTCATCCTATATAGCAGTGAATTCTGGACAATCTCCTCACAGATAAAGAAAAGACTTGAAGCAACAGAAATCTGGTTCTATAGAAGGATGCTGAGAATGACATGGACTTCATCATTGTGAACATGTTCACAATGATGAAGCTTTAGAGAAAATGGAAACAAAAAGGACACATATTTAGCAACAGAAAGATATAGTTGAAATTTCTAGGGCACATAATGAGGAAAGAAGGCTTAGAAAATTTGACATTCACAGTACATATTTAAGGTGTGACACAACTTTAACAAATCCACAACTATACATATCACCAATTTTATGCAAACCTATTTTCCAGCACTTTCATTACATGTCACATCCTAGCATTAGAGTGGCAACAGTTAATTACACAATGGTTTGTGTGGCTGTAATCCCGCAGCAAAGGCAAGAGGTACAGAGGAAAACAATATATAACCTATTTAACAAGTTTGTGTAAATAGTTGGCAGAACAGGATTTAGGAGAGATAACAAAATTTACTAAGAGCTACAAAGGACAAGAAATTGTGGAGAACCATGCTCACCAATGTGCTGAAAGGATGTGGCACATAAAAGGAAAAGAATTTCATCATGTCTGCCATAATGTCCTGAAGTCAAATAAAATCTCCCTCCTTGTAAGAAGAGTTCTATTTATCAGTCTGGATTCAACCTATTCTCCTTCCAGTACTCAATAATTAATGAGCTTAACAAAGGCAACTTTCAAAAGATTTCAAGTTGTTACAAACAATGGATATAAAAATTGAAAAAGAAACTAGATCAAAAAAGTATATAAATATATTGGTATAAATGAAGGAGAATGAATCCAATATACAAAAATGAAAGAAAGAAATTAAAAAAGAATATTTTAGGCAAATATGGGCGATAAATAAAATTGAATTAAATGCAAAAAGTAGATTTTAAGTTATTAACAGTTTAGCAATACCTTTTATTACATAACCTTTCAACATGATAAACTGGGATCTGGAAGAGATATGAAAAATAGAAGGATTAGAAAATTCTTTACTATGTATGACATGGCTGGTACATACTACACCCAAACCCCCCCGAGTGGAGGCCCTGGAAAGTGCTTTGTGACTCTTGCTATCTTATCAACTTTTACTTTTTTCTACTTACATTTATATACCATACAAATTAAACTAAGCATAACTATCGGTTTTTTCATCATTCTGGGGTAATTTTTTTTTCATCCAAATCTGTGAATTTGTTTTGCTCATGCTAAGTCTCAAGAAAACTCTACAAAGCAGATGCAGATCAATTGTACCTGCTAAGGGCAGATGGAGGTAGAGGATTGGCCCAATAGGAACTCACATATGATCAGAAGTTTTGAAAGATATCCTGCATTAATTAATGGTTAGATGCTAAAGATTGTTTACAGGCATGAATCTAACTGAAAGCTTTCAACTGTGAAAGAAAGCCAAAAATTGAAAGAAGAGGAAATAGGAAGTGAAATATGAAAAGTAGAAGACATAAACAAATAACAAAAAATAAAGGCTTATCTAACCTGAAAATCAAATAGGGAAAAAACAATTACTTTTACATGGCCAATACCTGTAGGGCTTACCCCAACCTCATCTGCCAAGTCATCCACTAGGGGGTATGGTTTCAGGACAATAAAAAGACAGTAAAGCTTTTCTTTTTTGCTTCAGAATGTAATAGTGAAAACAATAAGACTTCTCTGTTGCCAAGAAAGATTTCTTTCCCCAGCTAGCTGTCTTCTTAATTTCAGCCAGCCATGTTCTGTATTACACACACAGAAACACACACTGCAGCTAGTCCAATAAATGTCTTTCTTTCCTTTTTGAGCTATCTGTATACATGTAAATATAATTTTCTTTTTCTCTTTTGTTAGCTATGTTCATTTTTTATAAAATATAAGCATAAAAATCTTCCATGTTTTGAATTTGTTTACTTTGAAAGTCTTCACCCTAATCAGCAATGATTTGAAACTCATACATGTTGCATAACCCTTGCAAGCACAAGACCCTGATGTTGACAAAAATCTGACCTATCAGTGGTTAAAAAAATCTGGGTTAAAACTAGAAACAGAGGAATTTATCCTGGTTGCACATGATCAAAACCTGTCACCAAGATCCAACCAGGCACAAATTTTTATGATAGATCCAAAATGTTGCTTTTGTACAAATACTGATGAAGCTAATATCCATCTAATATTAGTGTACTCTCTCCTCATTACAAAAGAAATTTAAATATATGTTGATTGATTTGTCTGTTTAATGGTATGTCAACTCCTTATATGGCATTTAATGCTGAAATTTAATTTTTTGGGAAGTTTTGAAGTAATAAAAATATGACATATGTTATTATGCTTTCACAAGTCAATACATGGTAGAGCATTTGTGCATATACATGTTTGTGTGGACATAATTACTAGGGACAATGATATATGTTTTATGTTATAGTTTTATTGAAGTTATATTTTGGAATACAGTTTGATTTCTTTAAGAAGTTGTAGGATATTATGTGCACTAATGCAATGAAATAGTTATTTTATGTTGGTTGTTTGGTAGTATTTTAAATGGATTTGGGTTAAGTCATTACAATTTGTTAGTATATGCATTTTGTTGGTAATTTTACGAGAAATATGTATTGTTGGTAACTTTTTTATTTAAAAATGTATTGTTGGTACTTTTAATATAAAAATGTATTTTTACTATCATTGTGTTTTGTTTTTGTTTGGAGGTTCACTATTTGTCCATAGCTGGGACCCTAACAGGTGCTTCCACACCAGGTCAGGGTTAACCTGGGAAAAACATCAATTAAGAGATGGTTCTATGCTTCTCAAAACCTCCAGTCACCCAATCAGATGGCTTGCTGCCAAATATAGTTCATCACCATATCCAGGACGAAATTTAAATATAGACATTATGGCAAATATGAACAAATATGCCTACAATAAGACAGAGTGTCAAAAAGATGGTTTTTCCCTTGACACCACTATTATTTTAACTACCTTTACTCTTCAGGAATGTGTATTGTTTTAAAAAGCAGTGATTAGAATTGGAATAAAACCTAAATATATGATAAAAATGAATTTATACATTTTTTGTTCTTGAGAATTTACAACAAAAATATTAAACACTATTCCAGTTTTTCTGTTTGATAAAATTCTTTATCAAATCCTGAGGTAAAGTAAGTTTTTTCTTCAAATGTCATGATTGAGAGTTTTTCTAAATACATGAGCGGTGTCCATAAGTTTAATTTTTTGTATTTCAGATAGCAGTTTTTTGGGGTTTTTTTTTTTTAATCTTTGCAGCAAAGAGAAAGTTCACTTCTTGAGTAGCTGAAACTCCAGTTTGACAGAAATATCTGTCCTAAAATGTGTAATTAAACATTTTGTGTAATATATTTTTTAAACAATAAAAAAAGTACTATTTGATTTGTTTTACTTTCTTATTTCATGATTGCATTTAATAGCAAATATTTTTTGGTAAAAAATGAATTCCTGTTTAACAAAAAAAACTTGACATGATAGAAAATTTCTGAACTCTGCACCATCAACTTAGATAGGAACAATTATAAAAATCAAGACAACTAAAACTCTTTTTGAAAATATTCCCCAGTATAATAATTGGGGTTCTGGGTACAATTCATAAAGATACAGGAGTGAGCATTCTCTGTGCTGCTTTGTGTGGCACCTTGCATTATTAGAAATATTCATAGAAATATGATTTAATTTTTTCTTATTCGGTTTACTAAACAGGTTGTTGATTTTTTTTAAAACGGAAAATAATTGAGTTGAAAATAATTCACTAAGATTGTACTTGGACGATCCTAAGGGAAGAAGAAGGAAGGGGAAAGAGAGAGGTCGAGAAATACAAAAAAAAAACGGTCATTAACAAAAAACACGAGTCAGAAAGATATCTTAGCTAGCATGTTGACCGAATTTTTTAAAGACAATTGGAAGAATAGAATTAGAAATAATAAGAAGAAAGAAAAAAAAAAAAAAGACATGATATCAAAACGGGCCGCTTGATGGAAGCCAGATATCGGTCAAAGCACCTAGCCTACTTTTGCATGGAAAGACACCTTATCAATTTGGATAAAGAGAAATTTTGGGAACAATGAAACAATCTTAATCAGAGAAAAAGTGTCTTTTTGGGTTGAGGGGGAGTGACCGGTGGAACGGTATACAGGCTCTGACCTGTTAAAAATTAGAACCCCACAATAATAAAGTGGAGACATTTTCAATGTAGATAATTAAGATTTTTGACTATCAGGAAAAACAAAGAGGTAAAAAGAGGGACAATTGCTTTTGGCTCACAGAGGGCGCCAAGAAGGCGGAAAAGATCCTTTCTGAAGTCAAGTCTAATTAGCGGCGGGCTGTTTGACAAAGTCCAGGTGAGAGAAGGCCAAGATGGTCATTTTTCGACGCGTCTCTTGAAAAAAAAAAGAAAAATTAGATTTTGTTTTTTTAGAACAAGAACGATATAAGCCCGCCCCGATTGATTGCAGGAAACGCCCAATCAGGATCTCATTAGCCGAAAACGGTCACGTGGCTGCAGAAAAGAAAAGAAAGAAATGCTCAACCAGAATCCCATTAGCCGAAAACGGTCACGTGGCTGCGGAAAAAGAAAAGAAAGAAATGCTCGATCAGAATCTCATTAGTCGAAAGCGGTCACCTGACATACGAGAGACCGAGAGAGATGGATATGCGCCTCCCACCAAAAAGCACTATGAGGAAGTAGGGGTGAAAACAATAGCGATAATGGGGAAACAGAATTAATGCGGCTATTGAATTATCGAAAAAACCCTGACGCCGACAGACCCACCCCAGTTTGTTGCGGCGTCAATAAAAGCAGGACCCCAGTCGACAGAAATCAGTTGGAGTTGGAGTTGAGAGTTGCAGCTGGACCGCGGGCAGGGATAGAGCCTGAACGCGGCCATCAGGCCCGATTCACTCGCCCCTTTGCGGGCAAGAGAATCCTCAGACAAGAAATCCTTCCACCCAAGTCGAAGACATGAGTTCAGCCCGGACGGCAGCGAGAAGAGATCACCTCGGACGACAGAGAGTTGCGGCTGAGTTGCGGCAAGAGATCCTTCCAGCCCAAGTCGAAGACAAGAGAACTTCCAGCCCAAGTCGAAGACAAGAGAACTTCCAGCCTAAGTCGACGAAGAAGAAGAAATACAACTCAAGTCGAAGAGAAGAGTCAACTGCGAATGATCGATAGAAATTAGCCCCAGTGTCGAACCAAACCACACTCCGACATACACAATTCTAAAGAGTAGGCAATTCAAAATCTTTTAGGTTGTGTGATAGAGGCTTGTGCCATAGTCCACAGAGCGGGTTGGGAAATGAGAACAATTTTGTTTTTATGTAGCTGACATTAAGATATAAAAGGTTGTTACCCATTTTTTTTCATCAGCAATCTTTTTGTCTCGTGAGTTTATTTTCTCTTTTATTTGTGTTTTGCCACCCCCGTCGGACTCAACTTGTATCGGCCCCAATCCCTGCTGGTCCCGTCTGTCTAAGATCTAAACACAGCGTGGGTAGACAGACCGAGATCGGGTACAGTTGCTTTAGTGACCAGGTATTGGAAGCGAGTCGGAAAGGCGAGGCTGGTGATCATCTGACCAAGGGGTTGGAGCGGCACGCTTGGACCCAGGAGGAGCGACCAGGAGGAGCGACATCACCGTTGGCGCCCGAACCAAAGGATCCGACCCTGGGCCAGGTGTGTAACCGTCACATTTGTATAAATAACTTGCATCAAAACAGTCTCTTTACAAACACCAGCAGTAGTCAGGCATCATGTTTGTGTTCCACTTGCCTTGATATCTGAATTCCATTGTCTTGTATTGGTGGAATCTTTCTCCTTGCTCATCACTCATTGCACCAAGATTTTCAGGCAAGTAGTCCAGATAACTGAGCAGGAAATGCACTTTTACATTCATATTGCAACTCACTGCTCAAAAACTGATTAACAGGGTCTGCATCAGATCTTTAATAATTTGAGGACTTCCTATTTCTCAGAAAACTAAACACAACTGTAGCAAAAGCATTCCATGCTTCTTTTCCAATGCCAGACATGGTCTCCAAAAACTGTTTGTCCTATAATAGCTGTTGCATGTTAAACATACCAGCCTTAATTTTCTCAAAAGAAAAGAACAAAAAAACTTTCTGCTTGCAGTCACCATCCTGATACAAGGCTTTCACACACTGATTCATCAGCCCAAGCTTGATATTCAATGGGGGAAGCAGAACCTTCCCCGGATAACCAGCAGCCTATTTAAAACATTCTTCTCTCCAATTTTGAAATCCCTTCTGTCTGGCCATGTCTTTCATATCCAATGGTTACTTTTTACTCAATGGTTCCCAAAGACAGGATACTTGGTACAACCACCTTGTAGACCAAGAAGCAATCCAGTGTCTTTCAAGCCCCCACATATAGTCCAGTTGTGATCCACATACTACATCTTTTCAAGTATTACTTTCATACGGTTATAATTTTCTTTTAGCATTAAAGAATGTCCAATTGGTATGGAAGCAAACGCATTGCCTTTATGCAGCAGGGCACACTTAAGACTAGCTTTTGAGTTATGAAAAGCCTCCAGTCTTCTTCAACACATGCTTTACATATAATATAGGGTGTCTTTGTCTTGATGCCTCAGTTTCATGCCAAAGTAAGTAAGGTAACCTTTCTGCACCAAATCTGTGATTTTGTTTTACTGTCAAGGTAAAATGTATCACCCACAAATATAGCAAAAGATATCAGGGCTTTTTTTGCATTTTCTTCCCTTACAAAAGGCACCATGGAATAATGGATAGTAGCTCAAATTGAGGAATCTGAGAGCCAAGTTCAAATTCCAGTCAAATCCATTACATTCACTTATGTGTTAATACCCTTGAGAAAAGTATGAATCCTCTTCTTCTCCCCCAGTTATGGATAAATAGCAGGACAGACAGGATTCTATAGCCTTGGATGGCAACTAGTCTACCGCAGAAAGAAATGGCAACCTACTGAGGGAAAAAATCTGCCTCAGCATGTATCATCTATGGCACATAACTGACTGACTGACACCTGGCCATATTTCTAAAATACTAAACATTTATTGAAGCCAGTTGTCACCTAGGAAAAGCATTCTCAGAATTGCCAGCAGTAAGCAAATGAAGGTTGGCAATGGCAAAGTTCCATATAAAAAAAATGATCTTGACCCATGTGACTTCATAATTAGAACATTATGAGTATATTCAAAATAGCAATTTTCATAAGAAATAGATAATGGTTCAACAAAACATATCTCACCTGATTTGCAATGATAGTCACATTAAATCAAGTATAGTGTGGCCATATCTGCAAACAAATCCAGCAAATTCCACAAATATGAGACATGCATGATGTCAAGGACAACAAAAATGTGTTTATTAATGTCTAATTGTATAATGTACATTTCTGCATCATCATGACATTTAAAACTGGTTAGATTGCAAATAGTGAAAGTTGCTCAATTTTGATGGTTTTTTATTTACTGAAAATTATTAAATCATGACTTTTTTTTCACTTTTATAATTGCATTTACTTTAAATGACATTGAAAGACTGTTTTCAATGTTATATACATGGGGTCTGCATTTGCCGAAACCAACTCTTACCTTAGAAATGGTGGCAATACCAGAAATGTTGAATAATGGACATTTGTTGAAGGAAAGTCTTGTGTGTTTATCCATAGACGTCAATAATCCCCTACACATTTATATTATTGCAAATGTAACAAAATAATGAACAACAAGAAAACAATAATATTCAAGACAAGAGTGACTGTTTAGTTTGCATAACAATAAATAGAAATTTTTATATAACAAAAGGTACAAACATTTGTTGAAAAAATTTGTATGTTTGGATTTGAGTTTTAGTAATGTTCTAATTATATAGATCATGAGTTATGGAATAACGTGTGTGAACATGAAATAGTATAATACAGTATAATTTGGTCTATGTTGAAATTAAACAGTGTGAGGTTTACGAAAATTGTGTGTGAATGAAGTGGACTTACTTAATGTTTTAACTGGGTTGTCTTTCTTTGATATTTGTTGATTTTTAGTTAGCTTGTGTTGAAAGAGCAATGCAGGCTGTTTTAGTGTTAAAAGAATTTTAACGTATAGTCTGAAATGAAGAATAGTGACTCGTGCAGCATAGCTCCGGGTTGGATTTTCCCACCTCACTGTCCATTTCTGAATTTTGTGTTGTTAATATACATAATATGCATCACGTGGTAGTCTCCAGAATTTTTGGTGCAAATGTATCTTTGCTGGGGTCAAAAATGGGGTCAATACATTCAGACATAGTTGACAACATATAATTGATATTTTTCAGCCAATCAGAATGCGTTGTTGTATTATTAAATTTGGAGTCTGTGATTTGTGGGTTTTTTACGAATGATGTAGGATCTTGATCCTATACATTTGAGTATATGAAAAATTTTGATGTGATAGAACAAAATGAATTTCATTTTTTAAATCAGCACCCAAAATTACTAGGAAACATTTTTCCAACACCAGACAACAAAAACCATGTTCCCCAGTGTTATAAGTATAACATTAGTTTTAGGTGGCGGGGGGGGGGGGCATATTTTTTCAATTTCTGTATCCTCATATTTGGATACGGGGTGAAATGGGTAGTGGCTCAGAATGAGAAATCGAGGAGCCAAGTTCAAATTCCATTTGGGTTTGTTACATTCACTTATGCACAAATGCCCTTGGGAAAGGTATGAATCCATTTCTCCTCCCACCAGCTATGGGTTGAATAGCAGAACAGACTGAACCTCACAGCCTTGGTTGGCTACCAGTCTGCTGAAAGAAATCACAGCCTATGACGAGAAAATTTTCTGCCTAGTTGGTCATGAATTGAAAAAGATATGATCACCCAAACATGTATCACATATGGCGCTTATCTAACTGAGGATGGTTCAGTGTGCAGTTGTGCCTCATGGAAATAAAAGCAAAACTTCACTTCGTCTTTTTAATTATTAGGTGTGGTAATTGTTGTAGTTTTATCAGAGTTTGTTTTCTGAAGACTATGCATTTTGTGCATATCACGTGCACTTTACTTTCTTAACTGACATCCTCATATTTATTTCGTCATATTCTTTAACGGACACATTTTTATATGATAGCACTGCCATATCTATGAGAAAGCATTTTTTGTTTGGAGTTTTAAATCACATGTTACAGTTTATGTCTGTCAGTATGAATAGTAAATGAAAAAAAAAGAGTGACCTCATGGTTTTCTATGTCTGGTTCAGGAGAATGTTTATACCTTTTTTCAGCATGTGATTCAGACAGATTTTCCAGTCAATATACTGCCCAGTTATATCATATCTATCTTTGAATATGTTGGGCAACAAGATCAGACAGGTAGACACAGTCAGTGGTGCTCAACTATTTTTACTCATAGATTACTTTTACTCTTAATTTTTTTTGTTGGATCCTCATAACCATTTAATGAAAAAAAAGCTTATTTTATTTTTTACTAATAAGTAAGTTTAGGAATTGTATTATAGAAAGAGTAAATGTATATACTTTATTTTGAAATAAAACTAATTTGTTGAAAATAAACTTGTATTTAACAACTACATTCCATGGAACATTTATCTGCACTAGTAAAATAACTTATAATAAACCATTTTCAAATATGTGAGTAATTAATAAATTTTAAAAAGTGCAGATTTATTCAATGAGATGCCTGTGGTTGATGCTGTTCTGCAAGATTTTTTATATTTGGCTCCATTGATGTCAAATGATAGTCAAAGATCACCTCTTTTTCCAATGTCGAGTCTATTACTATATTAATTAATTTATATTAATATTTTATTTTATTAATATTTAAAATTAATATTATTATTAATATATTAAATCAATTTATATAATAAATTATAATCTTTATATAATTTTCCTTTATATATATATATATATATATATATATATATATATATTGTCATCCACAGACAGACTGTTTTGCTGTATCATAGCTCATCAGTGTGGCTAGACGTCTGGTTGCCTCTAGCTAGGATCAAAACCTGACTGAATTGAATTCTACAACTAAGCCATTGGCGCATGGCAGGAATGAAGGTGAATTTAAGCGTATTTATTTTTAGATAAACACACAGTGACTGAGAGAACTCGATTCGATTTACTGAAGAATCTTGCATTATTAGCCGTAATAGTCATTGTTTACAAACCCATACTTCCTCCCCAGAGAGCTCAACCATAAAATAAATTTTTCAGGAGCATATATATTGTCATCCTCAGTGTTGCGATGGTTATATATTTTTACAAAAACAATTATATTATGTGCTATGGTTGTATCAGGTACTCAGAGTTCTTAGCATTTATTTTTATTTTTAAAAAACAGTACTCGATACAACCATAGAGCATAATATATTTCATTTTTCCTACTTGAATTTTCCAATGAATCTTAATTCTTTAATTGATGATTGAATAAACTCATGATGAGTTCTATGACAATAAAATATCTGTAGAAAATCCCTTATCGCATCATTAAATATTTGAGCTTAACAACTTTAACAAAACAGTGACAAGCTAAAACTTCTCATTTGGCAATGAGGTCATTGGAACAGAACTCAGTTGTTAAGTGAGGCATGACTGTAGTTATTATTTTGTGTTAAGTGGCCATAAGCCTTTCTATGAGGGTAAGTCAAAAATTATCTGCACTTCTTTCACTGTAACATATCCCAACGTTTGTCACACTGCCTTTTGCTCATATGTACTTATAATTGGTACTCTTCTGGTCATATGATCAAAGTTTGAGCTTTATCACACCAGTTTTCTTGCTGCTATTACAGTGTAAACATGACTGCTCCACTAACAGTGTACACCGAGGAGGAATAAAGAGCAGTGATCCAATTTCTCTGATTAAAGGGTGTGTCAGATGCTGAAATACATAGGTGGCTTTTAACACAATACAGCGACAGTGCACTAATGCATAGAAGTGTATATGAGTTGATCGAGAAGTTTAAATGTGGCTGGACAAGCATGATGCATGAAGGGCACCTGTCAAACCCTACTACTGATGAGAAGATTCAGCAAGTCTGAGAGATGGCAATGGCAAACTGGTGAGTTATCATTGCTGAGGTAGCATGTTCTCTGCAGATTTGGATCACTGCTCTTTGTGCCATGTTGGTACACACTGCTAGTGAAGTGGCCATGTTTACACTGTAACAGCAGCAAGAAAACTGGAGCAACCAAGTTCAAATTTTAATCACATGACCACAATAATATCAACTATAAGCATGCACAAGCAGAAGACAGTTTAATAAACCTAAAGATATGTTATGATGAAAGTGTGGATATTTTTTGAATTAACCCTCGTATTTCTCCAACATTCTGTATTTTTAAAAAAATATTTGGATTGTGTCCATCTCTTATCTGATCTAATCTACAAAAATTTGGTAATTTATAACAAGGTTTTTCAAAGTGAATATATTTCTGGCGAGTTATCATCAATGAGGTAGCATTTTCTCTGCAGATTTGGGTCACTACTCTTTGTTCCTCCTTGGTGCACACTGCTAGTGAAGCAGCCATGTTTACACTGTAACAGCAGCAAGAAAACTGGCGTAATCAAGTTCAAATTTTAATCACATGACCACAATAACATCAACTATAAGCACACACAAGCAGAAGGAAGTGTGACAAGATATGTTATGACGAAAGTGTGGATAATTTTTGACTTAACTCCCGTAACATAATGAAAACGAAACTCCTAGCGTCTTGAGGAAATTATTCTCATAATTGGAATCTAGGAAAGAATATCGTATAAATAAATTCTGAAGTTTATCTTGATATGTGGCTAAGTAAGAAAAAAAAAATGATCCGCACTTTCGCCTTAACATATCTTTAGGTTTGTCACATTGTCTTCTGCTCATGTGTGCTTATAGTTGGTACTATTGTGATCATGTGATTTGGATCACTGCTATTTTGTGCCTCTTTGGTGCACACTGCTAGCAGAGCGGCTATGTTTACACTGTAACAGCAGCAAGAAAACTCTTCAAATTTTAATCACATGACCACAATAGTATCAACTATAAGCATGCACAAGCTGAAGGCAGTGTGACAAACCTAAAGATATGTTATGCTGAAAGTGTGGATAATTTTTGACTTAACCCTCATATTTCTCCAGCATTTTGTATTTTTAAAAAAATATTTGGATTGTGTCCATCTCTTATCTGATCTAAGCTTCAAAAATTTGGTAATTTACAACAAGTTTTTCAAAGTGAATATATTTCTTTTCACTAACAATGATTGGGTCAAATTTTTAGATTTGAATTATCCTATAAATCAAAATCTGACAAATGCTTTATCATTATTGACTATAGATAGTACAGGTGATACTATCATAACTCTAGTATGACAATAAATAATAAAAAAAAAGAATGCAATGAAAAACAAGAAGTCTAACCTTGACTAGATAGTATAATGTTCAAAGAAAGACGTTACCATCAAAAAGTCAGTAATCCATTATTTGTGCCTAGCAAATCTCTCATTCATTGTCAGAATAAATCTAACATTGAACAAGTTTGGAGTGATGACATCTAAAGATTAAAATGGGAGACAAAATTAACAAATAATACTTGATGTCAATTAATCTTTTCATTCGATAATCCTCTTAATCCAACCTCAAAGCAGCTTTATAAATTTGTACACAATTTTAAAGGTTCTTTTTATCACAATTTGCTGTCTTATTAGACAATACATCCTCTTTCTTTGATGTCTTATATATATATATATATATATATATATATATATATATATATATATAAATTTGTACAACAACCTTTCTTTTAAATATCTTTCATTAAATATCACAGACAAGGAGAATTTAATTAGTTTTTTTTTATTTTAGTTTTTCCAGTGTTTTTACATTTTTCCATTTGGCAGGAGGAAGGGAATGCAAAAATTGTCCATATTGTTCATTGTTCCAAGTGCTTTTATCCACATCTTTAGCCATTCTCAACAGGGTTTGTTTTTGGTGTTGTTAATTTCTCTTCAAGTTTTGACTGTTTAAGATGTATTTTATTCTTGTCTTGTTATATATATATGTGTGTGTGTGTGTGTGTGTGTGTGTGTGTGTGTGTGTGTGTGTGTGAGTCTGAATGAATAAATAACAAACACATATTATATTTGTATTTATAAAATAAAAATAAACATGAACTTTGGCAAATTAATAATACAAAACATCTAATTCAGAAATTTAAAAATTGAATAAAAAATTTGATAGACAGAACTTTCCATATTATTTAACCAAACATGTTTGATTATATATATATATATATATATATATATATATATATATATATATATATATATATATGTGTATATTTTAAGACAAATATTTTCTGTGAAACTTTCTCGGACATTCAGGCCAGTAAATGTTGTTTAATACTGTTTATTATAAACAGAGCATTTACTTAAATATTTGTATCTATAAAAAGAATGTATAAACATAAAAATGTCTTAAAATATATATATATATATATATATATATATATATATATATATATATATATTTATCAAGTGATGGTGAATGACCCCAACATTTGAGCAATACTAGTAGACACACTATAATCAAATATTGCAATACTGGGCATCATCCTGGACATATTTTACAGTAAATGAATGGTCTTCATTCTTTTTGTATAAAGCTACTCCAAAATAGTGAGAAAAACTGTAAAATAACTGATACAAAGATTTGGATAAAGTACTTTTGTTTTCATTCATGCCTGACTACGGTAGCTCCTCTACCCTGGGCTTGCCTCTTACGTAGCCTAAGTTTCTTCTCTTTTGTCGTTACATGAAGCGCAAAACCTCATCCGCTATGTATGCCACTTAAAATGAATGAATACCTTATATAAATGAAGAATTAATAGATTTTTTTCCTGTCTCAAATTTGCACTCATCTTCATTTTGTAAGTGTTAACATCACTGAGGTATTACCTTTCCAATGACAACCATTTTGTCAGGATTACTAGTACATAATGCAGAGTGTCCCATGAGTTGAGGTACATGCATCAGATTATGATATTTCAAGTCATTCTAAATAAAAAGTATTCTATACACATCTGTTGTTTTTTGCTTTACTTTGCTAGAAACTGAGGTTGTTTAAATGTGTGTTGTTGTGTGTTAATAGAGTGACTCTCCTCTGCTGCTAGCCAGCTAATCTTGGTTAACCTATCGTGATGAATATTTATTTGAATAATCTAGATACTCAAACCATTACAGAAAGCAGTTATTAAATGATAGATTCCATTTTTATGCTTGTTAAATAAAGAGAAAATACACATGACACAAAAATACCATAGTAGTTAAGTACCACATGTTATGCATTGGCAACTCACCAGCTACCCATTTACAGTATATATGACAGAGAGCCACTCCTGTAACACAACACAGCTTATGCCTAGAAAGTATGAAAAATGGCTAATATTTCCGTCAAACTATGCTTTTATGAACAGGATAATAATATTTCTGAAACTTACTTATTCCCATTGGGAAAACTGGTGAATGTGAACATTCTTGTTCATGCAAAGTAAGAACAAAACAACATACAATTCAAAAGTAGCATTTATTTATTTTAGGATTATGCAAGAACATTCTCGTTCATGCAAAGTAGAAACAAAACGACATCTGATTCAAAAGTATCATTTATTTATTCTAGGATTACACAAGAACATTCTCGTTCACTCAAAGTAGGAACAAAATGACATATAATTCAAAAGTAGCATTTATTTATTCTAGGATTACATAAGAACATTCTCATTCACACAAAGTAGGAACAAAATGACATACAATTCAGAAGTAGAATTTATTTAATTTGGGATTACACAAGAACATTCTTGTTCACTTCAAGTAGGAACAAAAACTAGGATTGCACAAGAGAGACCACAAAAAATTTAGAAGCTAGTAGTTTTTCACAATTTCTGTTATACTGTAAATTACTTTCATGAATCAACCCCCAAATATAGTCTGCCATCATGTTTTTGTTATATGATGGTTGGTATCAGAGTTTAAAGTCCAATATTTCCTGGTGTAAGTGCTCACCATGCTCCTCTGAGTATGCCTTCCTGTTCTCCTTGAATTTATGAAGATGAGCATCAATTATATTAACTTTATGGGACATCCTGTAGTCATTTTGCGATAGTTTTTCGTCAACGTTTCAACAAGCTCCACATAGTTTTTGGCCTTGTAATTTCCCAGGAAGTCCTAAACCACTGCAACAAAGGTGTTCCACACTGCTTTCTCCATTCTAGTAAGCTTCTTAAGGAATTCCTTGCACTTTATGATTTTCTTTATTTGTGGTCCAATGAAGACACCAGCTTTGACTTTTGCCATAGACAGCTTAGGGAAGAAGTCTTGAAGGCTGCTGACTCCTTATCTAGAGTTATGATAAATAATTTCATAAGGCTCCATTTTAAGTGGAGGAAATAATACTTTCTAGAGATCAAACAGTAGCACCTACCTTTCAGTGAGATAGTTACAAGGTCATGTGACAGTTGGTGAGTGACGCCAGGGGATAGAGGGATAAAGGAGACTTGCAATGTAGGGCCCAGAGAAGGATGTCTCAAGCCTACAGTGGTAGGTCTTACAGAAAAGAACCACATGGCCTAACCTGGTTCATAGAGAAACCACTGTAACTCCAGTTTTCCTTTGGGAAATATTACGAGTAAGGTTCCCCTTTTTTTACACACCATTTGTTGTTGCATGTATGTTATAATAATGCACATAATGGGGGAAATTCCAATGGGAGAATAAATCTTTTTACCCTAGCTATCCCATTACACTCCTATTTGATGTTCCTCCTCACACGGAATTTGGCCTGATGTGGCATGAGATCAAAGTTTGAATTGAATAATAGTCATTAGCTTTGCTTTCAAGATAGAAGCAATTAAGAAATAACATTTATTGACCAAACAAAAGAATAATTTTGTTACACAAAGAATTGATACAGTATGAGACGCCATTGGAAGACCTCATATCAACTGTCAAGAAGATCAAATAGTATGGACACATAAGAGCCAACAATCTTTAAACTAACACACTACAAGGTACCACCTTAGGTAAAAGAGGTTTACAGAGTAAAAAAATAGACAGACAACCTTCCTAAATGGACTAGATTGATTAAATGATTGATTTTTTTATGGCTTATCAACCCATTGCAGGTTATTTAAAGTAAGAAAATATTTTTAGATTGTAAGATTGCTTTTTGGAGATAATAATGATTTACTGATGCAAGTCCTAATAATTAACCCATTGCTTGGGGGAGAAAAGGTGGATTCATACCTTTCCCAAGGGTATTTACATGTAAGTGAATATAATGAACCCAAATGGAATTGAAACTCAGCTCTCCAATTTTCAATTGTGAGCCGTTATCTATTACACCACCTGCACATCCAAGCTTACAGCACCTAGTATTCAAATCTATGATACATAGCTCCCCACTCTACTTCATCTCAGTTTTTGTAAGATGGTATATTCATATAAAATATAAATTATGTACAATAATGGATCATATTCAATATAGGTGAACAATTCAACTAGAAAAATTGGAAATAAATACAATGTATCTAAATACAAATTAGAGACATTTTATAATAGATCATTCCGTGTTAAATCAACAATGTTTTGCAACAATTTTTAACATCAACTTGATTGTTGAATAATTTATCAGCATTATGGATAAAAAAATAATGAATCTCATTTTGTGTTTTTTCAAGACTTAACATGAGCAAAACAAATTCACCAATTTCAACAAAAGGTCAGAAAATGTCGTGAAAATCTGCAAAAAATTTTCATCTTTTAATATTCACTTGTGCTTAGTTTAATTTGTAATATATAAATCTAGGTAGAAAAAAGTTGATAAGATGCCAAGGGACAGAAAGTACTTGCACCCCACCCCCCAGTTGGCAGGTCAGAGTTAGTATGCACTGGACCCTGATGATAGGAACAGACTGCATGTTTTAGAAAGGAAAACTTTATCGCAAAAGCAAAGTATAGTTTATTAGAAAAACAAAGAATTGTGAGAGAAACAATATGTAGAGTTTATTAAAAACTAATGACTGCTAAAATATCAATGAAAATCTTTATTTAATTTTTATGAAGGATAAAAAAGATATTTATTCAGAAAAGAAAGATGAGTGATAAAAAGTAAAACTATACAGTTTGTTGGAAAATTAAGGATTTGTGACAAAAAATAAATGAATAAAAGCTATGGTTTATTGGGACAAAGTTTAACTTATGATCAGGCAAAAAAAAAAAACAGTATGTCAATGTTTTTTTTCATTTTTATTACCATATAGAGATAGTCCCTTGGTAATTATTATTGTTTGAAAAGGCCATTTTTAGAATTTTAATAAAACCATAACAAAAATATCTTTATAATATTGTAAATAATAAATACTTCATTAGAGTTTGTTCACATAGTTTTCCATAATCTTATAAATATAAGATTATTCTTCTAGTTCATTACAAGAATCTATATATATAATATGGCACATATATATTTATCTTTTTTTTTTGTATGTGTGTGTATGTGTAACAATTGAGGGGCAGTGTGCAAAATAATGATGACCCACCCGGTGCCATGTTAACTTGGTGCAGTTGATGCATACTAGTATCACTACTGAATACTACATTGGGTTCATATATATAACACACTATGCTTTGTTCATTTTTAGAAATTCATTTTAAACTTTAAAAATTATAATTTAAAAAAGGGGGGAAATTCTTGTAATAATTCATTAGTCAATGAAAGATTTTTTTCTGTTCACACTACATCCTTCATTTATATTATTTACTAGCAGTAGAGCCCGACATTGCCCAGGGATATAACAGTAAGAGATAGATCAAGTATCGACCATCATAAAGACTGAAAAGTAAAATTGACAAAGATTATTGTTTAAGGTTGATGGACACGCGTGTCTTAATTAGTTTTTTGGGGGTTTTTTTTTGGTTATTTTTTTTTAGGAATTGGTCAAACCCAAACTCAAACAAAAACATTGTTTTCAATCATTATGAGTCTACCGATTGAATAGAATTTTATTATAAACAATTGTCTTTTAAATTTTTAAAGCATTCTGAATGTAAAAATAAAGAAAAAAGTATGCAAGATAATAAGAAACACTACCTGCCAAAAAAAAGTCAGATGTTCCAAAGTTTACACAAACAATATTGTGCTTTGGGAACTTTTACAGTAAATATAATTTTGGTTATAAATACGTAACATTTATGAAAATTTACAGATATCTTTCCTTAGGTGTTTATAAATTGTACACTATTCAATTATTAATGTTAACAACAAACTATTTTAAATTACAAAATTGTACTTGGATTAAATGAAAATTACTTCCCTACATGCAAGCCACTAGCGGCCCGCTGGCAGGTTGCCAATGGCAACACCAATGGTCCTCTGGTGGCAGCCACCAGCAGGCCACTGGTAGGCCTCTAGTGGTCTGCCAGTGGCAACATTGCCAAGACAAACATGCTGATGGTCCAACAGCAGGCCACCAGCTGTAAACACTAGTGGCATGCCAGCTTGGTGGCTTGTGTGTAGGGTTACAATACATTCCTTCTTTCCATCAATTTTGACTGCACAGGTACAATAGTATTTTTATAATCTTGTAAATAATGTTATAGTTCACAAATTGAATTTTATATTTTTGTAAAAAAATATTGTCATTGATTTCGCGTCTTTCTTTTATAATCTTTTAAATAAACAATTGAATAAATAATGTTTAACATTTTTGTTGTCATTTCTTGAGAAAAAATATGAAAGTTTCATTATGTCTTTGTAAGGATACAGAAGGCGATTATCTCGCTTTGGCCGAGATTGGCTGCTTAATGATGTCACTCTATACAGTGACAAAAGTTGCAGTCAATTTCAGTATTTTTACAGCAGCCAGACCGAAAGGTTGCTTTCTTAGCCTGGGCAGAGGCTAAATTTGCCTCTCAAGTAGCTTACAAGTTCATGGTGCCTTTTCCTTTTGGGAATATATCTTTTCCAGATATAGAAAGAAACTTCAGCTCACAGTCCTCAATTTAGCAAAACCCAAGACTCACTGATTCCTGTTTGTGGAATGTCTTCACCTGGGACATAGTAGATGAACTCAGCCTGTTTGAATCTGGAGGCCTAAACATGGCTTCTCCAGACACAGGAGTATCCCCATGTTATATGTAAGACACTTTCTTTTTGTTTCACTCTGCTGTGTAGATATATATGATATATTGTTTTCTGCATGGGACATATATATATATATATATATATATATATATAGTTTTGTGTATGTCTTAGTGGTAAAAGTCTCTCTGAGAACAAAGCATGTTTGTCATTCCCTTTCCTTTCAGCCATTCTATTCCATCTGTGAATCACGGATATAATAATGCCCATAATAGGGGAAATACAAATGGATGAATAAATCCTTTCTTCTATAGCTTTCTCCCATTACAGTTTTATTCAGATTTTAAAAATAGATTTTTAAAATAATAAAAATTACTGGGTGAGTATACAGTATAATAGCAGTGTCAAGAGAAAAAAACATCTTATTGACATGCTATATTGACATGCTTATTGCTATTTTTTTTTTTTTTGCCTGTCCATAATTTAAACTTTACTGACTTATAATAGAAGCAAAGCATAGGGCTAATTGAGTGTTGTGGGACTCAGCACTTTTGTTGCGAGGTGTAGAAATTTTTCAGTAAATATTCAATGGCTCTTGGTACATTTGTCTCACAGACAATATTTTTCTGACTCATGTGAGTCCGGGTAAAAATATATGGGAAATTTAAACAAACAAGTATTAATAAATATATCAAATAGATATGTTGCTAAAAGAAAACTGAGGAATGAAGTTAAAGTTGTGAGGAGTTCAAAGCAACCTTCAGTATATGTCTCTGATATATTTATATGCTGACAGAGCGAGAAGAAATGTCCTGTCATTGCCAAAGTCAAAAAGGAAAGATTTGATTGATTTATTAATGGCATATCCTTATGGGTCATTTAATGCCAAAATTTAATTTTCTTGAGAGCTTTGAAGTAATAAAAATATGATATATGTTATTCTGCTTTCACAACTGAATACATGGTAGATAATACTCAGCTTTTGTGCATATACATGTTTGTGCATTCATAATTACTATAAGCAGCGATATGCGTGTTTTATGTTGTAGTTTTGTCAAAGTTATACTTTGGAATACAGCTCGATTTAAGAAATTGTAGGATATTATATGGATTAATGTCATGAAAGAGTTTTTTCATGTTGGTTGTTTGGCATATCAACCATGATCGATTATTTAATGCTAAAATGTAAATAACTTGAATTTTATGGCTTCAACTAAATATATTTTGAATGTAATTGTATGCTTTTAACTACAAATAAAATGTATTGCTGTTCATTTTGCTTTAAAAATATATTGTTGGTCATTTTACTGTATGTATTTTTATACTTTCATAGAGTTTTGTTTAGGGGTTCACTATTTGTCAATAGCTGGGACCCTAACATGTGATACTCCCCCCCCCCCGGGTTAGGGTGGAACTGGTTACAACAGCATTTAGGAGATGGTTTCCTGCTTCTCAAAACCTCTAGTCACCTAATCAGAGGCCTTGCTGCCAGATGTCGTTTACAAATTATACAGTTATTTTATGCGAGAATTATACAGTTAATTTATGTGAGAATTATAGCTATTTTATGTGAGAAACAAATTACACAGTTATTTTATGTGAGAATTATACAGTTAATTTATATGAGAATTATACAGTAAATTTATGGGAGAAACATAGTTATTTTATATGAGAAACAAATTATACAGGTATTTTATATGATAATTATAGTTATTTTATGTAATATAAAGTTAATTTATTTCAGAATTATACAGTTAATTTATGTGAAAATTATACACTTAATTTATTTGAGAATTATAATTATTTAATGTGGAAACAAATTATACAGTTATATTATGTGAGAAACAAATTATGAAGTTATTTTATGTGAGAATTATAATTATTTTGAGTGAGAATTATACAGTTATTTTATGTGAGAATTACACAGTTATTTTATATAAGAGAGAGAGAGAGAGAGAGAGAGAGAGAGAGTATAATTGGGAAACAATTGAAATTGAAAGTTTATTGGGAAAATAAATATTTTTGATAGTAAAAAAAAATATATCCTTTCTTGGAAAATGAAAGACAATATGACAGATAGTATTAGATCTACTATGAAACTGATGAATCCCAGAGGGGCCCCTGAAGCAACTTTTTTTAACAAGTGAATTTTTCAACATAATCAATGTTTTTTTAAGTGTTTATTATTAAAATAAAGCCATTTTAGTGATAGAATCATGTCAATGAGTTGAAATACCCAACATTAGTTGGAGAATATGCTCTAATAAGCATTTTACATGGCCTCAAAATTTCCCTGTAATTGGTCAAATTTTAAAATTTTCTTCAAGGTTTCTAGCACTCAAACCCCCAAATGTATATTGTTTGTGTAAACTTTGGAACATCTGACCAATCCTTGATAGTCTGTAGATTCAATCTGGAATTTCAGTGTCTGTTTATTTCTCATCCTACTAAGAGTAAAAGAATTATAGCAGCCATTATTACAATGTGACTTGACATGATATGGCATGAAATGTGAAAGGAAAATTTGTAACAGAAAGAAAATGTAATGGAATCTATAGAGGTTTGATGGGAAAACAGATTTGTAGCAAAGAAAATAAAATAGAATCTACAGGATTTGATGGGAAAGAGAAGATTGTAATTGAATGAAAAGGTAAGGGAGTCAATAAAGTTTGATAGGAAAGTAAAGATTTGTAACAGAAATAAAAGTGTAAGAGTATCAATATGATTTGGTGGGAAAGGAAAGATTTGCATCAGAAAGAAAATGTAAGGTAATCTATAGCATTTCTTGGGAAAGGAAAGATTTACAACTGAATTAAAATATAAAGGAGTCTATAAAGCTTGATGGGAAATGAAAGATTTGTAACAGAAAAAATTAAAAGGTAATCCATAGGGTTTGATAGGAAAGGAAAGATTTGTAACTGAATGAAAAGGAGTCTTTAGAGTTTGATAAGAAAAAAGTTTTTTCACTGAATGAACATGTAAGGGAGTCTATACAGTTGGATGAGAAAGGAAAGATTTCTGACAGAAAGAAAATGTAAGGGAATCTATAGGGTTTGATAGGAAAACAGATTTCTAGCAAAGAAAATATAATGGATTCTATAGGGTTTGATGGGAAATGAAAAGATTTGTAACTGTATAAAAATGTAATGGAATCTACAGATTTGATAGGAAAAAAGATTTTTAACAAACAAAATGTAATAGAATATATAGAGTTTGATGAGAAATGAAAGATTTGTAACTGAAAGAAAATGTAAGGGAATCTATAGGATTTGATGGGAAAAGAAAGACTTGTATCAGGAAAAAAATGTAAGAGTTTGATCGGAAAGATGTCTAACAAAGAAAATGTAATGGAATCTATAGTGTTTGATGGGAAAGTGAACATTGTAACTGAATGAAAATGTAAGGGAGTCAAAAAATATTAAGCCCAAGCTCTAGGAAGCCTTTTCCCCCAGACAGTACCTCTCCTTTTGGGAGGGGCTGAGTTTATTGTGCAGCACCTGAGGTGCCTCAAAAGGGTAAGTGCCAAATTTTTCCACGGTATTGCTGTTAAACCCACTTTAAACCTTGACCTTGTGTCACAGCCGGTAGTAACATGTGGGATAAGTTAGATGTTAAATTTTAAAGATTTTTGATTCTATTTATTTATTTTTTCCTTTCATAAAATATTATTTAGATCAATTATGTTACTATAAACATTTTGTGGTAAACATGGATGAACATAAGATGTAGTGTCAGAGACGGTTTTTCCCATGAACTATTTTTTTTTATCTACCTTCACTCTTTGGCAATGTCTATTGTTTTAAAAAGCAATGATCAGAATAAAATCTAAACATATGATGAAAGTGAATTTATACATTTTTTTTTTGTTCTTGAGAATTTATAACAAAAATATTAAATACTACTTATTTATTAGATTGTTTATTTACAAGAATAATTTTATATTTACAACATTCTAAAAACTAATACAATTAAAACTAATGCAATTCAATATTTATCATTTACCAATTTATAAAGAAATAAATATGAAAACGATTTTTTATTCATAAATTTATAAACATTTATTGAATTATTAAAATATGTGAACTATAAGTAAATTCTTATTACTTAATATTTTATAAAGTTTGACTCAATTGGCAACTAGCTGATATTTTGCCAACCATTCTAATAAATAGTGTAAATAAACAATCTAATAAACAAATAGTGTTTATTATTTTTGTTGCCAATTCTCAAGAACAAAGAAAATGTATAAATTCACTTCGATATGTTTAGGTTTTATTAAAATTCTAATCAGTGCTTTTTAAATAATAAACATTGCTGAAGAGTGAAGGTAGTTAAAAAAGTGGTGTCATGCAAAAAACTGTCCTTTTGACATGCTGGGCACATTTATCCATGTTTGCCAATTTTGTTTTGTTTTTAAATATGCTTTTTTTTCTTTTCGTTTGTACATATTCTCTGGAATGAGACCTATACACATTTTGCACATATAAAGCTTATTAGAAAGTTTCATGAGTTAATATTTAAAAAAAAAAAGAAAAACAAAGGAAAGAAACTGTAAATGAAAAAAAAAAGTAATACAAATGAAAAAGGATGTATAACCTATGTTCGAGGAGGCATAGTGGAGTAATGGATAGCAGCTCAGATTACGGATTCAGAGAGCCAAGTTTGAATTCTAGTCAAATCCATTTATATGCTAATACTTTTGGGAAAGTTATGAATCTCCCTCTCCTCTTCTCCCCCCAGCTATGGTTAAATAGTAGGACAGACTGGGTTCTATAGCCTTGGATGGCAATTGGTATACTGCAGAATGAAATGGCAGCTTACTGCAGGGAAAAAAATCTGCCTCGTCAGTCATGTATCGAAAGATACATGATCACCTAAACATGTATCACGCATGGCACATAACTGACTGACTGACCTATGTTCTATAGATTATGCAAACATGTTAGATAAATTACATCACAAAGAACTATTTGGAACTTGGTAATCTTGACATATGTGGGAAAGAGATTAGAATAATCCAGAACCTATAATGACAGCAAACCTTTTGCATATGGATAGGAAATGAGTTCAACAGATGTACAAAAATAGAAAAAGGTGTAAGACAAGGATGCATCCTCTTAGCAAACCTTTACAACCTATACAGCAAGGCCATTCAATGAGAATTAAAAGTCCTACCAGGATTCATTATTGAGATGCAGATGACACAGTGTTGATAGAAGATATGGAAAGGAAACTACAAGAATTCCTACAGAATGTAGTGAAGGAAGCAAGAAAAAAAAAGACGAAACATTAATTGCAAAAAGACTGGATACAAGGTTGTTAGCAAAAGAGACACCTCAGCATGCAAATTACAAATTGGAGATACCAAAATCAAACAAGTACAACAATTTAGATATCTAGGAAGCATATTAATAGAGGACAGAAAGTGTGACACAGAAATCTGAAGCCACATTGTGATAGTGAAAGATGCTTTTCAAAAGCCAAGCAAAATAAAACAGAAAAATATCATTAGAAACAAAGAAAAAAGTACTGAACTGTTATTTAATATCAGTATTCCTATATGGGAGTGAAAGATGAACAATCTCCTCACAGATGAAGAAAAGACTTGAAGTAACAGAAATGTCATTCTACAGAAGGATGCTGAGAATATCATGGACCGAACATGTGAGCAATGATGAATTTCTAGGGATAATGGCAATGAAAAAGACACTTATACTTAACATCAGGAAGAGACAGTTGAAATTTCTGGGGTAGATAATGAGAAAAAAGGCTTGGAAACTTTGGTACTTACAGGACAGATTGAGTATACAAAATATAAGAGTGTTCATGATACAGTTCAGCTCGGTAGCATTATCCTACATCACCGTGGATGTATATTTTTTTAGTAACTAAATCGTTTTTGTTTTTTTTACCATTACCAAATATTAATTTACTCTGTACACGCCAAACGTCGGAAATCATTTGCATATATTTCTTATGGGAAAATTGAGATACAAACAAATGAATAATTATACAGTGTAACCCGGATATAAGAGAAACCCGGATATAAGAGAGATTTTCTCTGGTCCCAAATTAGAGCCCATACTTACCTAAACAAAATAGACCAAACCCGGATATAAGAGACTTCTTCTCCGGTCCAGACAACTCTCTTATATCCGGGTTACACTGTATTTGAAAGTAAAGTCAATAAACTGAAATGACAAAGTAGGAAAACAATATTTGGGAAGTGGGTTTCAAATGCAGTTTCTGAAGTAATGCGTTGCAAAGTAGGTTTTTTTTTTATTTATTTTATTTTTATTTTTTTATGTATGCATTTTATTTAATTTACATTACTCAACAACTGTTTTTACATCTAGCGACGTATACAAATATATATAAAAAACAAAATAAATTTTTTTTTGTTTTTTGACGCGTCATTTTATTTTATTTTATTTTCACTCATTGTATCAGTTGTTGACGTGGGCGTGGTTGGTTTGGTATACATCATTACAAACATTCATTCAAGTTTCCGGATCTTGAGTTTCCTTCTAGCGCTTAAAAAAAAAAAAAGAAAGAAAACAACAACTTTACCAAATTACAAAACATTTTCTTTGGTAAATATCCCTCTTTACTTTACTAAAGAAACAAATTCTTACTTTTTCGATTAACTTAAATTAAATAAGATTTTTTTTCAGTTGTTACCAGTAAAAAAAACTGAAACAAGGCTACTCGCTACTGTTATGGGGCACCCAGTGAGGTCTAATCTTTAAGATAGAGAAATAGAAGGAAAGAAAAAAAGATAGATAGATAGATAGATAGATGGAAAGAAAGAGATAGATAGATAGATAGATAGATAGATAGATAGATTAGAGACAGAGAAAGAAAGAGATAGATAGATAGATAGATAGATAATAGATAGATAGATACTAGAGACAGAGAAAGAAAGAAAGATAGATAGATAGATAGATAGATAGATAGATAGATAGATAGATAGATAGATAGACAGAGAGCAAATAACAACAACAACACTACTAACAGTAGTTCCAAACTTTTCAAAGTCAGTGATCGATTTTACACCGTAAATGTAAACTAAAACATGACCCCTTTCTAAAACGATAATTAAAAAATAATATATAAAAATATATATAATATATAAAAATAAAAAATCAATAATTTTTCGATTCTAGCGAGAAAAATGCCAATTTGCAATTACCAATTCTATCTCGCTCCCTCCAAATTTCATAATCTACTGAAGGTTCTGACCATATTTTTTTTTCTCAAAATCAAATTTTTCCAATTTAAAGCTAGCAGTAATGTTTTTATTTGTTCATATCGAACAAATAAAATACATTTGCTCATATTCATACTTTTTTTAATTTTTAACAACAAAAAAAGTACACACACACAACGTTGCATTTTTTTTTTGTGTAATTTTTTTTACATAAAAAAATACGATTATTCCAACCAAAGTTTTTTTTTTTAAAGTTACTTGAGAGATTACTAATTTAGAGAGTGTTTTCTTTACTGTATTTTTAAAAAATAAGGAGCTACTAACTTTGTTAAAAACGTTCTCAAAACAATAAAAAAAATAAAGTAAATATTCATTTCAGTGATTCACCAAAAATACATTTTTTAAGAAAGAATAAATAAAAGTAGAAACAATTTCTCTACGCACATAAAATTATTTTTATGATAAAAACATTTTGTTTGATTTTCTATTATTTTCTTACGACAAAAAAAATAAAAGATCCCCGAAAAAAAAGTTTTTGTTTACTTAATTAGACGTACATAAAGTTTTTGTTTTGTTTTTGTTTTTTTACTAGAAAAATCACAAGTTCATTTTTTGTAAACAGAAACTCTTTGAAAAAAATGAACTTGTGACTTTACTTTTTTTTATTTTATTTTCGTTGTACTTTGACGCCATAGAAGTTTCTGTTTACATTTCAAAATTCTGGGAATTTTTATTAACAAAACTTTTTGCTTGTCACCCTCTTACGAAAACAACAAAAAACAAAAGTACTTGAAAAATGAAAATTAATTTTCTGCACCTAGACTAAGGACAAGAAGGAGTTTTTACTTTTTAAATATCAATGGAGTAAAAAAAATAAACGAAGTTTTTTATTTTATTTATTATTTATTTATTTTTCTTTCTTTCTTTTTGGGTAACATCTTTGAAGACAAAACTTTTTTTTTTAATGTCAATAAGAGTTTCTTGGGGATTTGATGGAAAGGTCCACACACAGTCCACACACAATATCGCACGTAAAGCTCCGCGCACGTAGATGAGGGTGGTGCCAGAAAATATAATGAATATCACTTAGTTTCAAACATTAGGAATTGAACCTTAGAGAGGTGCTCCCTGCTAGTAAACGAATCCGTGGAACTTGATTTTTAAGTTAATTTTTTTTTACAGTTTGATCCCTAAAAGAGGTGCTGGAGAAGTGCAAAAAAAGTTTTGTTTTGATGTGTGAAATAAAAATCGACTAAAAGGTCGTAAAAAGTAAAAACTGATGTGGGCAAATGAGCTTTTGTACAAATTCTTAAATTTATAATTTTGGTTTTTGAATTATTAAAAATTGCCTTTTAAAACGTGAAAAAAAATGTCAATAAAGGAAGTTAAACTCACAAATAACGATTTGATTTATAATATATCACCGTCGGATGGCTTGGTCGGTGTGAGAGACGTAATTATTTTGGGTTGAATTACCTCCTCACACAAGTTACACCTTTTGATTTCGATGTCACTATCTTTCTCTAGGATAACTTTGATTGGGACTTGTCTTAATTTAATGCCATTCAAATGTTCCATTGCCTGTTGAGCCGATTCCTCTCTTTCGTAATGCACAAAAGCGTAATTTCTTGAAGCTGATTTTTTGTGATTTTGTTTAGGAAATATCTTAAAGTATAATACATTACCGTATTGACAGAAGGTTTGTCGCAGTCTTCTAAAATTTATCTTTTTTTCAATATTTTCCACATACAAATTGCATTTTCCAGAGTTGCGACTGTAAGGATGTTTCGTGGGTATCAACATACAAATCTGATATCCTCTTATGGTTTCGCCTTTCATGAATTTCAAAGCTCTCTTAGTATCTATGGCAAATTTAAATTCTATAAAGGCGTAACCAAGCGAATGATTACATTTGTCCCGGAACATTCTAATTTTGTTTATCGGTCCGGCTTGGATAAATTTCCAGTAGATGAGATGTGGTGTAACCTCGGAACAAATGTTATATAAATACAGATATGTTTCGAAGTCATTCATTTTGTGCGTGTGTATAACTTATAAATATGTCACATAAGAAATTCAATTTAAAGTAAACTAAAGTGAAAATGAAAGAGGTGGTTTACGTTGTTTTTTGGGGGCTGATGAATTTTCATTTTCAATCTGGTCAAAAAGTGAAACTGGTTAACAAAGCCTTCAGTTTTTTAACAAAATCTGAAAAGTTTATTGCTAAATGTCTAACTCAGAAATGTTTCTAAATGCTTTCATTGATGAAAATTAAAAACAGCTTAAATTTACATAAAATATTTTTTACGCTATTGTTCGCTTAGTACAAGGCCCAAGAGTCACTCAAAGTAAGAGATGACTGAATTTTGCTGTTTCATGTATGTAACAGGAGTGGGTTTAGTGCAGATTATGAGATTATGATGGACAGACAATGGTCGACCCTCTTGAAAATGTTATTGTAGTGATCGGGGAAGCATCCCCTTGGGAGCCTGTTTCACAAAACAGTGATACTTGGCAAGAAGCTATCTGAATGGAATAAAATGGTGATGAGAATGGTTCACCCATGTGTACATAGCATAGCAGGTTTTACTTAGTTGTAAAGGTCTAAACTGGGACAAATAAGAAATGTAGCTCATCAGGACATTTTCTATGGAAAGCATGGTAATGAGAGTCTTGCAATGTTTCATGTCTGGGAAATGGAGTGCAGGGTGGAAAATAATTTATTACCTATGCATATTAAAAAAATGACACTTGTAATCAAAATTGCTTAAATATGAAATTGGCATTAATAAAAACCTCTACACAACTTGCTGACTTATGTATTGAAAAATGATCATGTTTTTTTTACATTGGGACAGGGATAAGAATTTGGTATTATTGCAAGAAAACTGATTAACTTGAAAAAATTTGTCCATCTTACATCATTAATGCATACATTTTTTTTATTAAGCATCAGGTAATTTTACTTGAGCCTGGTTGTACTTAACAAATTCTCAAGTTTGAACCAAATTTCATACTTAAAATATAACCCTAATCAAAGTTAGAAATTTCAGTTATTTTCATAGTTGGGGAAGGTAACAGGAGATAAGTTTCATGATTAACCACTAAATTTTGCAATTTATTGCCTAAAATTGATTTAGAAAAATTGAAAATTAGAAAAAGGATTTTCAATGCTGAAAAATTAAGGCAAATGTGACACTGAGAATTTAGGACAAGTGTGATGCTGAATATTTAAGGTAATTAAGACAGACAAAATAGATTATTTTATTATACAGTCTTTTTTTTAAGCCTTATACAATTTTAGCTGAGCCTGGTTATGCTTAACAAATTCTCATGTTTAAGCTGAATTTCATGCTTAAAATACAGGGTACAGCAGAAATACGTCTTACATAATGGCTAGATGAAGACACCATTGTTATATATATATATATATAAAATACACAATTGTACATATTGGAATTTTTAACTCATGGGGTGTTTTTTTCCCCCCAGTAGGTGCCTAGTGTGTGAGGTATTTTGGTGTATAAGGATCAAATGGTGACGGATAAATTCTGATGGCGAATGAATATATTGTAATGTATGAATGAGTTGTGAATCCAATTAGCTAGGTATAAGATAGCTAGTAATGACCAATCTTGACCAGTCTCCCCACTTTTTTCGGCCTTGTGCCACAATTACTGTATCAGTAATAAATCTTAACGACACCATTGTTACTAATGTCTTAACATTATGTGGGAGGTATTTCTGCTACAAACTGTATAACTTTAAACAGAAATCTGTTATGTTCTGTAGGTTACATGATAAAAAATGAGCCTGTCTTCATACATAATCCTTGAACTTATCTGAGATTTGTCATGCTTACAAAAAAAAAAAAAAAAAAAAAAAAGAAAGAAATGATTTTCATTGGATGATAAAAGTTGTAAGCTATTTTGCAATACCATATCTTGTTTACCAAAGCTTTAGTCTTCAATATCTACTTGATTCTCATCACCCCAACAGCTCCTTTTACAAAGTTTTTATTATTTAGATAGTTTACTCTGCAGCTGTGCTAAAGCTTAAGTCAGTTAACAACATGGATAAATTAACTACAAGCTTATAAACAAATTTTCCAGAACTGTGCCTGGTAATGTGTTTCACCATACCAACAGAAGTCACATAATTTAATGATACACCTCTGACCAACTAATTATGTATCTCTACAGCATCATCAACTGTAGGAAACCAATATTACATTAAACAAATAGGCTATTTTGCTGGCAAATATAAATAGTGCTTTAAAACTAAGAATATATATATATATATATATAAAAAACAATATTCATTCAGTATAGCCATGGAACTCAGTGTTGGTAATACTTTCAGTTCATTTGCTGAAAAGATACCAACTGTGCAGTTGTGGAAAAGAGACAGACCAATTGCTATATCTCAGAAGACAATGCTGAATCGCCAGTTCAATCCTGACATTAAATACCATGAGCTAAACCAACTGCATTCATTAAGCAATCATCCAGTGATAGAGATCTAGATACTTTGCAGAGACTGTTATGCCTGAAATGCTTAAAATATTCAGATTTCTATATTTCTTTTAATAATTGGTGAAAAACTGTTAAATGTTATTTTCAACATTACCTTCCTTCATAACATTTACCAGCAAAATAGCCGCTTGTGGGGAGGGTGTCTATTTTAGAGACTGGCAAAGCAAGCTCAAGTGTCTTTCTATTTTAACAGAATCAACAAAATAGCCTCTTCCCAAAAAGCTGCCAGAGAAACAAAAACATCTTGTCAGAGCAACTGTATCAATAACTTGATAGATAAAAGACAAAATTAACTATTAACATATTTCAAAGCAAATAAAATTCATTTTAACTATAAAATGTATTCTTTCAATACACTTAAACCAATTTTAACTAGAATATATCAAGTTTGATAAGGACAGTTAAGTTTTTTTTAAAAATGCAAATATTTTGTTATTTCTTATATAGAGATATTGTCTTTCAGTCCTCAAGAAAAGAAAAAATCTGTTATATTTATAAACTTAACATCTCTAATGAAGATCTGCATAAGAGAAGCAGAATGCATTCCTTGATTTAAAACATGGCTGTCACATACTGAGGATATCCAATGTAATACATAAAAGTTAGTGATGAATCCAAAATGAGAAAATAAAATACATGACAGAGGACAATGATAATAAAAGAAAATGATGAATATGACTTGGTCTTGTATCAGATAACATTGTTAAATTATCTAATTTTTAGGAAATTCAAACATTCAAGTTTTTCTTAAAATCAATTTACATTTTTATACCAAAATTGAGTAAATTTTATTTGGTAATATCAGTATTGAAGTGATTCTATTTACATATATTTGCCCAAGTTTGTTTGGTAGACTAAAAAGTAAAAATAAATCTCTAATACAATGAGCTTACTTGTTAGGATCTGAAAAGTTGTCCATAAAAGCATGAGTATTCATAATTCACTTCATTTAAAAGGTGGGGGTGGGCACAACTCTAAAAGATCTGGTGTGTAATGAAGTAAGTTGAATTCAGTTTTAATTCTTTTATTGCAATTTTGCATTCTATTCTGAAATATTTTACACTTACAAAAACTAAAAAGGGGGTTGTATTAATTAAAAAAGAATTTTATGAAAATTCCAGACAGAATTTGTGGTTAAAATTCAACAGATACAAGTTATGCTTTTAAAAGACAAGTTTTCAGTTATGTCATCAGAAAAAAGTAAAGTAATTTAAAGGACAATTTAAAATTAAAAGGAAAAGGCCACCTCCAAGTTTATTATGACAGGTGCCTGAATGAAAAAGACAAAAAAAAAAACAAACAAATCATTTATTTTGTTTATTATTTGAATGAAGAAAAGATGAAATTCATCACCAGTACATATTTGTGAAATGCCGGTCCCACCACAAGATACATCCCATGTTGGAATTTGAACCTTTTTTTTTTAAGTTTTATTTTATTTTGTTTTATTTTTTTTTTACAAAAGTACCAACTTGTAGGAAAGGGAGAGGACAATAAGAAGGGACGATAATGGGAAGGCAATAATAATAATAATAATAATAAAAAAAGTATTGGTACTAAAAGTTGGGCAGGGCCAAAATAAAAATAAAAGGCCGGGGACATACATCACCATTGACGAGGTGGTAACAGTTTTTATTTTATTTATTTATTTTAGGGAAGGTGGGGAGGAGGAGGTTTAAATTTTATTTTTTTTGGTTTTTTTAAGCTATTAGTAACAAATTGAAATACAGAGAAACTGCACCTTATTAATAATTCAACAAAAACTATAACCAGCATCAAAACCCACCCCCCAAAAATCAAACCCAATTCTAAATAAGGAGAAGAAAAAAAAAATATATAAATTTTGTCCTACACCAAATTTAGATTTTTTTAAGAAGTCTGAAGAATATTTCATGTAGGTTTTGTTTGGTTATTTTTTTTTTTTTTTTTATATTTTTTTTTAAATGTTTCGCTTTTTTTTCTCCTTTTTTGTAAATATATTTTGCAGGTTGCCAACCTAGAGTTTTTGCCAAGGCCACCAGCAAGTTTCAGGTTCAAGCTTTTTAAAATGTTAATTTTTTTCCATTTTTAAACATTTTACGGATTTTTATTTGGTAGAGTTTTCATTTATTACAATTTTTTTTTAAGTTCTCATTTTACTATTTTTTTCTTATTTTTTCATATTTAAATCTTTCGTTTTTCTCATTATTTCCTGAGAATTATTACATATCTCTTTAGATTTTTTTTTCTTTACATAATTTTTTTTTAAATTTTTCTTAAAAAATCAATTTACATTTTTATGAGAAAGGAAGGAAGAAAAAAATTCTCTCAGATAACCATTCTTGTCTTCAATCATCTAAACAAAAACAATTTGTTTTTGTGGAGGGACTTTTTCTACTAGAAATTCTACAGTAAGTGAAAGATTTGATTAGATATAGATCTATGTATATACATACATACGTGTGTGTGTGTATATATATATATATATATATATATATATATATATATATATATATATATGCACACATTTTTTACAGAATGGTTACTAAGCGTTATTAGAAAGAAAGAAGGCCATCAACTGAAACCATGCTAGCTAGTTGTTTTTTTTTAATTTTTTTTTTTTATTTATCATAAGTACTAAAAATTAAAGTTTCTAATTTCAAAGCTTTGCTTTTAAAATTTCCCTGTTTCTATTTTTAAAAAATAAAAATAAAAACGAAAAACCACTGTCGCCATTATTTTCTGTTCATTGGCACACATGTAAAAATAGGGAGGATTTAGCATTTTTGGACGACTAAAATACAAATTACTAGTTAGACTTAATGAAAAAAAGTTTAGAGAAAGCGAGAGAAAAAAAAAAAAGACAAAAGACAAGAGAAGACACATGCATGTACAATACAAACACGTGAAAACTTGACAGGAAAAAAAAAGACTAAAGCAAAACAAGAAAAATAAATTAAATAAAAAAAAAAAAAAAAAATGATGTTGATTTCAGTCCGGTGACCAGAAAAAAAGTTATCTTTGACAACAAAAACAACAAGAAGAGTCTTTAGTGCAATTCTTTTCACGTCATCTCCAACGACACTTTTTTGTTTTTCATTTTAAAATTTCAGATTTTTTTGTTGTTGCAGCAGCAGGAGGAGATGATTTTTTTTCTTTTCTTTTTTTTTTCCAATTATTTTTCCTTAAATGAAGTTGGGGTGATGTTTTAGGGAGAGGGGGCAATCGTCCACACCTGGTTGTTTCATAGCGGTGGTAGGTCGGTAGTTTGCAGAACGAATTGATAGTCAATGTTTTCTTCCATATGCAAGTCCATCCGTCCGTCCACGTGGGAGAGGAGAAATGGACTGACGACCATTCAATGGGGGGGCAGAGGACAAACTAACCCAACCGAAGAGGCACCTTACACACAAGATTATTTCTTTTAGTAAGTGTTGGTGTTTAATTCGTGTGCAAGGCTTAAAAAAGAAAATAAAAAAAAGAAAATAAAAAAAAAAATTAAAAGAATTTTTTTTTTTTTTTTTAAAAAGTGAGTTGGAGAGAGGACGCGAGAGAAATGCAGCAAAGGATTTTATAAAAGAAGGGAAAAGAGCATGAAGATAGAGACAAGTACATTTTAGTAAATTAAAAGTTGGCTATAGAAGAGAGAGAAAGAAAGAGCGAGAGAGAGAGAGAGAGAGAGAGAGAGAAACATATACACAGAAAGGTTAAGGAGGGTCTGGTGATGGGAAGGGGAAAGGAAGAAGAGTGAATTTTTTCTTTGTTACTTTTTTTTTTGTGTTTGTTATGTGTGTATGTTTAACTGAACTACAAGGCCAGGCCTTTAAGTTTACTACTTAATTCCTTCATTCTTTCTTGACAGCATTCACACCACCCGAGTTGGCAGCTTCCTTAGCTTGATGAGCTTGAAGAACTGCTAGTGCCTCGTCAACTTTGGCTCTCAGGGACTCGTGAGACTCCAACATGTGCAACAGCTCCGAATTATCTATTTCTAACAACATGCCAGTGATTTTGCCAGCCATGTCTGGGTGCATGCGCTGAATCAGAGGGAACAATCGCTCGCCAAGCATCTGCTTTTGTTCCTGAGGAGGTGCAGCGGTCAGCATGCCTGAAGTGAGAGGCTCCTGTCCGTGCACAACTACGGCCTGTTGGGCTTGCGCCTGGGCCTGGCTTGGGGCCAACATGGGCTGCATGGCAGCAGTTGTAGCCGATGGGGCTGGTGGCCTCATCTGGCTATACTTGTTGTTGAAGGTAGGCCTCACGTGACTCTGAGGCGGTATGTTCGCTGTCGTAGGCCTGCCAGTAACCGTTTGCGGAGCGGTCACTCTCTGTCCGGATGGTTGTCCAGTAATGGGCCGGGCATTAAGGTTGCTGCGGACGGTAGTCTGGGTTCCCGTCGGTCGGGGTTGCCTCATTTGTTGGGTGGCGGCCATAGGCTGGTACGCAGCGGCCTGCTGGCCCGCGGTTGGTCGCACGGTTTGCCAACGTGGACCCGGTCCGGCCCTCAACTGCTGTACTTGAGATGGATAATATCTTTGAGTCTGGTGTAGGGTCGGAACAAAATAGCCAGCAGTAGTATTATTTGGCTGGAATAACTGTCCCATCTGGGTGTTCACTTGGGTTCTCATACTGGCGATTCGCTGAATGTACTGAGAGGCTAACTGAGCTTTGCGTTCTTCTTTTTGTTGGGCCAGTGCCACATACAACGGTTTGAAAACAAGGATGCGGCCATTCATCTCGGTGACGGCCTTCGTGGCTTCCTCAGGAGAGGAAAAGCAAACGAAACCGAAGCCTTTTGATCGTCCATTTTCCGTCATAACCCTTGCACTGGTGATCGTGCCGAATTGAGAAAACTCCTTGCGCAGACGCTCATCGTCAATGACGTCGTCCAGGTTTTTCACATAGAGATTAACACCTTGGTAGCGGTTGATACGTTCTAATTTCAGCTTTTCAAATTTTTCTTTAAGTTCGATCTGTCGCTCTGCTTTCTTCTGAGCTCGGCCCGCATATATCTGGCGTCCGTTGATGTCTATGCCATTTATGTCCGACACAGCATTCTCGGCAGATTCGGCTTCTTCAAAACTCACAAAGCCGAATCCTTTCGACTTGCCATTTTCATCGGTCATAACTTTAGCACTCGCAATTTTGCCAAATTTCTCAAACATCTGTCGTAGCTTTTCATCGTCCAGTTCATCGCTGAAATTTTTAACGTAAACATTAGTAAATTTCTTGTATTTGTCACCAAGCTGTTGCATTCTTTCTTTACGTGGAATAAATTTGCCGACATAGACTTTCTTACCATTAAGCAACATGCCATTAACTTTTTCGATAGCGTTGCGCGCCGCTTCACCAGTCTCGAAGTGCACGAATCCATATCCTTTCGAGCCATTTTCATCAGAAACGATTTTGCAGGACAGGATGTTGCCGAAGGCAGAAAAAGTGTCGTAGAGAGCTTTGTTATCAATACTTTTATCCAAATTTTTGATGAACACATTACCGACTCCAGATTTACGAAGGGAAGGATCTCGTTGCGACCACATGATACGTATGGGTCGGCCTTTTATAGTATCAAAATTCATAGTATCCAGTGCTCTTTCAGCATCGGCGGGTTGTTGAAAATTGACATAGGCATAACCGAGCGAACGGCGAGCAATCATATCCCGACATACGCGAATGGAGGTGACCGGGCCGGCCGTGGAAAATTTTTCGAAGAGTAGTGCTTCTGTGACGTCCGGATGCAAATCGCCTACATACAGCGACGCCATCGGGTAGTTTGGGGGTGTAGGATTCATTTTGTGAAAGTTTTTTGGTAGATGAAGTTCTTAATTAGGCTTAGTTTAGTTAGTTATTTTTTTGTTCTCCTCTGCTGGCAATATGAGAGCCTCCTTGGTTGGAAAAGGCGTCCTGCTTTCCAAGTATGTCTGCAATGGTGGAAAACCTAAAAGGCGGAAGGAACGGGTGTAATGGGTAATGTGACCCGTGTCTAAATTAATCCTCCTCTCAATACCCCAATAGGTTGTGGCTTTCGGGGCTATTTATACGCCTCTGCCTCTTAGGTCCTCATTTTCATTAAATGAAAATATTTTAAGACGTATTATTTATAACAAAGAAAAATATAAAATACCTTAAAGGCTTTAAAATTAAATAGTATGAAGTAGTAAAAAGTTTAATAATTGGAGTCTTTGCTAATCCTTCTGATAGATGATAAACTTTGTAGTAATAAAGTTGCACGCTTATTTTGATATTAGCCTATTAAGTAATTATAAGGTTATTTTTTTTAAAAATTAGGCAGAATTTCGGGCGCAGGTAGCGTAAAAATATTTTAAACAATAATTGACAGTTATTATATACGCTTTCTACACGGAATTTTATAACGAGGATAAATTATTCGTACACCGTGGGCACGTGATATATTATTGTAATCTGCGGGCTAGTCTTGATGACAAATTTTTATTCCAAATAATCTTTGCTCTTAAGATATTTTTTAAATTAAATTATCCTATTGAGTCAATTTTATTCGTTATTACTTGTTTTTTATTATGTTTATATAAAATTTTAGAGGTTAATTTGTATATAACAATGGGTACTTATATTGAACGCGCAAGGATATAATGCGCACTAAGACAAGGTGACGATAACAGCGCATGAATATATTCAAACGCAGAAAACAACGGTTTTATACATTTGTAAAATTTTACTTTAAAAATTTCCCTCGAATCATTTCGAGAATTTTGCGGCATTAAAATTTTCTGTTATTTTTTGGAGAACGCAAATACACCAAATTCAGATTTTTTATTTCTCTTTTACAAAATTTTCAAGTTGATTATTTATTGATTTCGGGGTGGAAGAAATTACTCGATTTTCACACTAACTTACTTTTAATTTTTTAAAAATAAATCATAAGTTAATAATTAATATTACTCTGGCAATTTGAATTATTTTTAAAATAATCAAATCTAAATACATTCAATTTGTAATAATTTTTAAAATTATTTTTTTATTTGTTATAAAACTTGTAAGATGAGTCTTGGGTTCGAGATTATCCAAGGTCCCTTTCTTTTTTTTTTTCTTCATTTTTTTCGTAAATACATTTTTTTAAAAATATTGGATTCTGTTTTCTAAAATAGACTAAAAACTTTAATTAATACATTTCTCATATACTTATTATTCAAAGAATATTTTCCAGTTTTAAATTCAAAATATGTTCACAACTGTAGGGCGCCATATTGAAAGATGCCAAATGTTCGAATGTAAAAAATTCTTTATATTCCAGGGTTATTTGCTTTTTTAAAAATTGAAGTTTACACTATTAACCGATTAAACATTGTGTATCATAATAGTTTTAATACTGCTGTTGTTTTAGCTTGAGAAAGACTAAAGATAGCAGACCTAAAACAGAAAAATAGTGGAAAATGGTTTGACGCTTCTAAAATTTTCAACGTTTTGCCTTGATAAAAACGCTAAGAAGAGGTAATTGTTATCAACTAGCAATTACTGTTCACATTTTAATGAGAGCAATTTAAGAAATATACTACAAAATTATTTTAATAATAATGAAAACATTTTGATAAACTCAATCTGTTATCTCTAAGTTGATGCTTCAGCTTAGCATTTCGTTGACGTTACGAGATCATCATAGACTTAAAATTTAAATGAAATGAGATTTTAAAATAAGTTTATAATCTCCTTTTTTATTCTAAAGTTTGTATAGACACAAGGAGGGCATTTTGAAACTGATATTTTGAAAAGATTTTCTTTATGGCTATACTAAAAAAGGGTTTCTAAATTTACCAAATTGAAACCTAAGACAGTTCAAATTTAAAATATGTTCTAATTTGCATATGTCTATAGAAATTGTGATATAATTCTTGTATAATTCAATTTTAGACAAGGTGTCTTATTTTAATTTGTAAAATCTGGCAATTATTTTTTAGAATTTTCCTAAATACTAAAAGACTTAACTTCATCAATATCATTAGTTATAAAAAAAACTAATGATATTGAGGAAGTTAAGTCTTAGTATTTAGGAAAATAATGTAATCAGAATTTAGCAGTCAACTGCAAGTGTAAAATAATCATTTTAAATAATGATAAAAGCTGATACATTTTTCACAGAAACATTTTAGTTTTAGTGATTTAAAGCAATAAAATGTTAGCAGATATTAACTGGGCATTAACATCATTATTCAATTCTTATTCATTAAATTTTAAATTAAATTTAATATTTAGATAATTGTTATAGTCATCACCACGACAACAAATATCACAGATAAAGCCATTGTTAGGAGAAAGAATATTTTATGTTTTAAAGCCAGATTATTTTTTTTAACTATGTCTTACTAACAAGACTAATTTACTAAGTATAAATTTGACCTTTGTAACTTATTTGAATTATTCTCAACCATTTGGTAAGTGATAATTGTATAAATTTTAGTATTTGCTGAATGCTTGGGTTTAAACAGCATTTAAAGAAAAAAACTCTAATTCATATTTTAAATGGCTCTCATAAATGACTTTGAGTGAATAAAGTATGTAGACCTTAGCAAAGATCACACTTCTTTGAACTTCATAGACTATCACTAAAAAATCCCAAAGAACTGTACAAAATAACAGAAATATCATCAACAACAGCAACAAATAAAATGGATAGGACATGTTGCTCAAAGAGAAAATAATGTCATAATCAAAATGTGGTAAGCTTTTAACTTTGTGTCTGCAAAAGAAAACAGAGTGTAAAAAAGGATAGTTTTTCCCTTGACACTGCTATTATTTGAATTAGTCATGCCTTGGTTTATTGTTTTAAAAATTGATAATTAGAATTGTAATAAGACCTAGACATATAATGAAAGAAAATTTATACATTTTTTTGGTTCTTGAGAATTTACAACAAAACTATTAGATCAATTTATTTACAAGAATAATTTTATAATTACAACATTATAAAAACTCATACAATTTAAATGAATGCAATGCAATATTTATCATTTACCAATTTATAAAGAAATAAATATGAAAACAATTTTTTATTCATAACTTTATAAACATTTACTAAATTATTAAAATATGTGGACCAACTTTATTATTTACTATTTTATAAAGTTTGGATCAATTGGCAATTAGCCAATGTTTTACCAACCATTTGAATAAACAATATCTAATCTAATAGTGTTGATTATTTTTGTTTTCATTTCTCAAGAACAATTGTTGAGGAGTGAAGATAGTTAAAATAATAATGGTGTCAAGGGAAAACCCATCCTTTTGACAATTTGTTTTTTTGTGGGCATGAAGGTCCAAGTTTGCCCAAGATTTTAATGTTCCTAACAAAATAAAAGGTTAGAAAGGAAGTTCCCATTAATACTGGAAACAGCAATGACAGTAGACTTGAGAAACCTATTTTCCTGTAAATCTGTTTTAAGAGAAAGCGCTTTGCAGTGAGTATTAAACAAAATGACTCAACAAGTAATATTTTTAGTGCAACACCTTTTTTATTTTTAACATGGTGATAGATTTTGGCATTGGTTTTAAGGCAGATGGAATTCAACAAAATGATCATAGAAAAACAAAATCTTAAATAAATTGTGTATTTTAAATTTTTGAACATATCTCTTGAGAAAACTGCATTTTTCATGCTCTATCAAAGGGTAAAAATGTGAGGTTTGATTGAAATAAGTAAGCATAAGAAGTACTTGTATTGACTTATGAAATGTACTGTGTTTTGAAAGATGTACTCTTGAACTTAGTAATTTGGGAAAAAATCCCTCTTCTTGTGTATAATTATTTTCATGTAAATTACATAGAAAAAATTTCAGTTCTTAGAAAGCAAAACCCAAAATATAAAAAAGTCATCTTCTGCATAGAGGCTCCAAGTATTAAATCTGGTCCACAAAATAAATCCCTGCAAAAATCTAAAATACAATAGCCAATCATGAATTTTGCTGCCCCTAAAATAATGAAGCCACCAGATTTGCTTAAAAGAAAGCCTCTCATAAATAACTGACACAGAACCTGGCTGATAGACCAGCTGTTGACAACACGGTCTCTTGTCATCACCATCATGACTATGGTCAACTGACCCATCAATGCATGTTACCACGGATTAACCTCGCCAACAACCCCTCACTTGTGCTACCAACTGCATATACCTCATGAACTCACACTGGTGAATCCACGCCAGATAAGTCCTTTTCACACAACTACATCTGTTGGCCTTGAGTATTATGGATATATTGTGAAAATTGGTCAATACACACTTGTTGAAATTTGAATCTTTGTTTTTTCCTTTGCAACCATACACTGGTTAAAACAATTGCAAAACTGATTTGATACAGATTCTAAAACTTCATGTAAACAAAAATTCATTCAATTCTAAAAATTAATTCAAATCATAACAAATTAAAATTATATTTTAATCATGTAATGTACTATCTTTCCTTGTCATTTTAAAAAAATTTTCAAACCTCCACCACTTATCAGATTTTGATAAAATTTCCTTTCCCCACTTATTCCAATACCCTAATTTATTCAAGACCCAAGTATACATGAGTTCCTTTGTATTCATTTGATGAGATGTAAATTCCACTCAAACATCTTCTTCCCATAAACTGCTGCTTTGTGGAACTGACTCTCAAGAGGATGCTTCTTCAATAACTACGATCTTAACCTGTTCAAGTCTTGGGTTAACTGTTATGTTACCCACATATCCCCATAAACTGTACCTCTTACACTATAATCCCCGGGCTAGTGTGTACTACTCCCAAACCCTCCAACAGGAGAAAACCTGATTGGCGGTTTTGTGACTCTCACTATCTTATCAACATTGATAAAATTCTTCCCAGATTTTGATGTCATTATGGTGTCCTTTTTTTTCCATGAATTTGTTTTGCTCATGCTAAGTCTAAAAAAAAAAAACACTATAAAATTCACTATTTTTTATCTAAAAATTCTATGCTAACAGTTACTTTTCTCATACTTCTTACTTGTGGAACTCTCTTCTGGCTTCTTGCTTTCCAGTCAAATTTGATCTTCAAAAATTTAAATGTAATGTCAATTGTTATCTATTGTCTTCTTAATTCCTCTTCTTGTTCTCACTCCTTAATAATGTTTCTCTTTTTTTCTGATTCTTTCACACTCAGTAACTCCCTTGTGTCTTAGTGGCTTGCTTGGAGTGAAATGATTAAAAAAAAATTATGAGGTGTATACTTGTTTTTAGAACTGAAGCTCAATGGAAACTTTGAATAACCGAAGTAGCAAAAGCATTTTTATGAATAAAATTCAAACAGGATTAAATACTTAAAACAGCTTTAGATCAATTGTCCTTTAAAGATGGGATTCCCAAAGTGGGTAGTACTGCCCCCTTAAGGGCACTGAGGAAAAGGTAATAATTTTATTTGAGGAGCTTGTGTAGAGAGATAGCAGAAGGTGTAGGAGTGATGGTAAAAAGACAAATGCTACAAGGAATAGTAGAAGTTGTGAAGAGCCATGATCACCAAAGTTCTGAAGGGACATGGCATATAGAAGAAAATAGGACAAAATCATCTAAGTTAATTGCACTTAAAGTACATTTTTAAATATATTTTTTATGGTTAAAAGACAAACACTACAAGGAATGGTAAAAGTTGTGGAGAGTCATGATCACTTAGAGTACATTTTTAAATATAGTTTTTAATCCAACATTATTTCTTATTACTATAAACATTTTTTTAATCAGTTCAGCAAGGCGATAATGCCACTAAGATGCAAGAGGCTTCTGGGAGTGAAAGAGAATGAGAAGACTTTAGAAGGGAGTGGAAACCCAATCCCAAACAGGAAACAAGGGATAAACCTCTACTCCTGTTAAAAAAAAACTGGGGAGGAGTGTGAACTGGATGATAGACAAACCTATCTACTCCTACAAAATTTATCAATTTAGAAGGGTGGTTCATCTCATAACATTGATATAGTGCCAAACCAGAACCTGACTACCACAGAGCCATCTGTACTTAGGTTCTATTTGCTTTGAAAATCTTTGATGCATACACATTTTTAAATCAACATCCTTGTTTTTAATTTTCTTAGACAATGAAATTAATGTCAACTTGTCAAGATCAAAAAGACCTACTAAAAATAGAATATCCTGTTTAATTTGAGAAATGACATCTCTTTTTTTAATTGCACTTCTCACTTGTGGAACTCTCTTCTGGCTTCTTGCTTTCCAGTCAACTTTGATCTTCAATAATTTAAATGCAAATGCAATGTCAATTGTTATCTTCTGATTTCTTAATTCTTGTTCTTTTATTGTTCTCTCCCCTTTACAGTGTTTTTTTTTCTTGTATTCTCTCACACTCAGTAACCCCTTGCATCTTAGTTACTTTATTGCCTTGTTTGGGGTGAAATGATTAAAAAAACAAAAATAAAAAATATCCAAACATCTAGAGTAAAAAAATCAATAATTAAAAAAAAAAAATTTTTACTACTACTAATAACAATTATTATTATCATTATTAATAATAATAATAATAATGAAAAACAACATAGGTTTATATATAAGATATAAACATTTGATAAAATCTTGATGTTTTATTTCTTCTTTTTACATTTATGGCTTGCTGGTTTAGGTTAGTGGAGAACTGTAGCTTGATCCTTAAAATACCCTGAATCTTTAAATTGATCAAACTTAAAAGATGTATTAAAATATTCAGGAACAGATTGAAGAATTACTGTATTTTTCAGTGTATATGAAACAGATTTTTTACCCCAAAATTTGATGTCAAAATCTGCTTGTGCCCTATACACTGAATCTAAGAATTATATATATATATATATATATATTTATTAAAGACATTTTTATGTTTAACGTTCTTTTTTATAGAAAAAAAATTAAAAATGTCTTTAATAAAAAAATTGTCGGACTTTGTCCATTTCTTAATATATGACGTCATTTGTTTATATTTGATACGCCAGAGCAGTTATGAATGTACGAGATTCATGGAAGATTGAAGTTTATAAGCAGTAAATTCGACTTTGCCTACCAAACGCTCCTTTGTGGCGTCACGGTAAAGGCACGTCAGCGTAAATGACGGTTCCATTATAGGATGCATGTTCAATCCTGTCAAAGGACGAATATTTTCTATGAAAATTTCTCGGACATTCAGGCGGTAAATGTTATTTAATACTGTTTATTAAACAGAGCATTTACTTAAATACTTGTATCTATAAAAAAGAACGTTAAACATAAAAATGTCTTTAATAAATAAATTGTCGGACTTTGTCCATTTCTTAATATATATATATATATATATATATATATATATATATATATAAGTGAACATTGAACATTGAAGTCAACACTCAGAGGCAACAGGCTGTTTCATGCTTGACAATTGCATCTAGCATGAAACAGCCTGTCACCTCAGAGTGTTGACTTCAATTCTCAATGTCCACTTTTATATTTATATACACTCTATCTCTGATACTGAGCACTTTATTCCATAAATATAACACACCTTAAAACTACATTTCTTCATATATATATATATATATATATATATATATATACTTGCAGAGCTATCCAGCCTTGCCTAGGATTTAAAAAGTTAAAAATAAATCTTTAGCAAGTACATGACTTTAAATTAATTTATTCAAACATAAAAATATATTTAAACAGTTTTTACACTACAATATTTCTTGGTAGGCAATATTCTTTGTCTTTCTTTGTGAAACATAAACAAACAAATTGGTTTTACTTCCCACAGTTAACAACTAACATACAACTGCCCATGAGAGAAACAGGATTCTTCTAACTGAAATCCAGTAACTGACTGAGTCTGGCCTTGTGCTTTGTTAATAAACATATCAAAATTTACTTGTATTGGAAACTGAAGTCTCCTAAATGTGAATACAATATCCGACCCTGATGGAATAAGGGGAATCCTGAGAATAGAGATATCTTCACCTTTTCCATACCCAGTAAGAAGTGATATTTCAATTACGCATGGCATCAACTTCTTAACCACCAGTTTGGTGCCATTATAAAGTCTTGGTGGGTCCAGATTCTGTACTAGCATTATAGTCACTCCCGTCTTGAGTTCCAGTCTATATGAAGGTAGTCCAGGAGGTTTCAGAAAATTCAGAAATTCCATTGGATAAATGACCACCTGTTCCGGATCTGAAATAGTATCCACTGACCTGTAGATATGAGATGTTTCCAGGAGGGATTACAACAGTTGGTCATTGATTTTTTTTTCAATTGCTTTGCTCTTTGGAGCCAATATTGACCTGTCACATAATCAATTGTAGTTTTTGTAATTATGTTTAAGGTTTTGGAAAACCTTGGCCTTAAGCTCATCAGCAGTACTGACAACATTGCAGATCAGACTAATGGTCATTTCTCCCATTGCCAAGTCTCAAAATGTTGAAGGTGATTCCAAATAATTGTGCTCTCATGTTGGTGCTCAGAGTCAATGTTTGAATATATCACCGCAACAGAAGATTCGAGACATGCTCTGACTTCATCAGCTCTGGTTGTTGTTGATATGACTGACAGTGTTTGCCTAAAGTCTCCAGATAGCAGGAGTGTTATACCTCCCATAGAAAACTGAAAATCCCTAATGTCTCTATTGGTTCAGTCCAATGCATCCAGAGCTGCCTTGTGTGCCATGGTACATTCATCCCATATGATGAATCTGCACCTTTTTAGCACTTGGGCCAATTCAGAGGTTTTGGTAATACCGCAAACTAGATTAGCAGTTTGGCCACCAGGTAGCAAAGTTGCAGCAATACCAGATGAGGCCACTGCTAAAGCTATGTCCTTGTGTTGTTGAACAAAAAGCTTAATAACAAATATCTTTCCTGTCCCTCCAGGAGCATCTAGGAAGAACATTTCACCTTTGGAGAAGTGGACTCTGTCAACAACAGTGTCATAAGCTCTCCTTTGGCCCAGAAGCATTCTTCACTCATTTTCATCAACATATGCACACAGGGCATTGATGTCATAGGATGTCTCCCTCAACACCTCTGTGGGTAAGGCATCGGTCCCAGTTTGATGAGTTTTGGGCAACACATATGTCAATAACATATTCCCTTCAATAGAAATGACATAGTTTTTCTATAAGAATTAACATCCCGTTGTAAATTTCATTACTGAAATCTATTTCTAGTCCTGGATATTGGAGTTGGGCTTGGTGCTTAAAGTCTTCAGATAAGCTATCCCTATATGCCACAGAAAGGCAGCATCCCTTACTTCACATGTTTGCAAAGAGCAACCTAAGATACCCAGGAGATTGTGACACAATAGCTTCAGCCATTGTTGCATCTCACTGGGCTTCATCTTCAAGAGAACCTTGACTCAAGCATGCTTCTTGGTAGGTCGTACAAAGCAGTTCGTTTACATTTTTTAAGATGCTGGAAGGATTTTGGGCCTTTAACTTTGGGAAGAAGGATACACAGATAAAAACACTTATGTTGCCTGGGATGTATAGTGTACACTCTATTTAGGCAATCATCAAACTTAATGCTAGAGTACTCCAGTACATCTTTGCCTATCGATCTATGCACATATTCCTTTTTGCCTTTCCAAATGTAATAAGATGGCACTTAAGAATACAAAAATGTGTAGGCAAAAGTATCATTTTGGCACAGCTTGAATAAATCTGTGAGTGTAGTATCATTGGGTGTGTGTGCTGCCTGAACAGCATTTGCTTCAGTGAAGCAGATACATTGACCATTTTCTAAATGTACTGCAAGTTGCACAATTGTCTTTTATGTAGTGGGAAGCCAAACATGCACCAAAATACCTCATTACTACTGATGTATCTGCCTATTTGATACTGGGTTACCTCATCTCAGTTATTTTCCTGCTGCAAGCCAAACATGCCCGCATCTGATCATTTGTTGACATACTTGTAAATATACTTGATGGATTTCACAGAGTTGCAGAACTCAACATTAATGTGGGCATTAAATATCTTTGACAGCAAGGGACAACAGAGTTCTATCCAATGGTTGTCAACCTCATGTTGTCCAACCTTTACTGAAAACCCACCATCATCTGGGCTTCTACACCTGTAAGAAGGATATCTGTCATTACCAGTTTGTGTTTCTGTAAGAAATCTCTTGAGAAACTTCTTTGAGCATACATTGTTCCTAATACATGGCAAGTTGAAGTTAAACCCCCTCCCATATATCATATACCCTTTAATAGTTTCATAGAGCTCCTTGTCTAATGATGGATTTGGAAACTCTGCCAAGATTATCCTGTCAATTTCATTAGAGTGAATTTTTGTTGCCAGCCAAAGCAGAATGTGAACATATGGTAGCACCCGTTTTTGCTACTCAATTTTGTACAGGTCACAGTTTATGGACTCAAATGTTTTCCCCTTTTTAATCAGATCTATGAGCTTCTCCAACTTCCAGTGAAAAGCTCTGGCAAGGAGATCAGGTCTGTCTTTGGTCTTCTGGTACAAAAAATGTCCATCTTCAATTTCCTTCCACTTAGGGTTGCATGTAAAGGTTATGAAGAAATCTGGCCTACCATAGTGATGTACATAGGTCATGGCATCTTGCATCCTTTCAAGCATGTATCAAAGCCCTCCTGTAAAGCTTGATGATAGAATGCAGAGCTGCCCAAGATTGCTAGTTTATGGCATCTGTCAGATGAATATAATTCTCCAATTGTAGTTGCTTTTGATTGTTTCTAATGAAACACAGCCTCTCAGACTCTATTTTAGCAGCCATATTAACTGCATATTGATGACAGAGATCCCGAGAGTGATGAAGATGTTTGAATGAGTTACCATGCATCATAAAATAGTGCGCATAGAATTCCTTTATACAATACTTCTTGCAATACAGATTGCTTGGATTATGATGATTAATATCAAAATGGTAACCATCTTCCCCATTAACAAATAGCAGAGGATAATGAAGAGCATCATAAGATCTATATGCTTCATTAATTCATTGAAGCATGGTGTTCTATTGCTTTAGAACAATATTTCACTTGTTATGTTGGTCACCATGTAGAACCACTGCTATTTCATTGTGGGAGGGTTCATTAAACTGTCCCGGATTTTGTCTAGTAGTTTGATTGTCAGCATTAATGATCACATTAAAGTTGTGAGTCGGAGCACTTTCCAGAGCACATTTAAAGTTTTTCACATAGATATTTCAAACAATGTATCATCTCTTGCAGTCACAGTGTAAGCTTGAGCCTGATGCCAGGTGAAATAGAATTATGGCTGGCTGCTTGTTCTTGGAAGTTGCCAACAAAATATAACTGAATAAATTGTGGCTCTTCATCTGTTAGTGGACGTGAGGATCCAATCCTATGATACACCTGACCCTTCACTTTAAAAGTTGACGCAAAACCACCTTCCCTAATAATGTTAAACCCAAATGAAGTCATTTGAAAAACACAATTGTACTGCCTAATGTTTTTCAAAAAGTGTTTTAACTCTTGAGTGGTGCCTGAAAGAAGAAGCTTCAGCTGTGGTGGATCTTCTAATAATGGAATTCTGATTTTGTCACTTGAACAGCACATTCCAGGAGTTTCTCCTTCAAACTTCTTTGCTTCACATTTACCACAGACTTATTGTCACTTTCTTTACATAAGCATAGTCATGCTCCAGTTGATAGATAAGGGTAGCTCTTCTCCATTCCCTAGTTCTGCCAACCTGCTGCCTTTCTTGTCTTTGTTCAGGAGTTTCAGCTGATCTGTGAGCAGCCATCTGGGTTCTATCAGCTTGTAGTCTTTCATCTCTTTGCTCAAGAGTCTCAACTGCCCTGCTAGCAGCAGACCTAACTCTATTAGCTTCTAGGGATTCATCTCTTTAATCAGGAGTCTCTCCTACCCTGCTAGCAGCAGACCCAGATCTATTATTTTCTAGGCTTTCATCTCTTTCCTCATGAGTCTCAACTGCCCTGCAGTTTTTCATGTCTTTGCTCATGAGTCTCACCTACCCTAGTAGCATCCCTCTTAGCTCTAGCAGCCTGAAATTTTCTGTGTCTTTGCTAAAGAGTCTCAGCTGCTCTGTGAGCAGCAGACCTAGCTCTTTCCTTCTGAAGCTTTTTCTGTCTCCGATCTTCTGCAGCCGTCCTGGTTCTTTTGGCTTGCAGTCTTTCTTTCCTTTTTTCTCATGTTTCAACTGCTTAATGTAAAGAATTTGGGGACTCAAATATGTTTCTTTTTTGTTCCAGTATCTTTAATAGCTCTCCTTGGAGAACCCCTTGCATTTGTTTTCTCTGGATTTGCTAAAAGTCTTGTTTGATGTTGTTCTATAGTGGTATGGTGCTTCAGGGTTAAAATGAACAGTTGGTTTACCCACACCAAGAAGATTAATGATGGATGCTAATGACAAGGAATACTTAGCTTTCTTGGATAGTTGAGATAAAGTTCTTTGAAATGCCAAGCGCTTCGTTAAGGTAGATAATATAATCAGCAAGTAATTTGACACTGGCAAATCTGAATACTGGATGTGTGAACAAAAATTAAACTTTTCACATGACTTCAGATGTTCTTCTCTTGTGTGATTGAATTTTTCTCCTTATTTTGTAGCAAAAAGGATTTCGCATAGGATCACAAGTTTCTTTTCTTTATTTTTCTAAGGTCCACTGCTAATTCCTGTAAAAACAATGTTTTCATTGGTCCAAAGTAAATTCCACATACACTCACAAATTTGTTTTGTCTTTTTCTTCAGCTCACTGGTCAATCTCTTTGGACTTAAAGTTTTTACAAAGAAAATTTCACACAGGCTCGTGAATTTCTTTACATCTTTTTCCTTAGATTGCCCTAGTTTGAAGGAAGTGGGTAAAGGAAGTTATTATTATTTTGTACTCAAATTTAGCTTAAAAAAAAAAAAAAAAAAAAAAGGCATGTTTATACATATCCAGAAACAATGTAAAATTCTTTTTTTAAATACTGGTCACTTGCAGATTGTAATAAGCTTTTAGATTTATGATTAGTAAAAATAGTTTTACTTAAACTGAATTTTAAAAGATTTCACAACTTTATAAATTATTGTAATTAAAATTGGGAAAAAGAAAACTATTCTTGTAAAAGTTCATTTATCATTGGAATATTTTTGGCTTCAGACAATCCGACATGCAAGCCACCAATTTGCCATTGGGTGGCATGCCACTAGTACTTACTATTGGCAGCCTGGTATTGGGCCACCAGCATGTTCATCTCAGCAATGTTACCATTGGCAGACTGCTAGAGGCCCACCAGTGGCCTGCCAGTGGTTGCCACCAGAGGACCACTGGAATTGGCATCGGTGGTCTCCAAGCAGCTTGTGTGTCAGGAACATTATCCTTAACCTTAATATATATTATTCATAAAAGCAATTAGAAGCTTTTCTAATTAAATAATGACTTACTTTATTGGGGTTTTGTATTTTACAATTCAGAGCTGATTTTCAGTAACTTGTTCAGTTTTAGGTTATTTGTTTTTATTATTCTTCTTATTTTTTTAAATTATGCTTTATCCTTTATTAATTTATTTTATTTTTTGATCACTTTTTAATTAATTTTTTAATATATCATTTACTTTATAAAAAGACATGTGCTTGGGCTTGGTTGTTGTACAAACAAACATACATACACACATACAGACACAATCTTTATATTATACATACAACATTTTCATTGGTCCAAAGAAAATTTCACATACTCTTACAAATTTTTTTATCTTTTTCATCAGCTTGCTGGCCACTCTCTTTCAACTCAAAATTTTCTTTTAACTAAGGAAAGCAAATTTCTTTCCATCTTTTTCCTCTGTTTGGATGAATTTGAAAGGAGTGGGTAAAGGGAGTTATTATTAAAAATGAAAAAGATGTGCACTCGGTCATTGTACAAACATACACACACAATCTTTTTTTTATATATATAGATATCTATACATACATACATACATACATACATACACACATACATGTGATGTGTAAATATATAAAAAACAATGACAAAACACAACTGGATATTGTACCCAGTGGTTTAATGTCAACTACAGCCTTTTGATATTTCTATTAAGAATCTCTTTAAGACTTGAATGAGAGTGAATTGGTTTGGTTTGGTTTGGTTTCTGTTGAATGGCGCACCAACAACTAGTTTTTTAGGCCAGATAAAGGTTTTGAATTGTGGTTGTTTTGTGTTCAGCCTGATGTCATATGTGGATCAGTGATAGTTTTGGATAGAGGGTAGTTGATGAAAGATTTTTTTCTTTTAAATCACTTATTAAAAATGCTGAATAAAAAAAAATGAATATAAAACAACTTGTTTTAGAATACAAGATATTCTATATCTGTCTATATTTCTGAGATGAGGTATTATGCACACTATTTCAGTTTGACATTCCAACCACCTGAAGAAGGCCAGAGCGTACAATGGCCGAAATGTTGTGATAAATATGGCAACAAAGATGAGGATGATAGTCTAAACAATGTAAACATATTCTATATTCAATTTCTGATATAAGTTTGATTTTTTATTTTTAGTGAGGATCTTATGAAGTTTGAAGTGTTCTTTTCCTTTTTTTGTTGGGAGTTTTTATACTTTTATATTTTGGTAAAAAGTTTGAATTCTTTTCAGGATATTGTTTGGTTTAGTGTTTTGAAAGAGTTCTATTGTATTGTTTGCTTGATAAGATTTTGTCTAGGTTTGACTGAGATCATGTTAACTTATCAGTATATGTTCAACTGTGAGAGGTACTTGACATCTGCATGATGGGACAGTTTCATTTTTTAGATGTGATTGTGTCAGACGTCTATGCCCTATTTAGAGTTTGGATAAGATATTTCCTCCTGCTTAATTTTTCTAAAGCCTGGAAACCATTCTCCTATAGTTTGTTAAGTATTGAGTCCCATGTTGCTTGCCATTTTCTTTTGATATGTTCTTTTATTTTGTTTTTGAAGGGTGTATTTATATTGGTTGTTACCATGTTGAGGATGTCTTTAACTAGTTTATCTGCTACTATTTCATTACCCAGTATAGCAACATGACTTGGAATCAAGGCTAGGATGATTGATTTTTGTGATTTAACTATTTCAGTATAGTGGCATGCCCATAAAGAAATACATAAATAAAAAATTAATTATACTGTCAGTGTTGTGTCCATAAAAAATAAATAAATATTAATTATAGTGTCAAAAATAATTATAATGATTATAAATATCATTAGTTCACTCATTCTAAACCAATGAGAACTGACTCCACTTTCCTCCTCTACACACAAGCAGTTCACACGGACAGGCCATTGACACACTTGTCAATGAAAATTTCATTTCCTTTTCAGGCCATAATAGTAACATTTATCTTTTAGCACTCAACAAAAATTTGAGGTAAGATAACCCTAAACACTTCTTGTATTTTTCTAACTAAATTATCTGGACACTCATTACCCATCTTCAAAAAAAAATAAACATATGAGAAAGACTGTATACACTTAGTTTATTGGAAAAAAATAAGAAATAATATTGTGATCAAATCATTTAAGAAATTTGATATCAGTAATGCAATTGATATGGCCGAGAATGATAATGATTTCTCAATACTAATATTGGATCTAATAATGAAATATCAGGTTTATTTTCAAGCAATAGTGAAAACAACAAGGATTAAATAACAGTAAGCATTTAGTTTTTGATTTACAGTATTTTCTTATTTTGATGTGTAAAGCTTTTTTGCATTACCTGTCTGAATTTTTGAGATGAAGAGTCATTATTATAATCCAAATATAAACAGGGTAAATAATGAGGGTCAGTCTACCTGTATTTTGGGAGGAAAAATAAAATCCAAGTGTCATGTCCACAAATACAACACAATTTTTTATACAACGCTAGGAAATGATCTTTGCAGAAAAGGAAGAAGACCAAGTTAAATATGACAATAACATTTATACAGATACATGTATTTACATATTAAAAATAAATGTTCTTGGTTGTAGCCATGAAGAGACCAATAGTTCAATTGTTTGAAATGATTTGTTGCAAGTGAGTCTACAAAATTTTGAAGTGTTTTTGTTACAAGTGAGGAAATCAAGTGGTATGGTATGCCAATACATGTGTGTGTGTGTGTGTGTGTGTGAAGCACATGCTAATAAAACATGTGTATGACTGCTGACTGATTGCATGCGATAGCAGTAATTTTAAAACAGTGAAAAAAGAGAGGGGAGGCAAGACTTACTTTCATTGTGGTATTATATGTAGAAAAATCCTTGCTGATGTACATGTTGTCATGATTCATGTGTCTATGTTGTTGATCAAGGCATGGTCTGGTTTGCTATCTTTCACTGACTGTGCCATTGCAGATCTGGTCACTGACTGTTGCTGACAAGCTGTTTTTATGGTTTATGGGTTGGCTTAGAATCGCTAAGTTACCCAATAACTTAAGCCCTGACCCATTTCCAGATCATTTGGAGTTTAACCATGAGGACATCGTAGAAAGCACCAAACGTGATTTGCCCTATTCAATCAAGTTCCAGAAACCACTTATTTAATTTAGAGCCATGTTTGTACAGAATTGTAAAAAAAGTTTTTGTAAATATCGAATTCAGTAAGATTTAGTAGTAGGCGTCTCTTACTTGCTTGTGCTTCACTTATTGGCTGTAAAATAAAAGAGTTTATATAAGCTCTTTTGTGTTTAGAACAATATATACTCATTTTTATAATATATACTTATTTTTAAGGCATCACACCAAATTTTTGTTCAACAAAATCTTTAAAATACGTTTTTTTTTTCCAAAATGTTGTCTTCAAAATAAAATTGCATTTTATATTAAAAAAAAAAGATAGTAAATTTTGTTTCATGTTGAAATGTTTTGGTGATCAAATGGTTAAGAATTTTGCAAAAGGCATCATTGAGGGTTTGAATGTTTACTGCTTAGAGAAAGAGCATGAATCCAAAAACTCATATATATATATAAAATTATATTTGTTCACAGGGCTGGCGTGTACTACCCACAAACCCTTTGACTGGGGAAAGGCCTGATTGGGAGCCCAGGGCAATGCTTTGTGACTCTCACTATTTTATCAACATTTGTTTTTTCTACCATATGTTAAAAATTAAACTAAGCACAATTATTAAAGAATGAAAAAATTTTTGTGCATTTTGATGTCATTCTGGGATCTTTTTTTTCATCCAAATCCGGGAAAAAAAAAACATTATATAAAATTTACTATTTTTTATCCATAATGTTGAATGTGTTAAAATTATTCAACTTTTTAACAAGAAAAATCTCAAGTTTATGTTAAAAATTGCAACAAAATATTGATTTATTTGAGATGGAATGATCTATTATGACATGTCTCTAATTTATATTTAGAAACATTGTATTTATTTTCAATTTTTCTAGTGGAATTGTTCACTTATATTACATATGATCCATTATTGTACATAATTAGGTTTTATATGAATACTACTGTATGAAAATTGATATGTCGTAGGGGCTGTATAATAGATTGTGGATGCCTGTATCATAGATTCAGGGGCCTTTTTTGCTCATAATAGAGAAAGGAAATTTTATTTTCAAATCCAGTCGACAGAAAGCCAAAGCTGTAAACTTATGCAAAATGAATATCCAGATCTATGTTGGTAAACCAAGATTATCAGTGTTCTTGAAGCCCAGACATGATGCTTGAAATAAATTACATCTTTTATCACTTTTTCACTCTAAATTCAATCTTAAATCTTCATCTTTTCATGAAATACATTGGTTAGATGTTTTGGTACACATGAACAGTGATATTTTTAGCCAAGAATGATTAGGGGTTTTGGGTCTTTCAACATCATATCCCCTCTCCCTGGTGACCAAGTTGATACTGATTGGATAGTCTAATATTAAAAATTTGGCACTTTTTTGTGATCCATCTTACTGCAGATAAAATTCAAAAAACTTCTATGTGCTTTTGAAATATTCTTTCTTGTTTCTCATAGCATTTTGATTGTCTTCTATGTGTTGTGTCCCTTCATGACATAGGTGATCATGGTTCTCCACAACTTCCTATCTTTTGTAGCTCTTAGCAATTTTTGTCTTTTTACTATCCTTTTCTCACTGTTTTGCCATCCAGTTAAACAAGTACATTATGTAGATTGCTTTCCTGTCTCATTTGCTTTCAATGTTCTGTGAGTTTCAAATTTTCCAGCCCTTCTTTTCTCATTGTCCCAGAAATTTCTCTTTCAGATTTTATCTATCCTTTTTGTTTCCATTTTCCTTAACACTTCTTCATTGCTTACATGTTCCATCCATGATATTCTCAGTATCCTTCTGTAGAATCACTTCTCTGTTGTCTCCTCTTTATGTATGAGGAAATTGTTCATATTTCCTGACATATAGGAGGATTAATATTATATAGCAGTTTGGCACTCTTTTCATTGTTTCTAATGAAATTTTCCTGTTTCTTGATACTTTGCTTAGTCTTTGGAAGGCATCTCTTATTGTTCCATATAACTGGGTATATCTTTAACTCATTTTTCAACAAAGTATAATGTGTTGGATGATTACTTTGCAGTGTTTATGTAGAATCAAAAACTCAACATTTTCGCATGTTTACCATTTACCAGGTCCACAGTTCTGGCAGAAGACAACCACTTGAATTGAAACAGTTGACTAAATAGAATAAGCCTAATTGAATAAAATAACAATGCAATCTCATCACAATATTTTGACAAATATACCTCAAGCCTCATTGAACAATTGGATCATAATTTTAAATAATTCTATTGTTGATATATATATATATATATATATATATATATATATATATATATATAAACAATATCCCTGACCTAATTAAATCCACTGCTAAATTATTTAATGACATTGTTGCATCAATGACAAAGATTGATCTGTTTTGTTTTTTACAGCTTATCAACCTTTTTCAGGTTATTTAAAACCAGAAAATATTTTTAGATTGTAAGAACTTTTTGGAGATAATAATGATTTATTGATACAAGTTCTACTAATTACAAATAATTTTACAAAATCTAGTTCTTAAATTTACTAATTTTCTTTGAAACAAAGCTGTAGAACAAGTATTGGTTTTTATAGAAATTTTAAAATCTTTCTATGTATAATGGAGGTTCGGTGAATGAATGTGCAAATGTTTTAAAATATCTAAAAACTTTATTTACATGCAGAAATTTATTTTTCTTTTTTTAAGGCTTGGCTTTAGCCTATTATCTTTCAAATAAAACCAAATTTTAACTTCAAAGAAGATATTTAAAATGCTTTTTTTTTTTTAAACACTTTTTAAATAGGAAGTCCGTCATGGTAATAAATTATTGAAATTATCAGTCGTTATTCTTAGGTATTCTTTGAATTCCTTCTTCACCATCATAATTATTAGCATTGTACATGTGTTTATCAATTCCACTTATTCAAGTTGTTCTCTTTCTTCAGGACTGTGGTCCCAGTAAATGGTAGTCATACCACATTGAAAGCACATTTATTGATGTTGATTTTGAAAACAAGAGTTTTCAGTAATTCAATTTAAATGTCATAATGCCAATTTTAATGTATGTAGTAGTATTTTAAGTAGGTAACTCTGAAGGTTTGGTAAAAATGAAGAAAAAATGCCCCAAAGTTTTATGTCAACATCTTTACATTATTATTATTAAGAGGAAAGACCAACGGCTTTTTTGATTAAATTATATTTTTTGATCCTTTTTAGAACCTTCGAAATTTTGATTAAAAATGTTGCTTTTCTTGTTTTCAATAGATTAGTATGGGAAATTTTAGCAGTTCTTTTTGATGAAAAACACATTGATTTGGAAATTCTTGCAAAAATCAGATAAATGTTGGATTTTATGAAACTTTCAGGACTTATTCACAAATGTATTAAATTATTTTATGAATATTTCTTTTCTAGAAAATCTTGATAAAAATATTTTTTTTTACATCTGTTACACCCCTCTTATTTAATTTTATGAAATTTTGCAAAATTCATTTTTGTAGTGGTTAATGTTTGTATTAGTTATAAGGACAGGTCCTTGGAGAATTTGAAACATCAAATTTTTTTTGTAAAACCGGATCCTCAGATACAGAAAATTATCTGCTCTGAATCACAAAATAAAAAAAAATGAAATAAAACTTTAGACGTTATTAAATTAGTAAAGCTTTTAATTGCTTTTATGAATAAAAAAAAATTATTATGGTCACTATTGTTTTAAGAAAAATTTTTTTCAATGAATAATGAATTTTTACAAGAATTGTTTTCATTTTTTTTTTAATTTTAATTAATAAAGTTTTAAATCTTTTAAAATTTTGTATTAATTTTTAGTGGTTAGGTGATATGGTTATTAAGTAAAAATTATATTTACTAATCATAAATGGAAAAACTTACAATTCAGTGACCTTCCCCTCCCCCAATATTTTACATCAAATTTTGAATTTTTTGGCATTAAGGTGCTGATTTTTGTAAATACAGATGTCCATACACAACATTATCAGAAAATAAGAATGGTAAGTATTGTAAATTTAAAATTTATTGGTAATTTTCTAACATTTCCTCAAATAGTGTTTTCATAAGTAAGATTATAAAGCCAAAGTACCTAAATATTAGATTACTTAGAATATTTCCTTAAATTTTTAAGATTACTGGGTACTTAAAATATATATATAACAAAAATGTTCATGTTGTATTTGTCATCAAGTAATTTATACAGTTATGGGCTCTTTATTTAAAAATGCCAAACATTGAGTTATCGATCTCTCAACACCTCACAAAAACACCCAGTGTTAAAAAAAATACTTTTCTGCGATATTTAAAACTATAAGCAAGTAATATTTATTTTAACTCAGATTAATTAAACTTTAAATCAGTTAGTCTTCCTCAAATAAAGTTTCAGAAAAGTATATTTTATCTTTGAAATTTTTTTTAATAAAGAGAATTTATCATGTTGTGTTGAGTGTTGACAAATTTGTCAATATGGCCGTTTTTAGAGATTTGAAAAAACTAATTCCAATCAATTTAAATTCGATTTAGAGCAAAGTAAAAAAGCATCAAGAAAGAGTAAAGAAAGAAAGACTATTCAAATTTTTAAAATGCATTTTAAAACATTAGGCATCGTTCTTTTTTTTGGAGGTACCTAAAGGAGGATGTGCGTAAAAAAACTATAAAAGAAAGCGGATGTTTAAAAACTAATAAATTATTTGAGAAAGGAAAAAAGAAAAATCATTTAACTTCTGGTATGACTGACCATTCGCCTAAAAATGTGTCATCAAACTACTGTCTTTTTTTTTGTTTTTGTTTTACAAAATAAAAAGAACAAGCACTTTTACTTGTAAGAACATGACACTCCTTACTGTTGAGTGTTGTTTTTATTTACATTAGAAATAATTTTATTTCGTTTGTTTAATTTAATGCCGGAGAGATGTATTAAAAAATTAACGCAAAAAATTCAAATATGTTCCATAAAATTTAAAGCCGTAATCAACCACGTGTTAAGCATGTGTTGAATGAAGAATGTTTAAGATGCGATAAACAACATATACAAAAAAACTGATAAAATTTACTTGGGAATGTCATTTTTAATTAAGAAAGCGAAAAATAAGAGAACCTTCGAATTTAACCATAAAATTGTCTAAAAAAAAAAAAAAAACCCCAGAAAACAAACAAAGGAAGAAAGGGGGAAGAAAGGGTGGGGGAGAGAAAATACGACAAAAAATGAAAGTAGGAAACGATACGAGTCATTAGCACGTTTTTGTTGATATCGAATCAATGGATATGTAGATATTAAATTTTATTCTAAAATAGAAAATTAAATTCACAAGCAATGTAATCATGTGACGAAATGTATTTCTATCGATTGGAAAAATGGCGCCAGAGATAAAAACAAAAACACGTCGCACATGGCGGTTTTTTTAGCAGCAGTGTTAATCGTGTTTCAATTTAAAAACTAAAAGATAATCGCAGTAGTGAATCATTTTAGATTTGAGTAGACTACACTCAGCAGTCTTATATTAAAGAATTTTTTAGCTAATATTAATAATAATTATTCGTTGCAAGAACAATGTCATTTATTGTTAGTCATCTCAAAAATCATATCCTGAATCTTGTGTAGCACATGATGATTATTACTCATTCCGAATATTTTCGTAGAAAGTTTACTCATATTTCAGGAATCACATCACCAAACAAAAGAATTTTTTATTTCGTGAAGAAATATTAATCGATATTTTTGGGGTGCTACTTCCGGTCTACCACGGTATCAAACACTAGTCTCTGTGTAAAACATTAGCATACAATCTACCTTATCAACAATATTTAGGACAGGAAAACAAAAATAAACACGTTATCAACTCCAAGATATTTATTTCAGCGATAAACACTTCTTGTATAATTAAGGAACGACACAAATAAATCATCTGAATCTTTCCTCAACACTTTATAGCAGAACTGGCCATGGTGTGACCGGAAAAGCTTTTTTAGTACCAACGCCTCTCATCATCATCTTCGGAATCATAGGCCCATCAATTCTACGTCCTGTTGTTTCGCATCAATGTCTTTAGAGAGAGGTGCGATGTCACCATTCTTCCTCGATTGTATTTTCGTCGACTAGCAAATCTTGCCTTGTCAATCTGAATGGGGTTATCTTTTGTCCCAACCATCTTCCCTCATCGTCAATGAGAAACTATGGCTCCATACACCTCTCGGCACATATTGAGTGCCAGTCAGTTATTGTATTTGGAGATTTTCCTGTTAGGGTCATTGGTATCGATGACAAAGAAAAAGAAAAGTATTATTTCTAAAAATTTCTCTCAGGCTCAGCTTGCAGTTTAATTTGTTGTTTATGTCCGTATAATGGAAAAATTGGTTTCCTTTACGAACAGAAAGTGAGAAGTTTTGCACCACTTTCGAGGACAGCGAAGCACAGGCCTAAATTGTCCACCTCTGTCACGCTTTTGTTTTTCCTGCATGACGGCACCGCATCGATGGCAGGGATCTTCTTGCTGCGTATCTGGCAGACTGTTCTCTCGTAAAAATGCGACTGCTGTTTCCTCGGTCAAGATGACACGTCTATAAAAATCTTTCAGCAACATCTGAAGGATGGTATCCAGCTGATGTCAAGAACGGGTTGTGGGAGCTCCATTTCCTTCGTTTTATGTGGACAAGACACACGAGAGGTGATGGTAGAATTCATCGTGGTAGGTAGACCGTAGAGGTGAGGTCACGGTATAATTCATAGCGCGGTAGAGTGCATAGTGTTTGATACCTTGGTAGACCGCATAGGACCGTTTTTTTGTTTAGTAAGAAAAAATAAATAAATAATTTTGAAGTTCCACGTGTGTTTATGTTTTGTTTTCGTTTTTTAAATTTTAAATGCTTGCAGTCATACGTAATCAACCCCAAAAAGGCAATAAAAAAATAAGAAGAAGAAAAAAAAAAAGAAATCGCTTATTATTAACAAACAAGGAATAAAAATGCGTGGGTTTTGTGAGCGAGTTCTAAAGTTGACAGTTCCTGTTCAGTGTTCACCTAGATTTCAGTTCCAATATTTGGTTGGTGTGTAAAAAAATCCAAATTTAATTTATTTTTTTTACAATAAATTTTAAAAATTATTGAATCTTGTTCTTTTGAGCCGTCTTAAAAACATGATCCTTATAAATTTTGAAAGTTAAAATTCTCAATATGATTCTAAAAATTTAAAAACTAAATAAGTTTTAAACCCGCCTAAAATTTAAGTTCAAAATTCTTGGTAAAAAAAAAAAGAAGTAAAGCCTCATAATTTTATGCTATCCCATGGGTTTTCTAGACTTTTAACTTACCCACCTCAAATTTTCAGATTAAAATAACATTTTTAAACATTTATTTTATCGTGTCTCATATTTTTAAATTAAAAAATGAACTTGAATTCATGGATTTCCATAAAGAGAATTTGAGGCTACGTCGTACTGTTTTTTTTTTCAAGAAAGTCTACCCGACCGAATGTCACTTGAATCTGAAACAAATGAATCGTATTTTTAACACCAAAAGTAAAACCATTGATTCAATTTTAAATAGCAGAATTTCTAATTATCCTCCAGAATTCGTTTGCATAGATTTAATTTTTAATTTTAATACTTATAGTTATGGAGGTGGCGCAAAAGAGGAAATCCGTTATTTCACAATAATCACATGTAAGTGTCCGTCATGGACATTTAATACAACATATGCGTAAAAAAAAAAAACTAAAAAAATACACCAAGTTTTTTAGAATAATACGAGAGAAAGAACTAATGAATGTAATTCAATAATTTAAAAATAATTTATATTTGCCGTTTAGAAGTAGACTAGACAAGAGCTTACATCACACCCTAAAAAAAAAAAAATGGTTAGCTTTGTTGAGTAGCTGAGTGATTTATCAAAAAATTTATTAATGAAAAAGAAATCTAAAATTATATAAAATTAATAAAAGGCTAAATCAAAAAAAATAATATAATAAACTAATTTTGTTTATTGCACTTTCCTTTCAGAGTATAAAAATTTCATAATGAAAAAAACGTTAAATTATATAAAAGATTAATGAAAAGGTGAATAAAAAAAATAATAATGTTTGTTGCACTTTCTTTTTTTAGGAGTATTTGAAAAAATAATTATAATAAAGTAAGACAGTCAAAAAAAATAATGTCTCAAATAAATATGATGTGTAAAATTTAGTTTTCAAATTCATAAAAAAAATAAGCTTGACTCTCATGGTTTGAAAAACCCCGCAGAAATAAAGTTGGTCAAATGTATGATCTAAAAAGGATACATTTTATTTTTATTTTTTTTGACCAATAAGGAAAATAATTTCCGCCTATGCAAATTTCATAGCAAGATTAGATCTGAAGCCTGTTTGAGATTGTTTAAGGAGGACAGAGGGCTGTTTCTGATAATACTGACAACAATAACACTGTCAATGACAATAAGTCTTATTGAATAAGAAGAAAGAAAGAAACAGTCATTTAAAAAAATATGTTAAAAAAATACTGCTTTAATTTGAAGTGAATATCTTATTGATTTAAATATATAATTTGACCTTTGGTCATATCAACCCTTCCTAATCTTTACTTGTATATGAAAATAAATGTTGAAAGGTCCTAACAAGAGATGTGTATTTTTTTAAATAGGGTAAAGGAATTTTTCTTTTGCTGTGACAACATCCAATGGCTCATTGGTAAAGTATATTTGGCTTGAAAATGAGTTTTCAAATTAAAAAAGGAATACAAGTTCAATTATAGTCAGGAGTTATATTTTCTTGAAAAAGACTTTCAATTTTTAGGCTGGTAAACATTAGTTTTACTGCAAAAAACATTGTCTACTCAAACCTGGGTACCCACTAAATATAATATTTACAGAGGTGTAATGGACAGATTGAGAAATCAGAGAGCTGAGTTCAAATTCCTGTCAAACATTCACTTATGTGCAAATACCCTTGGGAAAGGTATGAATCCATCTCTTCTCTCTCCAGCTATGTGTTAAATAGTAGGGCAGACTGGGTTCTATAGACTTGGATGGCAACCAGTCTAGGAGAATGATGAGTTTGAATTCAAAACCTGAGAAGAGTCATTTGGGGATTTTGTGGCACACTGTGCACCAGTTTCATGTATTTGGTTCTTAGCCAAAAAGCATGGCTAGTTCTGCACCAGCATTCACCACTATAATCAAAACATGTGTGGGTATTCTGGATGTTTGGTTCTAAGAACTAAACTTTGGAACCTCATGCATTGAAAAATGATGTGAGAGTCCTATATATATATATATATATATATATATATATATATATATATATACACATACATACACACACGATAGGATAAGGAACAAATAGGAAACATTTATCCTATTGTTCTGACTGATTCTAATTCCTGTTCAATTCTATCTCATACATATATATGCGTATGTATGTGCGCATGCATACATATTCGCCTTCTATGAGCTGTGTCACTTCAAGATGTTGGTGATCAAAGTTCTCCACAATTTCCTGTCCTTCCTTTGAAGCTCTTAATAACTTTTGTCTTTTTGCCATTTCTCTCAAAAACTGTTCTACTGTCTATTTACTCAAACACGCCTAGTAGGTTTTCCATTGCTTTTCTCTGTTCCTCTTACCTTCAATCTGTCCTGTAAGTATCAAATTTTCCAAGCCCTCTTTCCTCAATATCCCTCAGAAATTTCAACCATCTCTTCCTGATATCAAGTACAAGTGTCCTTTTTGTTACAGTCTCTAGAACTTCATCATTGTTCACATGTTCGGTCCATGGTATTCTCAGCATCCTTTTGAAGAACCACATTTCTGTTGCCTTAAGTCTCTTATTCATCTGTGAAGGGATTATCCAGCATTTACTGCTATAGAGGACTGATACTACATCACAGTTCAATATCCGTTTCTAACAACATTTTTCTGTTTCTTAATACTTTGCTTAACTTTTGGAAGCCTTCTTTCACTATTCCAATACATTTTTGGATTTCCGTGTTGCACTTTTCATCCTCTGTGAATACACTTCCCAGAGATCTAAATTGTTGCATCTGTTTGATTTCAGTATCTCAAATTTGTAATTTGCATATTGGGCTGTTCATTTTGCTAAGTACACATGAATAAATGTGCTTTTTTGCAAATTTCTAATCAGTTAATGACATGGCTGCAATTTAATGCATATAGACATTTAAACATGGTCAATGGCATCCCAGTGAATTTCATTTCATGCATTACTAAAGCAAAGAAAGGTGTTTTAATTAACTTTGAACAAGGTATGGTCATTATATTAATGATCCATTTGAATTAGTAGCATGGTATTTTTTGAGTTGTAAAGAACCTTTGTGGTATCTCTATATTTCTGAGATGAGGTATTATGTAGACTATTTACATTATTCAGACTATTGTCCTCATCTTTGTTGCCATATTTATTATGTTTTAGCCTTCTTCAGGTGGCTGGAATGTCAAACTGAACCCTTTATTTCTCTCACTGGAGTAGACTGTTCTAGTTCCATGTGCCATGTTTAATGGATGTCAGTTATCAATTATCTCCTGTTAATTCCCCTCTCCAAGTTCTCCACTGCCTTAACCGGTTATTGAACTCACACTCTTTGGGTCCTGTCACTGGATCTAACCAATGCCTTTATTCACTGTGCCATGGCAGTGGATAAAAGCATTCCAACGACCTGAAGAAAGCCGGAGCGTACAACGGCCGAAACATTGTAATAAATATGGTGACAAAGATGAAGACAATAGTCCGAATAATGTAAATAGTGAACCTTTGTGGGTTTTGTAAAAATGACTTCATATGTTTATTAAAATCAGTTAATATTATAAGAAAGAATAGAAAGTCGGATATCACTTAAAATGTTCTTCTTACATCCTCATCTTGATTTTTTGCCAACAATTTCACTTTTAATAATTGAATCATGTTAAGAAATCCAATCAAGCAAGTACAAAAATTTAGATATCAAGAATGTGTTTTAACAGAAGATGGAAAAATGCAACACCAATTTCCAAAAGTGCATTGGAGTAGCAAAAGATGCTAAGCAAATATTAAGAAACAGGAACATTTTGTTAGGAAAAAAAAAAAGAAAAAAAAAAGAAAGAGTACTGTCATGTAATAATTGTTCTCCTATACAGCTGTGAATGTTGGACAATCACATCACAGATGTAGAAGAGATGTGAGGCAAGAGAAATGTGGTTCTACAGAGGGATGCCAAGAAAACCATGGGCTAAACATTTTTAAAATTTTGAATGTTTTACATTGATGGAGTGATTGATGGATTTATTTTCTACAGCTTATCAACCCTTTGCAGCCACAAAATATTTGTAGATTGTAAGAATTATTTTTTATTTTATTTTTTAGATAATAATTTAGTGATACAGGTTTTACTGATTAATCTATAGTTGAGTGGGAAAAGAGTTGGATTCTCAGGGGTATTTACATGTAAGTGAATATAATGAAACCAATGAGAATTGGAACTCGGTTACACCTCCCACACATCCAAGCTTACAACACCTGGTATTCCCCAGTGGTCACAAAGTTTTAAGGAAAATGGAAACCAAAAAGGACACTTATACATAGAATTAGAAAGAAACAGTTAAAATTTCTAGGGCGCATAATAAGGAAAAACAGCTTGGAAAATTTGACACTCACAAGACTTATTGATTGCAAGAAGGACGGAAGAAAGCAGCAATAACATATCTAACAAGTTTGCATAAATGGCTGGCAGAATAGGGATTAAGAAAGATAGCAAAAGAAAAAATTACTAAGAGCTACAAAGGAGAGGAAATTGTGAAGATATGATTGTAATCTTACTTATTATAAAACACAGATTGTGTGTGTGTGTGTGTGTGTGTGTGTGTGTGTCTGTACGTTTATATATGGGATCGGATTTCCTACATTTTTCAACTGATTTCAACAAAACTTCACAGGACTGCGTAAAATTACCTTGCGGTGGTTCTGACAGCGCCAAAAATTGGAAAAAAACAATTGTTTGTGCATGAAATCAATTTGAAAACACGATAAAACACGATTCTGTCGCCAGAATGAAAGGGGACAACTCATATCGAGTTATACTCATAAAACCCAGGTTGTTTGTGTGTGTGTGTATGTGTGTTCCTTTATATATGGGATCGGATTTCCTACATTTTTCAACCGATTTCAACAAAACTTCACTTTTTTTTGGCAGGTGGTGTTTTTTATTGTCTTGCACACTTTTTTCTTTATTTTTACATTCAGAATGCTTTAAAAATTCCATTTGCAAGACAATTGTTTATAATAAAATTCTATTCAATCGATAGACTCATAACGATTGAAAACAATGTTTTTGTCTGAGTTTGGGTTTGACCAATTCGTAAAAAAAAAATAACAACGAAAAAAAACCAACTAATTAAGACATGCATGTCCGTCAACCTTAAACAATAATCTTTGTCAATTTTATGTTTCAGTCTTTATGATGGTCGATACTTAATCTATCTCTTACTGTTACATCCCCGGGCAACGCCGGGCTCTACTGCTAGTATGTCCTAAAGGGACATGGCACATAGAAGTCATTTCCACTGATCAAATACTAATAAAATTGGGAATGATTTTGTTAGTGACATTTAAAAGTGTTTTAGACAGGCTGATTCCAAGCCTGCACACACAACTGTCATAGCACATTGGTGTTTCAAATATACTCAAGAACATTTATCATCATTGTCATCAGTCCCATGCACTTGACCAGCTCCCTCTAGATGTCTCAGCTACATGCCAATGTCCAAGTCAATGTATGATCACCCAGTCCACTCAGTGATGTAAGCCCATTTTTCCTCTCTCTGCCTCTTCTTATAGGATGGCAGTGGAAAGATTATTGATTCTTATGATGTGTCCATACCATTTCATTTTCTTTACAATGGATATGAGATCTTTCAATGGTCTGGTGTCTTGTACTGCATCATTTGTAGTGGATTTCTTAAAATGGTTTTGTAGCATCTTGTTTCTAATGCTTGGATTCTTTGCTCTAATCCTTCTAATTCCAAGAACCAGTTGAGAATACTAGGTACTGTAAGCTTGGATGTGCAGGTGGTGTAATGGATAACAGCACAGAATTGAAAATTGCAAAGCTGAGTTTCAATTCCATTTGGGTTTATCTTCACTTATGTGCAAATACCCTTGGGAAAGGTATGTATCTACCTCTTCTCCCCCAGTTATGGGTTAATTAGTAGGACTTGTATCCATAAATAATTATTATCACTAAAAAAATTCTTACAATCAAAAAATATTTTTTGGCTTTAGATAATTAGTAAAAGGTTGGTAAACCGTAAAAACCTCAATCAGTCAATCTAGTCCACTTAGGGAGGCTGCCAGTCTATTTTTTCCCCCCGTGCGTGTCTAAAGTGGTTCCTTATAGGATGGTAGTGGAAAGATTGTTGACTCTTAATGTGTCCATACCATTTCAATTTTTTGCTTCTTGATGGTCATTATGGGCCAGTCTCTGGTGTTTCACACTGCATCATTTGTAACATGGTCTACATAGGAGATATTCAGATGGTCTTGTAGCATATTTCCTCTAAGGTACCTAGACTTTAAGAATTATGAAGTGCAGTACTAGATTGGTGGCAAGGTCTCATCATTTTACAGTTGAAATGGCTAGATGTAACTAAGTTCTATGCTAACAGTTTCTTCTCTCACACTTCTAGCTTTTTGCTTTCCAGTCAACTTTGATCTTCAAAAATTTAAATGCAATGTCAGTGGTTATCTTCTGTCTTAATTTCTGTTCTTTTATTGTCCTTAATAGTTTTTTTTATTCTTTTTCTCATATTCTCTCACACTCAGTAACCCCTTGTGTCTTAATGGCTTTATTGCCTTGCTTGGGGTGAAAAAAAAACAAAAAAAACTCATTTTTATTGTTTACTGTAATTCTGCTGTTAACGTCCGAGATTTGCAGACGTACAGAAAGATTAAGAAGGCCAATACTTGCAGTCTGAACTTTGATTTCAGACAGATATTCAAGGTAAATATATCAATAATATATTAGTATCCACTCAAGATAATAGAATGGTATTTGTGTTATTTGTAAAGAACATTCTTGGGTTTTGTAAAGCTAACTTAATTATATTAATTTTAACATGTTAATAAAATGGGATGCCAGATGTTTCTTAAAATGCACTTCTTACATTCTCATCTTGATTTTTGTCCAACAGATCTGGGTACCTTAAACAAAGAGAGTTTCCCCTAGGATATATCTAAGATGGAATTGGGACATCAAAGTCACTTCAGTCCAAACATAATGGGTGGCTATTGCAGCTTCCTACAATGGGAGACTGGCTCGATGTTGTAATGTCTTTGTTCAAAATAGCTGCGACTTAGGAAGGCCATAGTTAGAGAAAGTATCAAAGGAACAGAAGCCAAGGATTTTTATTAAATACTCATACATAGAATGGAAAATCTCGAGTAAATCAAATACTACTCAAAACTCTACTCTAATGTGACTACTTGCCACATTAATAATTGGGAGCAGTTCATTTAACAGTACTAGGGAAGAGCAGGAAGTATGCAGGGTCATATTCTACAATAGGGTAGGTTGATTTTTCAGTGTTTTTAGAAAAACCAACATTGCACTTGATGTGAAACCTGGGATTTGATGTGATAAGTAGACACCAAAAATTAAATTCATAGCTTTTACCAATTAACAGTCTGAAAAAAAAAAAGTATTAAAATATCTAATTTCCACATGTTTTTGCTTACAAACTGACTTCAAAATTTTACTATTTCAAGAATAAATCCAAATAAAGTGGATTGAATGGAAAACATATTCAAACCAAAGCAAGCAAAATATGTATTTTTTTTTTTTTATTGCATTCAATAAGTAAAAACTATGTAAAAAAATAGTAAAAGATTACAAAAAAAGCTACACCACAAATAAGATTTGTTAGATCCTAATTAATAAAAACAAAAAATAGATAAAAGTGTATAACATCATAATACTGCTGGGTACACATAAGATAAAATGTTTTAAATTTGCATTAAAACTACTGCACTATATAACATACATTATAATATAGCTAAAATTTTAAGTATAATTTCCCTCTGAAGTAAATGAAGGTCTTATTTGATGGTACAATCATTTAGTAAATAATGTGCTTGTGCCTTGCATCTTGTCCATATACAATTTGTAAAACTTCAGTAAATTATAAATGTTATAAGGCTGTACTAGAAGACTTTCACTGATTACTGAAATTAAATTCCAATGCTACGATTTTGAACCTAAACTTAATATTCCAACTCACTTCCTCACTAAATGGTAACAATTTGGAATAAAATATATTGTCATTATTTATCATGCCAAACCCGAACTTTCAAATTGAGTGCTATACCACAGTTCCAAAATCGACCTACCCTACCCTACAACACTGAACATCAGAGCACAAGTGTCTCAAACATTAATGAAGATATCAGAAATAAAGTTTTTTTTTTCTTATATTTAGTTATTTACTCTACCAATGTAAATTTTTCTTGAACATAGATATACAAGATAGAGTACTATACGAGGGAGGGCTGAAAAGTTCATAGGCTGACTATGAAGGAGTGATGCTAGTGCTGTAGAATCTTTTGTGCTTTAATTTCAACTCTTATTAATAACAGCATTATTTCTTTCCAGGTAAACTGACATCTGGCTGCTCACAAAAGACTTAAAATGTAACTAGTAGTGATTTCTCTTGTACCTGCAAAAAAGTGTTTGGGGGTAAGGGGTGGGAAGCAGCATACACTGTAGCTTTGCCACTGCAGAGAACCTCTATATGGGCTTTTATAATTTCATCTTGCCAGGTTTTTAAATCAGCTAGCTATTTTTGTCTAATCAGATAATTCATAAGAAATATGGGTACTTTCACGATTGACTGCCTGCCAATGTTTTTTTTTTTTTATTTTTATTTTTTTTTATTTATTTTTTTGAATCTGTTCCTCTGTATTCATATGTAACAATACACATATTAAAGAAAAACTGTCATGCAAGAACAATTCTAAATATAGATTTAGGATCAGTGTGCTCAGTTCAATATAGCATAATTTCTCTGTAGCTGACAAAGTGTTTTTGTCGTCCAGTGTAATTAAATGTAAAATAAAACCTTCCAAATTATGCACTTAAATACAAAATCTTAATGTGACAGAACAATTCTGAACACTGATTTAGAATCTGTCAACTCAATTTTGTCTGTTACAGCATCATGTCTGGGTAGCAGATGAAAAGTTCTCCCAACCCCAGTGTTATTCAAAACTCTTACAGGAACAAGGTCAAATCAGTTATAACAGACTAAACTTGCAAAATATTTGTCTATATCTCTGAGACAAAGTATTATGATTACTTACATTATTTGGACTGTTATTCTCATCTTCATTGCCATATTTACAATGTTTTGGCTGTACCCTGGTGGATGAAATAAAGGGTTTGGTTCAAAATTCTAATCACCTGAAGAAGGCTGGAGTGTACAAAGGCCAAAATGTGAATATGACAATGAAGATAATGATAACAGTCTGAATAATGTACATAATGTTGCAAAATGTTGTATAAATAATAAAGCAAGGCTATAGCCATGCTTGCCATGGGACTATTTAAAAAGGTTATCTAACTCTATAAATATAGCATAACAACAATTACAAACAGCACTCAGGGACACTAATCCAAATTGTAACTCTGAGTTTTACACTATCTTGTTATCTGATGATCAGCATACTATGAAACTCAAACTTATGATTTGGATTGATGTCCTTGAGTCCTGTTAGGGGTTTGTTATTGTCTAATTTCAAGAGGGATTGAATACTTTAGGTTTTTGTGTAGCTAGGTATCTTTCCCCCCAACTCTCTTACCTTCAATTCACCTTCATCATGTTTAGGTTTTATAACAATTCTAATCATTGCTTTTTAAAACAATAAACATAGCCAAGGAGTGAAGGTAGTTAAGAGCGGAGAAAAAAAAAAAAATGCCCTTTTGACACTTTGTTTTTTTTTTGTAGGCATGAGATTACCGAAATTTCAATTTGAAAAAATCACATTGAAGGCGAGTATAGGAAAATAAATCTTCCCATGAAATGATAGAAACTTGAATTTATTCTCACCAAAATTAACATAATTGGTAATAATACAACTGAACATATTTGCCTCGTCCAATTTTTGTCACAAGAAAATGACAAAACCAGAAATTTTGCAGTTAATTTTGAATAAATTTCTAGGTTAGTCTTCTTGAACTAATTATTTTTTTCTTTCCCTGATTGAAAAGATTTTTAACACCCTTGTGAGGAAATTGTATGACAAAGGAGGGAATTTTATGTATAAACTTTTTTTTTTTTGTTTTTTACTTTCTTCCAAAGAAACAGATTTGGCAATTAATACACAGCACATTCACTTTTAACAAAGTGAAAGTCATCCAGATAAGTTCTTATTTTTGTATCATGTAACAAGTATCAAAATCTTTTTAATTTATTATGATTTATTTAGAATAAGTTGTGTGGGGGCACTATAGACCTCACTACAGCAGTAACAGTAGGCTCAACTAATTTACTAACCATTACTTGATGGCATGGCACATAAAAATTTAGTCAATATGTAAATTTGAAATGATTTCAAACATGGACAAAGAACTTTTTTGGGACATTGACCATTTTAATTTGAATCTAACAAGGTATGCACTGCAGAAATGTCAATGATAGTTTTTTTATTCATCATGTTTTTACTGATCTGGCCATAAGGAACCTTAAAGTAAATACACAGAAAATATGAGCCATACTTTTAAGTTCCTTATACTGTCATTATCCTGTATCTCATATTTCGTATTAGTGGCTGATGACAGAAATTTCAAAGTCCTATGAAGCAGATCTCAAGTAGTTTTAGTAGAGGGCCGACAATTCTGTCTTTGCAGGCCAAAATGTAGATTTCATCCTTGAAACAGGTTCCGAAGATGACTGATGTTACTGTTGCCGACCTGATGTTATCACAGACGATGTCAAACACTCATTAGTAAAGTGGCATATTCTCTGCATTTATTGAGATTAGAAGACGCAGAAATATTGGGAATGTTTCCCTCCAAAATTGCTATACACTTTCCTGGCTCTCTCATCTGTCAGAAAATATATTCTTACCTCTGATAATAATCAAAGGATTTGGAGTTGAAATTTAACCTTATTGAATTTATCAGACTTACAATTAGTAAAAGTAATTAGTTGTATCACTGGCATAGAAAAAAGTCAAGAACTGATGACACCAGAAAGGTTGATGATAAAAATTAGGAACAAAGAATGTCCGAAGATAGAGCTCTGGGGAATAGAAGAGTGGCCTATAAAGACAACATTTACTTTGTAATCTGCTAAGAAAGATTACACCATGTGAAAAATTGGGCCAGAAAGAGCATAACTTGAACTTGGTTTGGTTCATTTTATAACATATCAACCTCAATGGGTTATTTAATGCTGACAAGATTTTTATTGCAGGTAATATTTTTTTTACAAAGTATTTCTGGTATTAAAACCTAACAGTAATGGAAAAAGTATTATGTAAAAATTCAACTATTTCAAAAAGTTATAAATTATTATCAACACAAAGAAATCATATAAAACCAAATGCAAGTTTTATCTTTTATTTTTTTTTTTACAAAATAGACATGTTTCATTATGAAAGGATTGTTCTTAAATCAGTAAAAACTAAGCATTTTTACTCATTTCAAATAGCTTCATGTTTGGTATTTTCTCTCAGAATGTTTTGTAGTAAAAAGCTAAAAAGAAAAGGAAAAGAGAATCCAGTCCAGACTAAACTTATGTCTTATGTGTAATAAAAAAAAATATTGAAAATTATAAAAAGAATTTATAGAAAGTTTAAAGAAATTAAAGCTTTACATGTTTATTTTATGTTTTTTCAAAGTCAAAAAAATAGACTCTTGCCATTCCAAGACAGACTTTAATGATTAAGTTCTGGATGGCATTTGCAAAATATTTACTTCAGAGTTAAAATTAAAGAGGCAAGAGAAAAAAAAAAAAGTGGAGAGAAAATGAAATTAATTTTTCCTTCACATCCATCATTCACTGATAGTACAATTCTAAGTTCATTCCATCATGGATTTCATCTGAGAAATGAATTAAGGAAAAACTGATAGGAAGTATTGACAATCCTCATAAAAATATAATCAGACTTTAGACCTTGTATATGTAAAACTGTTTCTATATAAAAAGAAAACAAAAGTGTATAATGAAGGTTAGAAATTTTATTGTCATTTTACTTAACGGCATATCAACTCCTCATGGGTCATTTAATGCTGAAATTTAATTTTCTTGGGAGCTTTGAAGTATAAAAATGATACATGTTATTCTGCCTTCACAATTGTATACATGGCCTATGATACTCAGCTTTTGTGCATATACATGCTTGTGTGGATATAATTATTAGAGGCAGTGATATGTGTGTTTTACGTTGTAGTTTTCTGAAGTTATATTTTGGAATACAGTTCGGTTTAAGAAATTGTAGGATATTATATAGATTAATATCATAAAGTTACTTTCATGTTGGTTGATTGATTTCGTTTGGCGATATATCAACCTCTATGGGTTATTTAATGTGGGAATGTAAATATTTTAAACAATTTTATGGCCTCAACTAAATATATTTTGAAGACAATTGTATCCCTTCCACTACAGATAAAATGCATTGTTGGTCATTTTGCTATAAAATGTATTGTTGGTATTTCTATTATAAAATGTATTGCTGGTCATTTTACTATAAAAATGTATTTTTATACTTTCATAGTGTTTTGTTTTTATTTGGGAGGCAGGTCACTATTTTCCCATTGCTGGGACACTAACAGTTGCTACCACCCTAGATCAGGGTAAACCTGGGAAAAGCAGCAATTAAGAGGTGGTTTCATGCTCCTCAAAACCTTCTGATCAGAGGCCTTGCTGTAGTTTATTGTCACAGCCAGGACTATATTAGAAATTTTTGTCCTGTATCTAATTATAGAAGTGAAAGCATAATACAATATTTATACTATATTATGAAGATAAAATATATCCTGAAGGCGAAGGGTATAATATTATATAAAATGAAGTTTTATAATACTAGATTCCCAAAAAGTAACAACAAAACACAATCCCCACCAAGAGTGGAAAACGAGTGCCAATTATTTTTAACTGAAGAGACATTCTGCTTGCTCACAAGCATGATATGTCTTTTCTACTGAGGATCAGCTGAGCTGGAATCAGTTGTTTTCTTAGAAAAACAACAATATTAAATGGGGAAAATGAGAGAGAGAAAGGAGGGAAAAAACTAGAGAAAAATGAAAAGAAAACCAGATGAATGGAAAAATTATATATAGATAGGTTCACACTCCTTCCCCATTGTTTGAACAGGAGTAGAAGTTTGTTTCCTGTATAGGATTGGTTTCTAGTTTCTTTACATTTTCTTTCACTCCCAGTAACCCCTTGCATCTTAGTGGCATTATTACCTTGCTTGGGGTGGGTGAAATGGTAAAAAAAAAAAACAAAAAACAAAAACAAACAACTGTATATATGTACAAGGCCCAAGAGCTATTCAAGGTAGAGGGTTACAGAGTAAACAGTACGATTTATGGGGATATGTGGGAAGATAATGCTTAACCCATGATTTGAACAAGTTAAGACTGTAGTGATTGGGGAAAGCATCCTCTTGGGAGTTGGTTCTAAAAGCAGTAGTTCAGGGGAAGAAATTGCTTCAATGGAACTTACATCTCACCAATGGAATACAAAAGGAATGAGGGTGGTTCACCATGTGGCCTGGGGCGGGGGTCTTAGCTGTGAATGTCAGAACTGGGGAACTAAAGTATATAGTTCATCTTAGCACATTTCATGGGTTTTCTATATATATATATATATATATATATATATATATATATATATATATATATATATGATAGAATAAGGAAGAAATAGTGAACATTTAGAAATTTAACATCTTTCACTTTTATTTAAGCTTTATCAGAAATTTTTGGAAATGAGTTGTGGAAGAGCCAGTAGCTGGAGTTCTGTGTTTATTTTTCATTGGTCAGTTAGATATTGTGTATATGTGTGTGTGTACATCTGGATTCTAGTGGCCATTTTTACATCTGTCTGCTAGTGTCAGTGTGTTTCAGTTCTGAAGATGGTAGTGGAATGAAAATGGGAAGAGTATGTGTAATGGATACTACTGGACATACACAAAAATTCCCACTATAATCCAGAAGTACACACATACACACACCACAAAACATATACATATAAGATCAACTTGATCAATGGAAAACAAACAGGACTGGAACATTCTCTTCCACAATTTATTTCCCAAAATTTCTGATAAAGATTAAATAAAATGCAAAGCAAGTTAAATTTATGAATGTTCCCTATTTGTCCCATAATCTATCATTCTGTCAGCTTTAATCAATCTTTTATTCCAATTAACACATGCAAATTATATAATTAAAAAATGAGGAAAAACTATATTTAGCTGATGCGTATAAGTATAGTTTTTTGTATCTTTTTATTCATTTTGTCTCTTCTAAAGATACACTCTATTTGTATATATATATATATATATATAATTTGCTGTATTATATGGGAGGAGTATTTAATATCAGAGAGAGCATTTATAGATATAGACAATGTGGTTATAGGAATCAACAACGCATGGGGACTGCCAGTCTAATGTTTCAGTGTGATCTTCAAAAGATTGCATTAAAACATGAAAACTGAGTCACAATGCAATGTTGATTCCTATATCTACAGTGTGTATACATTATATATAGTTATTTCTAGAGAAAAAAATGAATTTTTAAAGGATTTTATTTATTAATCAAACAGATTTTTATTACTTAAACGTTTTTTTTTTAGTGGATACATTTATTAGAGTAGATGCTTTTTATTTAAAACAGTATTTATTTTTCAGGATAGTAGATGAAAAATACTGTTTAATAAATAAACAGACCATCTACTCAAATACGAGTATCCACTAAAAAAATAAATGTTTAAGTAATATATATATATATATATATATATATATATATATATATATATATATATATATATATATTTTTATTTTTGAAATCAGTTTGACGATTGCAAAGAGAGTGAAACCCAGGGTCACAAATTCATATCAATGCAACTAAATATGTCAGCTCTATCACTCATATTGAGCACTTTCCAATAAGTACTATATATATATATATATATATATATATATATATATATATGATAAAAACAAACATGGACACTACAAGAACAGTGGTTGATATAAAATATAAAAAAACATACAAACATAGCCAATAAATATAAAAACAATACTCAGATATTTCTGCCTTTCATGTAGGCATTAAGATAAATTATATGGATGTCTGACAATCTGCAGGTGGTACAAGTGACAAGATACTCAATTCCTTAGTCCTAGGAATTGAGTATCTCATACCTTGTACTTCCTAAACATTGTAAGACAGCCACATAAGAATCTAGGTGTTTACATAAAACTAAGTCACAGAAAGACAATAACATCAGAGTATAGTATATATAAGACATAAAATAATTGGAACACCAACCTTTCTGCTACCGTGGTTCCTACCAATCAGCTATCATCAGGCAGTAAAATCTTTGCTGTCTGATGATACCTGATTGTTGGAAACTACAGTAGCAGAATGGTTGGGGGTCCAATTATTTTGTCTTAAATTGCACTACATTTTCGTTTTTTCAAAATTGTACTTAGCACATTTTTTTACTAATTTAAGCTGTTCTTTGGCAAATATTACTTTTTGTTAAAAGTTGGATTTTTTCAAAATGTGTATATATGCACAGTACTTGGGCACCTTGACAGGGTGTAATGGTTAAAAAGTTTGTCATGCTAGTTCAGTTATGACTGAGTAGTGAGTTCAATCCTCACTGGGTGCCCCATATTTCTGCCCTTGTGCCATATCTAAGCTGCACTTAGAAAAATCACTATATGCGCAGTACTTAGTAGAAAGTATTCAAATCAGTGATAGAGCTAATATATTCAGTTGTATGGATATGAGTTTGTGACCCTGTGTTTCATGCTTTTGCGATCAGACAAACTAGTTTATTTTTTAAAAATTGAATCTATTTATGCTTATTCGTTTTTGATTATGTTTGGTGGTAGTGATAGTGTATAGGTGCAGATATAGAATGACAATTGCGTATGTATGTATGTATGTATGTTCAAAGGCATGGATGTGTATCTGCACCTAACCTCAGATTGTTTATATGGAAGTGTTTGTGTGAACTAAAATGCATACACCTGTATGTATGTGTGTCTATGTGAGAGTGTCATCCCAAACACAGAAGAAAATCCACCCACGACCATCACCAAACATAATCAAATACAAATAAACATAAATAGATCCATTTTTAAAAAAATAAAATAAACCAGTTTGTTTCATGATTGCAAAAGCATGAAATCTAGGGTCACCAACTGAAAAAAAATATAATCAGACTTTAGACCTTGTATATGTAAAACTGTTTCTATATAAAAAGAAAACAAAAATGTATAATGAATATAATATATATATATATATATATATATATATACACTATTTACATTATTTGGACTATCTTTGTTGCCATATTTATTACAATGTTTCGGCCATTGTACGCTCTGGCCTTCTTCAGGTGGTTGGAATGTTGAACTGAACCCTTTATTTCACTCACTGGGGTAGACTGTTCTAGTTCCATGTGCCATGTTTAATGGATGTCAGTTATCAGTTATCTCCTGTTAATTCCCTCTCCAAGTTCGCCACCGCCTTAACTCACACTCTTTGGTTCCTGTCACTATCTAACGCCTTTATCCACTGTGCCATGTGTCCTTGAGGACATCTGTGTATGAATTTCTGGGTATTATAAACTTTATGTCTTCAGCAATCATTTTTTACCAGTGCTCATATTCAGTACAATGGCCAAAACGTAATAAATATGGCAATGAAAATGAGGACAATAGTCTGAATAATGTAAATAGTGTACATAATACCTCATATAACTTTTTATATATCAAGAAAAATATTGGGGAAAAATGTATGAAATAGTTTTCATGTGACATGTTTCTTGTTTAGAACTTAAGACTAAATTTGTTATGTTGGTGTAACTACACATGCACACAAATAAAGGATGCAAGGAATTTTAAATTTAAAAATAATTTTTTTTTTAATATAATCTAGCTGATTTCATTTAGATTCTTTTACTTTTTGTTTCCATTACTTTTGAATTAGATATTCCACACTGTGATAATAGAAGATCTGCCAGGTATGGTGAAATGTTGTAAGAGCTAGGACGCAAATTTACTGTGGATGACCTTGTGATCAATGCACTCTCTAGACATTTTTGTCATAGTGAATTGTTTTTTTCCTTTGATCAGAGTAGCATGTTTTTATGTTGAAATTGTGGTCAGTCCTGTGATGGTGGGAAACCAACACATTTGATGTATTGTTTTGTAAAATATCCCTTTTGTGTTCACATGTAATCTGGAAGATATCTAATAACAAAAATGATGGAAAGAAAAAAGAAGAATCTAAATGAAATTGTTCAGATTATAAAAGAAAAAAAAAAAAATTAAATTTAAAATTCCCAGCATCCTTTGTCTATGCGCATGTGTAGTCACATCAATATAACAAATTTAGTCCAATGAAGTCCTAAAGGATGAAATGTGTTACACAAAAACTTTTACCACTCTGTCATACATTTTATCCTATATATATATATATATATATATATATATATATATATATGTAGATAGAGAGCGCAGCAGGGAAAGGAAAGTAGAGGAAGCAATGGAGACAAAAGACATTTCTAACTGGCTAATCAAGATACAGTGATTGAAAGGTTGAGGGGAAGTGTGTAAAACATTAAAATTCTTTTTGGGAAAGTAAAAGAAAAATAAAGAGGCTACAATAAATGTAATAGAAATTATTTGTGTATCCCTTATTTGCATAAGAAATTCATCTATGTTTGTAGAACATGGAGATAAAAACATAGATAATAAAAACTGGGAGGGATGAAGGAGAGAATGAGAAAATACAGGTAGTTTCTGAATCAAAATAGACAAGCACTGCTGATCCAAATTATTTGTAAAATACAAGTGGGACATTCCATCTTAAGTATACTAGATCATAAATGACAGGAAAACTTATTTGGATGCTATTTCTAGCGTACTTTGTAAATGAGAAGCTCTCAAAATTGATACCATCTTTTTGCATTTTGACCATTTTCAGGTCATTATAAAATAAAAGTACATAAGACATACCCAAGCTGTTTATATTTTTGTAAACTACAATAAATATTAACTATTGTCACCAAGTTTAAAATCTGTACATGCAATATCCTTGGAACTATGAATGTTAGAATAAAAGCCTTATTTATTAGCAAAATGCAAAAAAAGCAGTGAAATTTCAAGATGCTCATATTTTAAAATTATTGAAGATACAGATCTAATCTGGGATTCATCAATAATGTTGATCAAAGAACATCTGGAAATTTTCCCAGATTTTTCTGAGAGCCATTGTATGGCCATTGGTTGATTTGAGATGGAATGACTAAAGTTCATAATAAAAACAAATTTCTAGATTTGAATGAATTTTAACTGGTATATCTTAAAGGTTTTATGAATGAATTAAGCTGAAATAATACATTGTAAATTTAACTTCCACTGAAGTTTCAAAATCTGCTATTCTATCAGTTAGCAAATCAGAAAAGTCAGAAATTATCAAAGATTGTGTGTGTGTGTGTGTGTGTGTGTGTGTGTGTGTGTGTGTGTGTTTTGCTTTGAAAAGGATACAGTCACCTAATGTTACATGGTCCTTGAAAATGGTGTACCTGAAACAGCAAAGATATACGTAAAAGTAAATTAATATAAAAATAAATGTAAGGAATTGATGATCGGTATTTTATTTGAAGGTGCATTTATTTTTAAATAGAGAAATGAATTAACAAAGCAATTAATATTTTTTTAAAGCAGCAGAAATCTGTTGTTCATAAAAAAAAGAAAAGAAAAAAAAGATTGCCACTCTAATTGTATATTAAGATAAAAGCAACTTACCATTTTTTCAAGACTATTCGATCCCACCTAGTGCCGGTCTGGGCAGCAATTAGTTTCTTCAAGTCTCCAATTGTGTCGTCTTCACTGATAACAGTTAAGGAAAATTCTAATGCTGGAGACTTAATCTTCAGTATATCAGATTTTAGGATGTGCACATAGCATGACTATTATCTGCACGGAAAGTAGTGTTGACATGTAGAGTTCAAATTCCAGTTGAGGCTGTTGTGTTCCCAAATCCATCTTTTCAACCCCCCCACCCCAACAGCTAACACCAGGGAAAACTGAACTCTCTAGCTATGATGAGTAAACAGACTAGAAGGACAAATCTGAATTAAAAGCTAGTTGGGTATACATGTGGTACTATCAGTGTTGGACGGCCCTAGGGTTGCTGGCACCTTAGAAAAGCTAAACTTCAGCACCCTTACAAGTATAATTTTTTTAAAATTTCAACAAGGAGAAAAACTGAAAATATAGAATAACAAGTTTATTACAATATACAACTTAACACAAGCTAAAGAAAACCTTCATTATCCTACCTAAAGCATTTTTCTAGCCTTCTGAAGCTAATTTTAAGCAGGTCGCATCATGCACAAGATATAAGATTAGCAAATGTACTGCTGGCCCTGGCTATGTTGTTGGCTAAACTATATATACATTTACTGTAGTCAAAAAGTACAAAGTACAGCTGTATTTAAAATAAACATTGCACAAGTGTGTGTGTATATATATATATATATATATATATACACACACACACAATTCCATCAACAAGAACATTAAAAGGACTTCATCAGACTTAAATAAAGGTAGTATATTAAATGATTCCAACAGGTGCAAGAAGCAGAAGAAATATATCAAAAGGATGGTATTTGCCATCTGTATGGTCATATGTATGCAAGGTTATAGGCCTGTGTTAATCCCCAAGAATAGCAGTGCATTAATATAGAGGCTGTTGATACTCCTTATTCTGCAGCCCATACAAATATTGATCTGGACATGTGATCATTTACTGTAATCCAGCAATATTGCCTTTACATTTAATCTTGACTAAATTCAAAGAGTATTTCCAATTCTATTTTTTAAGTCAGTGTATAAACATTCAGTGGAGGTACCTTTAAAAAAAAAAAAAAAAAAAAAAAAAAAAAATTGAATCACCCCAAGAAAGCAGTAATGCCATTAAAACACAAGGGGTTGCAGAATGTGGAAGAAGTAGGAACAGAGACATTAATGATGAGCAGAAAGAGAAGTAATCAAGTGGACAATAGATAATGATTGATATTACATTTAAATTTTTGCAGATTAAAGTTGGCTGGAAAGCATGGAGCCAGAAGGGAGTTGCACAAGCAAGAAGTGCGAGAGAAGAAATTGTTAGTATAGAACTTATGGCTACATCTAGCCAGCTCAATTGTAAATTGATGACATCTCAACACTAGTCTAGTACTGCGCTTAAATTCATAAAGTCTAGGAACCATAGCAAAGAGCTCATTCAAACAATAACCATCAAAGAACTTATAGAAAACTCATAGAAATGCAATCTTATGGCAGTGGGAAAGTGACTGGAGTTGAGCTGCTAAATCAGGACTAATAATATTACTGATTCTTCTTTGGATTTTCTCAAAGAGCTCAAGGTAAATAGCAGGGGCATTGGACCATATATGACAGCAATATTCTAAGCATGGACAAATGGGAGATATATTAAAACTACTTATTAAGTATTATTTTCAGACAAAAATGTAGAGGCAAATGAAAGAAAAAAAAAAACTTTAAAAATAAGTATGTAAACTATATTTCATTAACACAGAGCTCACTTGAAGACCAAAGAGTACAAACTTATTATATATTTATTACATAGATTAATACAAGATAGATACTGTTTATGTTAATTTCTCATACTTACAAAGCTGATATTTTCTTGTACACAAATTTTATATCCAAATATTTGCCTTTTAAGTTTTAGCATCATTTCATCACTCCATAATGACTAAAGGTTTTAAAACTTAATGTAAGTTTTTAGCATATTTCATTGAAGCAACATATAAAGGGAAGTAACCAAATTTATAGCAGTTTGAAAGTGAAAATTTTACAAATTTTGCTCAAAAGTTAAAGTAATACATGATATCAAAACTCCTCTATATGAAAAAAAATAAGAATTCTTATCTACATACATTGAAATATGGACATTATAATAATCTCTAAAATATTATCTGTTTTATGTATGGTTGTTGCATTTGTATTAACTTTTATCAATTCAGACAATAACTGATAATAAACATTCTTTTAGAGATCAAATAAAAGAAAACTAAAAAGTCGATAAATTTTAATTTTGTCTTTATTTGTATAAGACAATATTTCTTAAAATTTAAATACTATATTTCTGATATATTTTAGTTGTTTTAAAAGAAAAACGGCTTGGAGATATTAGGTTAACATTTGTTTTGATAAAATAAATATAATCTCAGATACTGTGGGAAAAGATTTAAGTGATAGAGTTAAATTGAATCAGAAAATGTTAAAGAAAAAAAAAAATAGACCAATGCTATTTTGCCACTCTGAAGTAAATTTGCATTTCTTTATTGGAAAATTTAAATTAAATAACACTATGAAGTAATTAAAACATACTCTTTGTACGTTGTGTCGCCATTTTTCATTTGTTATCATCACTTAAAAAAGGATACTTGCATTTCACCCGAACCTTCTTACCAAGTCGATCGTTGCAGGTTATTTCCAACATTCTGAATAACTGAAAAAAGAAGATAGAAAATAAATTAGATTAATCTACATTCAAATTATTGATAATATATTTGCAGGCTTTGTAAAGTTCATTAGAACAATTTTGTTAACATTCAGAGAGAATAGTTGTAATTCCAAAGTCCTTTCCCTGAAGCTTTTGACAAATTAAGTTATTGCACCAAACATCATTTAAAATACAAATATGATATGTTTTGTGGGGAAAGTGTAGATGAAAAATGAAAAAGAATTAACCTATATAATATATTAAAATATTAATATATAAAAGTATTCAAATTTTATTTTATTCAGGATATAATGGATTGAATATAACTGAACAGCAGTTCATTTCATTAATTTACTCATAGAACATTACATACCAAAGTAGTGGTTAGCATTGTAGTTTTGTTACACACACATACATACATATATTCTCATTGTAACCATTTCTCACTGGTGGTTTCCTGATTCTGTGCCAAATTTGGCACTAACAAATACCAGATCATTGCAAAAGTTTGTATCTGATTTTCATTGTTAATATAAAATGGCCACAACTTGTTTTGCTTTGGTGCCAATTTCTAGTGTGATCAAAACCTTTCATTTTTCAGTTGCGAGTCAGACTTTGTTGAATGTTAACATACTGTCCATAAATGAATGCCTTTACAATGGAGGATTAAACGTTGCATGCCATATTATGAATTTCTCCTACTTGGTTCTTTTGAATTTCCATTTGTTCTGACCGCTACAGAACAATTTAAATGACAAAAAATTTGACTGTATAGTCAGATGAAAACTACCTCACAACCTTCTTCCAACAAAATAGTTTTTATAAAAATGACATCAACAAGCTTGTAGAATGATGAGACAGTTGTTAAAAACAATAGAGATTATGTACTTGGCTAATAAATGTTTTTTTTTTGTGAGTAAAAATTTTGTTTCTAATTGGGCACAAACCTTTGCAGTGATCTAACATTCTAACTTGAGTCCCATGGTATGAAGATAATGGTTAGTGAGCTTGCCTAGTTGACCATTACTACCACATTCAATCCTCATTTTTGGCCATTACTTAGAGCCATTTTATAGTAAATTTCTCAAGTATCTAACCTTTTATGAAGCAAGAAAGTGAAGTGAGATATGTTTACTCTCACAAACTAAGATTACAAATCAGCCCAGTAAAATACCCTGATATAAGCCACATTTATTGTGACAAAAAATTTTATTTGGTAGAGAATGATCCCATCAATTGCTGTGAAAAATAATAGACTATAACAATATATGCTATATATTTGCTAAGGTGAACTAGAGGAGGGGTATAGATGAGGTGTTGAAATGTTCTCAGCCCAACCCACTTCCCAAAATCTGAGCATTATTTTGTCACTGTAGCTAGAAAGACTGTATTTTTATATTGCAAAGTGACAAGCTACAACATCCTTGCACTTATTTTTTTTTTAATTTGTTTTGAATTATTGATGGAACCGCCAACAGAAAGTATAGAATTTAAGCATTTAACTCCAGCCTGTCAGGCTAATGGACATATCATGTTGAAATACCAATGTATGATCACCAAAGTTAAGCAATGTCAAACCTGGTCAGTACCTAGATGGGTAATCACTTGGTAATACTAGGTGCTGTAAGTTTGGATATGTGTGTAGTGTAATTGATGATGGCTTGGAATTGTTAATTAAAGAGCAGAGTGGGTTTATTATATTCATTTGCATGCACAAATACTTTTGGGAAAAGTATGAATCCACTTCTCCCCCAATATATGGGTTAATTAGTAAGACTTGTATCACTAAATCATTATTATCTTCAAAAGAAAGAAAAATAATTCTTACAAACTAAAAATATTTTCTGGCTTTAAATAACCTGAAATAGGTTGATAAGCTGTAGAAAAGAAATCAATCATATGAGGTAAAAGAGATATTCTGGGAACACATTGGAATTGTAATTCATGAGCAGAAGCTGTCAGTAAGGTTAGTTCTAAAATGTTTGAATATCATCCAGAAACAATATTGAGTGGAAAACCCACTTGTTGATTTTGCAGCATTTTTTGCAATGAAGTTATAATTTTTTGGAAAGACTTGTTACTACTGATGAAATATGGTTAGGGCATTATGATCTGAAGATCAAACATAAAATGTGAGGGTCCAAAGAGATTGTAGAAAATTAGCCACTGGCAGCAAAAGTAAATTATTGAATATGAGGAAGATAGAAAAATATATATGTGCTGTGAAGGATGGTGATAATTCTTTTTTCATGGATACAAAGAGCGAGGTATTGGTTGAAAAAAAAAAAAAAAAAAAAAAAAAAATTATATATATATATATATATATATATATAATATTTTTTGTTTAAAAATATGATTCCTTCGCTACATAAGAGTTCTCATGTTTCAAAAACGAGAGTTGAAACCATCCAAATAATTATTAAAATTAAGTTGAATTGAGGTGTTTAGTCCAGTTTCATCCTCAAGCGAAATTTTAGGAATAAGCTATCTCTCGGTTTACGTCTGTTTTTAGGCATGGTCCATTACAAAATTCGTAATTGTGGGAGTGGCTAGACTATTTTTCTTCGTTAAGTGGTCAGAGAGTTGATTCTTATCAATAGATTCATCATCTTCAGAGAGGTTTTGCTAAGGTTGGGTAGGGTATCTATTTCAAGGCTAATGTTCGCGGTCACCCCTTAGTTGGTTCCCAGTGAGGGATATTTTTATGGTGCGCCTACAATTCGTTATGTGTCTGGAGAATTGTCTTTTATTATTGTCCATCTTATCTATTTATTTATTTGTTTATTCAAGTGGGTGTTTTATATACAAATCGTATTGCACTGAATTTCAATTTGCTTTTTTTGTTTTTTGACGACTACAAAAAGGGTTTTTCCTATTTAATGATTTGGCTAAGCTTTTAAGACTTTTATTTAGCTATGGGATTTTTTTTTTTTTTTATGCTAATTATTTAATACGAAAGTTTGTTGATGTCGGCAAAAAACCGTTAACTCCTGCCTATGGTTTAATAATTTTTCATTATTTAGAAATTTAATGATGTGTAGTTTTTCCTGTAGGCATAAAGGGCATGGGTCATATATATATATATATATATATATATATATATATATATAAATATAATTTTTACTTAAAGATAGACATCTTCCTTCACTTCAATCAGTAGATAATCTATCAACCAGTAACTGATCTCAACTGATATATATATATATATATATATATATATATATATATATATATATATATATATGAATTATATCCCATATATATATATATATATATATATATATATATATATATATATATCATACTCCCACATAATTAAATTCTTTGTATGTAATCAGTTGGTGAATTTATTATGATAGACACAAAAAAAAAAAAAAAAAAAAAAATAATAAAAAAAAAAAATGACTATTTTGATAAGCCTCACAGGACACACTGGGCCATATTTTGTGCAAGTTGGATCTTTATAGTGAGAGCACAAATGTTCTTCATTGATGAAGAAATTTAAGACTCAAAAGTAAAGGTCATGGCCAAAGATTTTTTTTTTTTTTTTTTTAGGAAAAAAGAAAAAGTATTCTGAGAAGCATTGGCAATCTTCAGAAAGGCCAACTTGGATACTAGTATAATTTGTTGTGTTAAAGAAAGCATTAAAAGAAATTTTTCTTTTAACATTTCCTTTGGCAGAAAGAAACTTTTGAGAGAAGGTGCTCTTTGTTTGCAGGACAATCCACCTAGACAATGGATATTTTGAAGAATTTGAACTTTGAGTGCATAAACCATCCAACCCTGAAGAAACTTTAGAAACAATATACCAAATATGTTGAATTGTGATGTGAATATGTGGAATAGCATGTACAATACATTGCTAGGCTGATAACTTTTCAGTAAGCCCTTGTATTTAAGGCTGTGACAATAAATTTTGTCAAAGCAATGTTTTAAACAAACATAATGCAAATTGCACAAGTTTAACAGTTGTACTTTTGTCCAAGATACAATATCAATGTTGTTCAAATAAAATTTTCTTAAGCCACAGTCAATGTTTTAAACAATTTTTACTTAAAGATAGACATCTTCCTTCACTTCAATCAGTAGATATAATCTATCAACCAGTAACTGATCTCAAATTACAATCTTACTATTCTCAAGATATTGATTTTTTCAATTTTCATTCTTCCAATTAAACTTTACACACTGCATACAACCAGAAGTCAACCTCCACCAAATGTAACCAACTCAACAGTTGAAGCTGATAAAAGTCTTGCTTTGATACATTGTATTCTCAAATGTCAGCTGAACTTTTCATTCTTTTTTAAAGTGTTCTGTTGTTGGCCTTTGTAGGTTTTCAAAGTTTTATAGTTTTTTATGGCTTATCAACCCTTTGGCGGTTAAAGCCCAAATATATTTTGAATTGTAAGAACAATTCTTTTTTTTCGTGAGTGAATATTGTATTATCAATTTTTTGAGAATAACAATGATTTTTTTCCAAGCAGTTATACTGTTTAACCTATAGTTGTGGAGGGGGAGATGGATTCATACCTTTCCCAAGGGTATCCGTACATAAATGAATGTAACAGACTGTGCTCTTCGATTTCTCATTCCAAGTCTCTATCCATTTATACTCACACATCCACATAAGTTTCACAAAGATCAATTATGAAATTCATTTAAAAACTATTTTGTTAGGTTCAAATTTTATTTATTATAGAAAACTTTTACCATCCCATAAAAATCTGCAATTCTTAACATTTTCATACTGGTCAGTTTTAAATGGCAATATAGCTTCAAAAATTTGAATATAAAGTTGTTATACCTTTTGATATTTACTTTCTGGTTAGAATTAATTTAAATTTAGAGCATGTGTTGTCGGTATTGACCATTTTTTTAAATGGTCAATACCGTCAATTTTGTCAAAATTCAAGCATTTCAAACTATTTCTACATACGAAACAGTGATTTATCTCCCTTATATCACACGACTCGACTCATATTCTGAGTCTTCTGTTCAAAAAGTCACAAATTGGAGAATATTTTTTTAAAACGTCCGTAATGCAACACAAAATTTATTTCAACGAATATCAATTAAAAAAATTTGAAGAAAAATAAGTTTCACAACGATCAAAAAAGTTTTTTGTATGTGGCATCACGGATCTCATGCAAGATTTTTTTGGAAACAAAACTTACTTTTGCTTTGCAAATTTTGAGACTTATTGATCACAAATGTTGAATTGCAACTGAATGAATATTATTTTTTTGTTTTATTACGAATGTATCACTTTTCAAAGAACTCAGAATATGAGTTTCGTACAAGAAAGTGACATGCGATGCAGTACAAAAAGAAATCACTAGAGTTGTAATGTAAAAATCGTTTGAAACGCTAAAATAAACTATACCCAAAAATCCAAAATATTCAATCAGTATAAAGCGGATCTTTCAACAGGATAAATAAAGAACAAGAATTTATTCCAAGAAGCATGCTTCATATCAAGTCTCCTTTTTCTTTCTTTTTTTTAACAATGTGTTGCAATCCTTTCTTAAAAAGTAATAAAAAATTCAAAATTGCAAACACACTGCAAAAACGCATCTTTTTTTAATCATCAGATTCAGAAACAAGTATCACTTTTTATGACTTCTCTGATGATATATCAAAAGAAGAGTAAACAGTAAATACTTTATAACAGAAAATATCTCAAATACATAATAATTTTGAAAGGAGTTTTTAGTCTCAAAAATTAAGAGACTAAGAACTTGATGTTAAAAAATTAAAAACAAAAAGAATATTTTATACGTAACTAAAAAAACAAACAAACCTAGTAATAAAAAAGAATAACCATCCAATTATAAACAAATTAAACAGGAAATGAGCAACCATTCCTAATGAACAAAATTTAATACAAACTTAATTTATTTAAAAATTAGTAAAACATTACTACTGCTTACCTTAAAAATCCCCAATGCCAAGTTATAAACATACGGAGCTAATTATTTATTACACGCCGCCTATGAGTTAGAAAGCAACCCTGATTAAATCAATAAGATGAAAAAATATATAATACAGAACTAGATATTTTATTTTATATTATATTGTTAAAATAAAATTAAAAAGAATATATTAATTGTAAACATAAGAAATTATAATCAAATGAAAAAGATTAAGTAATCGTTGTGCGCATGCGCGATTAGCAGACGCCTTCTGACAAACAATTTGTGTTCTTATTCTGCTTTTAGGAATTTTACTGTGAGAAAATTTGGTTGTGTGATTGTTTTGCATAAAGAGAATTTTCCGATCAATGAAATTTTCATAGCTTGGGGGTTCATTTATCTCTGCTGTGTTTTTTAACCCAATTTTAACTGGTAATTATTAGTCTTTTTTTTAAAAAAAACATCTATGATCCAAAGAGTTTTCTTGAATCTTGACAATATTTGTAGAGCTTTATTTTTTTCTGAATCACACATAATGAAATACTGATGACTTCTAATTATATAAAACAATACTTCTGTAGCATGTTGGTTTTTCAAACCCAGGATCTAAAAGTTTATCAATTTTTGTAGAGGTTTAAAATTGTTGAAAAATGAAAGAGGAAACGCTTCTGCAAATTAAATAAATTTATTTATATTTTATAAATGTTATAATTAAAAGCATTGAAATAAGATATGAAAATTTCGTCAGTCTTTTGACAATCCAAATATGAAAGATATTCATTTGTATCTGTGTGTGTTGATAAAGTTCCCTTCTTTTGTGTATGTGAATATTTAACACACGCTTGATTTGGTTTGTTTGTTTAATGGCATATCAACTCCTTATGGGTCATTTAATGCTGAAATTTTATTTTCTTGTGAGCTTTGGTAATTTTTTTTCTTTTCCAAAAATGTGTTACTGGTAATATTTTTTTTCCAAAAATGTATTGCTGGTAATTTTTATAATGTATTTTTATATTTTCATGTTTTGACCCCAGTTCACTATTTACTGATAACTGGGACCCTAACAGGTGCTACCAGCCTGGTTCAGGGTGAACCTGGGAATGACAGCAATTAAGAGGTATTTAATACATGAGATCATGTTTATGTTGAAAACATATGTGTAAGTATCAATAGTAGCAGTAATACAAAGTTAACGAATGGCAATATTTATGCTTTTCAGCAAGAAGAACAGCTCAAGATATGAACTATGATTTGGAACAATTCAGAAATTTAAATATCCGGGAAATGTCTTAACAGATAATAATGTAAAGGGAGAGGTACATGGAAGAAGGTTTATTCTCCCATTTGCATTTCTCCTGTTATGGGCATTATTATATCTGTGAAATAATAACAATGTAATTCATGGACAGAATGCTGAAAAGGAAAAGGAAGGACAAACATGCTTTGTTCTTAGAGAGACTTTTATACCACTAAGACATAAACAAAACTATATATATATATATATATATATATATACGTGTGTCCCACACAAAGAAAAATATATCACATATATTTATGCGGCAAAGCAGAGTTTAAGAAGAAACAAAAAGGAAGGGTCCTTACATATAATATGGAAATTCTACTGTGTTTCAAGAGAAGCCATGTTTAGGACTCCAGATTCAAACAGGCTGGATTCATCTACTATATCCCAGATGACGATATATTGTATGAAGGAGAAATGGTGAGTCTTGGGTTTTCCCAAATTGAGGATTGCAAGCTGGAGTTTCTTTCTATATCTGGGAAAGATATATTCCCAAAGGGAAACAGCACCATGGACTTGTAAGCTGCAGAATTTGCTGGTGAAGGCAGATTTAGGCTCAGCCCAGGCCCCTTGGCCCAAACTAAAAAAGCAACCACTCAGTTTTGTTGCTGTTTACAAACTGAATGACTGCTGCTTTTGTCACAGTATGGAGTAACATCACAAAGTGATAATCCCATGACCCATGTGACTTATCTCCTCTAAAGGCAGATAATCGCTTTCTGTATTCCTATGAAGGAAAATGTGACACAGAAATCCAAAGATGCACTGTAATAATGAAAGATGCCTTCCAAAAACTAAAAAATATTAAAACATAGGAAAATTTCAATAGAAACAAAGAAAAGAGTACTAAACTGTTATGGAATATCAGTCCTCTATGGCAGTGAATGTTGGACAATCTCCTCAGAAATGAAGAAGTAACTTGATGCAACAGAAACATCATTCTACAGAAGATTTAAGGAAAATGGAAACAAAAATGACACTTATGCTTAAAATCAGAAACAGTTGTCATTTCTAGGGCACATAATGAGGAAAGAGGCCTTAGAAAATTTGACACTCACAGGACATATGAAGGCAAGAGGGACAGAGGAAAACAGGTATATCCAATGTAACAAGCTTGTTGGCAAAACAGGGATTAGGAGAGATAGTAAAAAGACTAACTTTACTAAGAGCTACAAAGGACAGGAAATTGTAGAGAGCCATGATTGCCTACGTCCTGAAGGGACACAGCATGTAGAAAAAGAAAGTTGATATATTGCTATACTCTTGCTAGTTTATTTATTAGTACTTATATCAGTCTTGTAATGATCATCATCACGCACATACATACATATTTACACAAATTCAAATTATACAACCACAAGCATTCATTGGATAATAAATCAACACTACTGTGTAATGGACAATTTATAAATCGCAGTTAGGTGACAATTTTATAATCACTATATTTTCATGTAGTTGATTTTGTGCACTTTTGGGAGAAGTGGATCCCAGAGGCTTTCTTAGGTCTCCCCAAAACACACTTGCTAATTGGTCAATAAACACACAAGTGGGCGTTGCAATCCACCCACGTACAATATATTTTTCCAGCGTGTGACTAAGTCAAATTTCCCACCAAGGTGCTGTGATCCTGTCACGTGATTATATTATCTATAAATAGCAAACACGAGTCTGTCTCTTTCTCTTTTTTCTCTCTTCTTACTGCGAAGATGTGACCTTTAAGAATTATCGTCTCGACCATGTGGTTAGATGTTAAATAATATTTCATGCATTCACATACGTGCAAACTCTTACAAACTTTTCCAATCTTCTCACTCACACCACCACTCACATCCTGAATATACCCTATACTCACATAATCTTTTTCCTTACACAGCAAAACTGTTGAAAACATTTATTACCAGAAACTATCACAAACTTTCTTTCAGTGAACTTTGGAACACAAATAATAGTTAAAGAGAGACAACTCTTGTTTTACTCAATGCATGCCTTTCTTTCACATCCTTGTTTGTACATCTTGTTAAATACAAATTTTATGTGTAATGATGTCTTTGGCTTATTCTTTTGTCTTCACGTCAGTTTGGTTTCCTAATCTAAGTTAAATTAATGTGGTGAAGTCCGCTACAGTCTTTTTTCAATAACATAAATTCCCCAGTCCCCACTGCTTGTCCTGTAAAGGCATCAAGTTGACCAGTCCTTTGCTGCAAAGTTGCAATCTCCAGAAGCCAGACATAATCTGGTCCTTTTTATTCTGTTTTGTCAAGAAGAATTAGATTGATATCATCATGATTTTGAGAGCTGTTTCAACTTGAAGGCATGCTGAAATATCAGGATGATTTCTCATCAACAACTTTGTAAATAAGTCTTATTAGTCCTCTCTAAACTTCCCTGTGTTGTGTTAACTCATGAAAGTGATGGAATTCTACCTTTCCAATGCTGTTGTTCAATGTATATACTATGGTTGTTTGCCCAATGTCTATTGATGTTATTATTCAATTTGGTATTGATGACAAAACCTTTCCCATAACATTTACTGTTTCCAAAGCTATTAACTTGTGCTGTCTAACTCCAATATTAATGCCAAATCCTTCTTTGATTTTGGTTTCTTTGAGACAGCATGCAGTAAGTACCACCGAATTGGATGTGCTTTTTTGAAATGAAAGAAAAAATTCACTTTTCCCGTTTTTAAAAAAGTGCCAAAAATCAGGGAATTATTTGATTCAAACAAAATTTTCAGTACTTATTTGTTAATGAATGAGTTGTATACTAAGTAGAAAACTTTGTGGAAATATTTTTGGGAGCCTGTTTCAATCCTCCTTCTCAATATCTCGTGTGCACTTTTCAATTTGGGTGCTATTTAAGTAAAATATTTATGCAATATCAAGTGTGATCATAATGAAAATGTGTTCCAAATCTTACCAAAAATAATTTAATAAAACTCAAAGAATAAATATTTTGAGAGTTGGTGCATGCATAATCTACACTTAATATTTAAGAAAAAAAAAATACTTGCAATTTTTCATTGTGATTTTGAAATTCATCCCATTGTAATAAGAGCTTTTTTTTTAAAGATATGTTTGAAAAATGTCAAGTTTAATGTCATTTTCAAGTGTGAACCATTTTTAAAAGAATTTAATTTTTTATTTTTTTTTCATTTTGGCAACTGTTAGATTATTTTTTGTATGGATATTCAACAAGGAAATAATTCTCAATCATCGTCTTTGAATGAATACTTATGAATGATATATGATAATTCAATAACTTTTAAATTAAGAATAATTAAAAAAAAAACAGTGGGTACAATTAAATATTTTATGACATCAGACAGGTAAGAAAATAAAAAAAATAGAAGCAGTGTATTAAACTTAAAAGTATCATTTTAAAAGAAAAAACAACAACAAAAAAACTAATTATATCGTATAAAAATAAAATTATATTATTGTTGGTTATATAAAGTTAAAGATAATCTATTTTAGAACATAAATACCAATTCCTTAATTATTGCACTAGTGTTCTGTATTCTTTTACGTACTTTTTAATTTTTCGCGCACTTTTTAAAGAAGGGGTGACATTAGAAAATTAGAGTTGTAACTTATAACATCACAGGCTACCGTGCATAAATAAACATTATTTTCATTGTTTTAACTAAAAAAAATTAAACATTACGTTTATAATAATCCAGTTAATTAATCTTTAAATTTACTAACTGACTTTGAAACACATCCCTAAGGCAAATATTGCATTTTTAAGAGATTTTTAAATTTTTGCTGCTTCAGCTTGTTACATTTTCTGTTTTCGTATATAATGGTGTTTTTATGAGTGCCAATGCTTTTAAAATGCATCAAAACTTTATTTACACAGAAATTAATTTTTCTTTCAATACAAATTAGCCTTTGGGTACCTTTCAAATAAATCCAAAATTTAAAAATTTGACATCAAAGATATTAATTTAAAATGTAAATTAATATTATCTAAAATGCGTTTGTCGTTTTTGTTTTAGGAAGTCCGTGGCGGTACCTAACATATATATCAATGTTATAATAACTATCAACATCCCGAGACACCTTTTTCGCCAAATACATTGATAATATTGATACCAATCCTGGAAAATAGGGTTTCAGGCGCGTCTAAGTGAGCTGCGTCCATGATCCCATGTTTTGGGCGCACATATATGAATACTCACACTAAGTAAAACAAGAAACTAAATAAGATTTGAACAGCCAACATTGATTTTAATAATGAACCTTACAAGTACTTAAAATAAAAAATAGTGTCAGTCTTTAGTGAACTTGATATTTAGCACCGGGTAGGCGTCTTTCCTGCTGCTCCATGGTAACAAGATCCCAGCATGCATTGCGAGCAAAGTATTAATATGGCGGTGAAATTCGGAATGTGTTGATGTCGGCACGGGATGTACTTTGGTAGTTCTCGGTCGACAGGATGGATTTATCCAAACTTCCCGATTATCGACGACACCTTTCTAACCAAGGTAAGCCAAAACAATTTGATACTTTTGGTTTCTGTTGAAATATTGCTAATTGGGATGTGTCCATTTTTTTGTCGTAAATTTGAATGTGGTGGTTTTGTTTTGTTTGTTTTGATTAGAAAAGTTGACAATCTTTGTTGACCATCCCACAAAAAACGGATATTAGGGAATATTTTTTCATATTTTAAAGAATTTAAATAATTTTCTATTGCTATTCTAGTGTCATGTTTTATTTATTTGTTTGAATCTAATGCCTCTAGTATTGTCAATAAACGTTAATTGCACGATTAATTCATTGTTCTGTAGTGGTTCGTTATTTTCTTTTAGGTTTAGTTTTTCTTTTTACACTTTCAAATGCCATCTGTGTCTTATTTCGATAATTTGTCAAAATAATCCTCCTTTTTGTGGTTGTCATAAGATTCAAACAAAACAGCTTTTTAAAATTTAAATTTCAGATGAAGCATTGATTCTAATTCAAAATATTCAACATTTTTCCATCACCTGCAAATACAAAATTTTTTTTTAAATCTAAAACTTCTATGAATAATCAAAATTTAAAACTTAGTGAAAACGTTTTATTATTGTTTTAAAATTTTTCAAAAAATTGCATAATTGTGTTGACTAATCAGCTCTTAAACTTTAACTATTTTTATTAAACAATGCTTATTCTTTTGGGTAATAAAAAAATAAAGTAAAAAAGACATTTTTTTGTCACTTGTAGATTATTGAAAAGTAAAACATTTTTTTAATTTTAATTTTTTAAATCACTTTTTTTTTTTTTTTTTTTTTTTTTTTTTAGTTATTTTTTACCTCTCTCATAAAAGGCTAAATAATTGACGATTAAAGGTGATGCTGAACTGAAGTTAAAGACATTAAATTTATCTTCTTTTTTTTTCTTTTCTAATAATGTGTTTTTTTTTTGTTCTACATTGTTTTGGTTTTGAAAATTTTACTTTATTTTTTTAATTTGATTCGTTTTCTACTGTTTCTCAACCCATTGCAGGATATTTTAAACTAAAGACAGAAAATATCTTTATTGTAAGAATTTTTTTTTAGATAATGATTTTTAAAAGTTCTACTAATTTATTTTAACCAATATCTGGGGGAAATGTGGTGGATTCATATCTTTTCTAAGGGTATTTGCACATAAGTGAATATAACGAACCCAACTGGAATTGGAATCCTAATTAAAAATTTTGAGCCGTTATCCATACACCACCCACACGTCCAAGCTTAGCACCTGGTATTCGCAAGTGAAGTAGGTCATCCATGTCAGCACTGACCAGGCTTGATGTAACTTCGGTGATCATACGAGAACCGGTGTTTCAACATGATGTGGCCGTAATTTTTTATTTTTTTTAGAAAATGAAAAGATGTTTGGATAGATTTTTCAGTGTTCAGTAATTTTATTTTTTTTTTTTATCCCATAGGTAATTTACTAGGATTTAATTTAAATATTCAAGTTAGTGTAATAATTATGTTTATTATTTATTAACATCAGCCAAATTGGCGCTATACATTTTTGCAGCCTCTTGTCACACACACACACACACACACACACACACACACACACAAATGCTATACAAACTCTCATGTTTTCAATCGAGAAACTCAACAACGTGTTTTCACTTTAATACAAATTCAAGAATCAAAATAGCCATTTGATGCCAAAAATGATAAACTCTGCAAGTGCAAAAAAATCATCCATCATATATTTTTCTCCGTGCAAACAAAGATTAATCGATTTCCACTACGCACCCAGGCCTATCCAGTTGCTCAGGGTGATTATGGAAGTACGCAACTGGGGTGGGGGTTGTAAAAGTATAAACCGCTGTTGTCCTTTAAAGTGTAAAATGAATGTGTTTTTTTACTCATGTCCCTGGCGGGCCTGGAGTTAATCATTATCACATTTATTTGGCATATTTATTCATTTTTATTAGATTCAAAACATCGACTACCGATAGTAAACATTTTTTAATGCCTAATGTTCAGTCCCTGTGAGAATAGGTAATGATAAAAAAAAATTGTTATTCTCCTTTGAATATCAAGGAAACTAAGAAGTGCAATTTAATTATTTTTAATTTTAAACAATAATACTTTTTTAAAATCTTTCACTTTTTTATCCTTCGCTTGTTCTCATAAATCTGGGTTTTCTTAAATCGCCCGTCTGGGTTGATCTTGTGATTTACAGACATGAGCAGTCTGTATCAACGACTTAGTTGAGTCTTTTTTATTTTAAACTGACTAGGACTTCATTATTCGCCCTTCCAATTGTTGTTTATTCTTACTGTTCAAGTGTGATATATGATTTTAAAGTAACATGTCACTGTCAAAAGAAAAACGTAGTTATCGCCCATCCATTTCAAATTTGTCTCCATATACAAACAGAATAGAATTCTAATTTCTAACACTTGAATTCGATGAAATTCTCATTTCAATTTTGTTTTGTTGCTTGAGGAATCTAAAGACGTGGTCATCATGATTTGAGGAAAGGTTTTCTCGATTTATTTTATCTTTGAATAGTTTAAAATAAAAAATGTTGACAAATATTAGTTACAGCCTGATTTCATGAAGGTTTAAAATTTCTAAGTTAAAAATGTTTTACACAGTAGATTTTATTTTTAGGTAAATGTAAACATGTTGATTTGAAGTAAAAGTTAGTTGATTATTGCTTGAAAGATGGGAAGTAACTCTCATCTTCTTACTTTCAGTACAGTGGCGGACAAAAGAAATGAGTCACCTGGTTAAGAAACTCAATTTGTTTAGGTGTTTAGTTTACCAAGAAGTTGTAAGCGTTCGATAAAGCAGTTGCATTTAGACACAATACACGGAAAAAGAATGTATAGTGACAGAGAAAATACGACACGAAAAATTATGAGTAACAAGAGAAATGTAACTTTATTTTTTTGGGAGCATTAATAAAATTAAATTAATAATAATTACTACTTACTTACATTGTCTAGAGACTACACAGCCTCAACACAATTTGAGATGGAGGTCAGTACTGTGTGTAGTCCAATCTTGTAACACTAAAAGGTTTTCGGCTATTTGTTGCATAAATGGCAAAGTGCTTTGTCCTGATGGAAAATTTCACCATTTGTTATCTGGTAAGGTAACAGATGAGATTTTATCAAAATTTCAGGAAATTTATTCAGGCTGAAAACATTTCAGCAATCTGTCGTATTTTTAATTGAAATTACATTTTTAAATATTATTTAACAAAAGTTTCATAATTAAAATTAATTTTTATATTTTTTTTTTTTTTTTTTTTTTTTTTTTTTTGCATATATAGGAATTCTTTCAACTAATTTTTTAATTTTATTTTTGTTAAATTTGACTATAACAGCTGTTCATAACTGAATAAGGTTTTAGTTTCTAGTAGAGATGTCAATTTGGAAACTGGGGAAAAGATATCTATTGAAGTCCATGACCCAGAGGCTATGGTAGAAAATGATTCAACCTCTCCAGTCTAATAACTCTCTACATGCTCAGTGTTATGATTGGCATGATTAAAAGAAAAAAGGCTTGATAAATAGGTTACATTTGAATTGATTGAAGGATATCAATATAAGATTGACACAAGAGCCTGTGTTAATCATGTTTGTTTGTTCTTATTTGGAAAATTTCTCTCTTTTTTTTTTTTTTTTTTTGCCTCCAGAGTTTGGGCATAAGTTATAGACTTGAGCAGAGAATGGCAGAAAATAAAAAATTTTATCCACAAGCCATATTGTCTTATCAAAGAAAATTTTTGAAAAAAAACAAAACAAATCCTCTATTTAAAATTGAATGATGAATATAAATACACATTGTGAAATTCCATGTGCTATTCTCATAATTATAAATCATAATTGTTGTCATGTATTCATTCTCACAAGTACACAGTGTAATCAAGGAAAGATAACTACCCTCAGTATAGAACTCTTCCTATTTAAATACAACCTCATTTACATATCACCATATCTCTTGGATCCTGGAACCTTAGAGGCTTTATGCCTGTGGTAGATCTGTTACTTTTACAAGCCATTCCAGGAAGTGTACTGCTTGTCTCAGGGTGATTGCTTAGATTCCAATTTATGGGGGATCTCGGTCTTACCAGATCTTCTTCATTTGAATCTTCCTCATGTTCCTCATTATCACTAAACACACTCATTCTCACCTCCCTTTCATCCTTAGAATTTTGATGATCATCTTCATCCCTCTCTTCAGCACCAGGCTGGTCCTCCAATTCAATATTTTCTGGCACTCTTCACAATCTAAATTGGTCTTCATAAGTTAACACGCTCTGTCCATTTTTGTTCATACTGATGTATTAAATACTTTTTACACTACAAATTGTGCTTTCTCAGGACGTCTTTATTCCTCTTGTACCATACATTCTCATTTGTTGCAAAGGACATTATGGCGGCTCCAATTTATCTCTCCATCAATGCCGAGGGGCTTTGTATTCTACACGCATGAAAGATGGTCCTGTAACTTAAAAGCAATCTTGGTAGATAACTTTCTAGGCTTCAATTCCTTGGAGAGAATGCTTTCAATCCAACTTTCCTCATCTAGACCATCTTCTCCACAATTCTATTTGACTGAGGATGGTATGGGGGTATTTTGTATGGCCTACATCCATTTCGTGTTTACCATGTATATAAGCTTTCTTCAACAAACTCTGGTGCATTATCCTACACCAATGTTTTGGGTACTCTGTTCCTCAAAAATACTACTCTTAACACTTGTTTTACAGTACTTGCTTTTCTGTCTGAAACTTTGATCACTTCAGGCCGACCTGAATATGAATCTACTAATATGAAGAATAGGCTTACATCTTTAATGTATGTATGGTCCATGTGTACTCTTATCCGTGATTCCTTCTCTTTTGACCATGAATGAATCTTGGTATGCTTAGAATTCTTTATCTTTGCACACTTAGAGTATTTTCTGACATAATCTTCCCCGTCTCACATATACCCCAGTCACCAGTTTTGTAATTTAAACCTCAGTTGTGTGTTCAATACACCACCATATATCTCATCATGTACTGCTTTAATGACGTCTTTTCTTAATGACTTCAGTGACACAATAAGATCTCCACTATATATGACTCTTCTTTCAATTGTCAGTCTGTGCCTTGCTTCCTTAAAAGGTCTTTCTGCCATAGAGCAATTGCTCCATATATTATTCCATATTATATTCAGTACTCTTTTTATTACAGGATCTTGCTTGGTTTCAAACTTGAGCTGACTGAAGGATAACACATCTGTCTCTACCCAGTGCAAAATTCTGTCATCACAACTGTCCTTTGTTTTCACATTTTGGTTATTAAAATTTAATCTTGACAATCTTGCATCTATTTGTGGAATGACATTTCCTTTACTATACATATTGTGGAAATCAAATGCCATAAGCTTAATTGCCCACCTCAAAATTCTGGATGATGTGACTTTAAGGCAACTCTTTCTTTGGGTTAAAAATGAACTTTAAGGGCTTGTGGTCTGACTTTAGTAGAAATCACTGCTATGGCATATTTGCTAACATCAGTAGGTAGTGTGAGTACTTTCATCGGGTCAAATACCTTAACCATCATCTTGTTTCTAAGTGCTTCCTTTAGTTTTTGAAGGTCACCTCTTGTCTTTCAGTCCATTGAAATTCACTATTCTTAAGTTTACAAAAGATTCAACTATGTCGCTATATCAAGGTATATATTTATTATAAAAGTTATCCAAACCCAAGAAAGATTCTAACTCTTCCTTATTTTTTGGTGTATTTATTACTGATATTTTACTAATCTGTCATCTGGCTAGATCTCATCTTTAGATATTTGATACTCTAAGTATGAAATTTCCTGGCAATTAAAGTCACACTTATCTTGATTAATTGTCATACTGGCATTGCTCAATCTGCTCAGAATCTGTTTCATTTTATTCTTTAGTTTCTCCTCAGCACAAGCACCAATACCTATGTCATCTTGATAGACAATGATGTTTTTTTTACTCCTTCCAAAATTTTTTCAATAGCCTTTTGGAATATGTAGTTGGATGTTTTAATTCCAAAGGGGCAGACGAGTCCACCTTAGAAGGTCTATAGGAGTGTTTATTGTGGTGACTTCTTGAAAATGTTTATCAATTTTAATCTGATTATATGCAGATTCCAGATCAATCTTGGCAAAAAATTTCATGCCAGCAAACTCATGACAGGCTGTTTCAATATTTGGCAATGGGAAAGAGTCTGAACATATCTGGTGATTTACACCAACTTTGTAGTTACCACAAATTCTTAAATCTCTATTTGTTTGCACATGGCCACAATTGAAAAAGCCCAATTGCTACCTCCCTGGCTGACCTTCTCCAATATTCCTTGTTCATTCATTTTAAGTTTCACCATAACCACAGGCAGAAAGTGAACCGGAATTTTACAAAACTGAAAATATACTGGTTGGCTAATCTCTTTGAGCTGAACACTTGCCTCATAATCCTTTAAAAGTCTAATCTCGGGTTCTTCTAATTTCATGCAATTAATTAGCTTTGAGGTGTCTATTCTTAATATACCCATGATCTTTTATGCACTCCGCAACTATGACTGGTATTACCTTGAATCAAGTCTTAGTCTCAAACATCCCCTCAAAAGATCCAAGTGTTTTAATAACTGTTAAATTGTTTCAATTGTAGATTGGTCCTCCTTATTTTTGGTCTTTGCATTTTCTCCCCCAAATTCTTGGCTATTAACATTACATCACTACCCGTATCCACTTGCATTAGTAGAGTTATTCCATTTATTTTCACCCTTTCTCTACTGTTATCTTTGCATCTTCACTTCATAAATTTCAGTATTTCTCGTCAATCCTGTGAAACATTTCATTCAGGTTTCAACCAATTCAGTATCCTCTAACGAGGTTAGATATTCTCTTGGTGATGTTGTGTTGTGTATTCATTCTCACAGTGCACAGTGTAGTCAAAGAATGATAACTACCCTGAGTGTAGAACTCTTCCCACTTAAATACAACCTCATTTGCATACCACCACAATTATATACCCAGGTAAATTTTCTAAATAGGTGAAAATTTCCCCCAAAGTTTGTTTTCTCTCATATACTTGATTTTTCATAAAACATGTTCTCAACAGTTCATTTTATCTTTGTGCAACATGATTTAAGTTCAGTTTGTAATTATTTATAAGGAGTCAGGACCTTTTTTTCTTCCTTTTTGCAAAACAATTTATTAGTCATTTGTATGGAAATTCATCCTTCATTTTGGTAGGCCATTTTTGGGTCTATGAATTTGTTATAGGCAACAACAACAGAGCCATAAAACTCTTTAGGTAAACCATCTTGCAACAAAATGCATAATATTTAGTAATTTTTTTTTTTTATGAAAAAAAAAAATTAGTCCAAATGTTTTATAATAATCTTAAATTACTTTTTATTTCTTTTAAAGGTTGTAATTCTATAGGTAGTAATTTGACTAAGACATACTTTGGCATAATTCATTTAGTATTTAATTTTATTCTTACAGAATTAGATATAATTGTAATTAACATAATATCTTCTGTTGATATGATGTTTCATTTTGGAAAAAATGCTTTTTATAGAAAAATGTAAAAATTTCATTGCATTAATATTTTTGCCTTTGATTTGTTAGACTCAAATATAAAAACCAAACAATTTTATTAGAATGTAGAACAAGATGTTTGAGCCACGTAGGAGTAGATGCTGAAAGTAGGTACTTAACAAAGATTTCTTAAAAAATGAGCATACCATGATGAAAAAATGCCTCAATTTAAAAAAAAACAAAGTCTTATCAAAATGTTTATTATTAAGAGGAAAAACCAAGGGATTTTTATTATTAAATTACATTTTTGATCTTTTTTTAAAATGTTTGAAATTTTTGTTAAGAATCTTATTCTTCGGGGGACACCAAAAATTAGTATAGGAAAATTTGGCATTTTTTTTTTTTTTTTTTTCTGGAGAAAAACACATTGATTTGAAAGTTCTTGCAAAATTGTTGGCTTTTAATGGAGCTTTCAGGACTTATTCAAAAATGAACTAAATTATTTTAGAGATATTCCTTTTAGAAAAGTTGGGTAAAAACATTTATTTTTACATCTGTTACCTCTTCCCCTTATTTAATTTAATAAATTCTGAGAAATTTATTTTTGTACTGTTTAATGTTTCTTTGGAGGTACCTACTGAAAAGTATTGTTTTTCTTTGTTAAACTTGATACATTGTTTCTCAAGTTTATTGTTAAATGTATCCAGATTATTGAACTTGATGGTGTATGTGAAAGCATCAAGTATATTTCATGGCTTTTTATCATTCCTTTCTTGATTAACTTTTCCATTGTAATTTTAATGTTTCAAATTGAAAATATATCTACTAGAATTTTGTGATACTCTATTTCTTTAGTCATTTTCAAGTATTGTCTTCATATCACTGGGTATTGTCAAAGTATTTCAAGTATTGTGTCTTCTAACAAACATCAATGTGTATTGTCAAAGTTTTTTATGTGTTGTGCCACTCAAAAAACACCAATGAAGCAAAATGCATACCTGCAGACATTGAATAATTTATATTATAAATCTCCTTAGAAATCAAATCCTAGCAATCCACAAAAAATTCTTTGATAATGGCTTATGAAGTTGAAGGACTAAGACATTGGACAGTTTATATTCTTATTCGTTCTGGAAATAAGAAATGGTTCAAACCATAGAAAAATTAAGAATAAAATAAACAAAACTTTTAGTTTTCAGATGAATTGCAGTGCAAATACACCCAATATGTAATTTAATTTTTTTTTTTTTTTTTTTAATGTGATAGAATTAAAAAATTACAGATTCTCTTTGGTTGAAACAAGTTTGTAGCATCTTTTAAGTGAATTTCAAAGACAATATTTAGATATTTGTACATACATTTATTCAAACACATATGCAACATTTTTTTTTGCTTCAACTTCATGATTCCATCCTTCCAGCACTTGGCATCCTGTGTGATGAATTGGTCTAAGTGGTTTTTACAGATTTCCAGAGAATTTAAATTTTTCCCATTAAGACATTTTTGTGGAGATCAAATTGCATGGTAATCTGAAGGTGCAAGGTCTGGGGAGTGGAGTAGGTGTAGTAGGAAATCTCAGCCAAGCTGTACCAATTTGTGCAGAGTTTGCAAGAAGATGTAAGGTCTGGCATTGTTCTGATAGAAGACAACACCCTTCTAATTCATCAATTGCAAGTGCTTTTTATTAATTGCTGCCTTTTAATTGATCCAACTGAGAACAATACTTGTCTTATTTTGCAGAAGGAGTTCATAATACACTATGCCCTTCTAATCCCATTAGCTACACATCATTACTTCCTTTGGATAGTAGACTGTCTTTTTAAATTGGTTGACAGTGACTTATTAAATTTTCCCCAGGACCCTTTTTGTTTCACATTATTGTAAACAATTTTTCATTGTCTAAGATTGTTATTTTCAAAAATAGACCATTTTTGTTGCATCTGAGCAGAGAATTCTAGATGAAAATGTAGTCCATGAAAATTTTTTTTTTTTTTTACACTAGATCATGAGGTCCCAACACTGTATTGATTCATATATCCAAGCCTTTTCAATTAACCTTACAATGCTAATATGAGATATATGTGAAGTGTCTATGTGATGTCATGTGACCTGGATTAATTTTAATCAGTGTTTCAATTTGATCAACAATGACTGCAGGCCTGCAGGAATGTTCTCGGTCTTTCAGATCAAAATTTCCACTTCTGAACCAAACTACTTTCAGCTATGGCACCATTTTCATAAATGGTACACATCTTTTTTGTTGTTTGTACAGCGTTTTTTTTCTTTCCCAGAAATAAAATAGCAACAAATCATGAAAATGCATCTCATTTTATTAGCTTTTCACTTTTAACATAAAATTATTTAAAATTCATAGTCCACACACAAATCATATAGAAAAAATGTTGAAGTATCAACTTTCAGTCTGTGTATATGTCATAAATTTCAGTCATGTGTGAAACAAAATCATATGTTCAGATGGTACTTATTGAGAAACACTACAAACTTCTGTTTCTTTCTGACAGAAATTTGAAGATTTTAACAGGAAAACAACTGCTTGTATAATTTAGCTATTTTAAGAAATTGCTAATTTTGTTTAACGTATAAATGCTTGCAGAGGTGAACAGGTGATTTTGATGAAAAGTAATAGATTTTAAAATAGCTCAGAAGTATTAAAATTAAAATGCAAACATTAATGAAAACTATTTTTTATATTAATTATAATGATTTTTAAAGCATTGTGTTTGTACTATATTTGTATATGCATCTAAAATTACTTTTATAATAGAATTGACTTAAAATTCATCTTGTCTATAGTGAAATTAATTGATGTGAAAATTTAATTTCTAAAAAAGGTAGCTTGTTTATAAAAGTATACTTAAAAGGATTCAGTAATTTAATTTTCTTTTTTCACAATGATCACCATGTTTTTTTGTTTTTTTTCATTAGCTACTAATTTTGAGGAGTTTCAGTTAATTTAATTAACTTGATTAAAAATCTTAATTTCTTAGTTTGTAATATTAAAAATCAGAAGATAGATTTTGAGTAGGAATTTACTGTTTTACTAACCCAAATGAATAAAGGACTGCTCAATGGTTTGTAGCCAGACAAGTAATGTAGGTTATCTTCTTTTTGTGAGGCAGGCTTCATTCAATGTTATATGGTGCCTAGTACAGCTCTGTTCTGAGGTAGGGTAGGTAAAAAAATGCAAGCACCAACCTGTTTGGGCAAGAGAAACAGCACTATTGGATACTGTATTTATCAATCATATTTTTCATTTTATTCTTTAAGACGCTGACAGACGGGAGAAAGTTAGCAATACAAGATCAAAGGTAAGCCTTTTATTATACTTGCTTTCTATATATAATTCATAAAATGGGGATATTTTACATATATAAATGCTTGTTGCATTTTACTTGTGTTGGGATCCCCTCCTTTCTTTCTGATTTTCATTAATTTTGTTTAATATTCTGATTCTATGGTTTCTTTTAATTAAAAAAAAACAACTTTTTTTTTTTCTTTTTTTAAATTTTTGTTAACAACACATCTTTTTTTATTTCTTGTTTTACATATTTTCTTTACTATTTATAGTTTTTATACTTCTGTGTACATTATTTTATTAGAAAATTGCTAATGTTTCATTTAAAATTGTTTAGTTATTTTAATTTCCAAGTGCAATTATTGCATAAAAGTCAATTTAATTCTTAGAAAAAGGATTGAAACATTTTTATCAGATACATCGCTTTTTAATTTTTTTATTATTATTACTATTTATTTTCTGTGTACATGTGTGCCCTTGGCCAAATAATTTGCTATTTACAATGATTTAGTTTTATAGGTATATAACTTTGTAAAGAAAACTGGTTCTTTGCTCTAGTGTGAAAATTTTCTGGAATGTGCAATAATAATCTTCAGAAATTCTACACTTTCGTAACCTCTGCTTAACTGACCACATAACTGCTGTGCTGTCTACCCCAGTCTGTAGTAAATTTGTATAATTTATTAGATATTATTGTTTAAATTTACATTTAGTTAGGATGAATATTTCTTTAGTATAATATGAGTACTAGGGTGAGATTGCAAGTTAATTAAAATTTGTATATCTACTAAAACATAAAAGTCTGTATTTCATTCACACATGCAGAAGAATGTTTATTTTATTTTATTTTTTTTTTTAAATTGAAATTATAGATAAATTTCAACTTAATCTGTTTACATATTATTTATAATTTTTAAGAATATTTTTATTCATGAAGGACAGTTTAAAAAAAAAATTGCCTCCTATTTATCTCTATGGAAACAGAGACAGTTACAGAGAGCACAATAATGTTGTTGAATAGAACAAATTTTAAACACCAAAATACTAACTTCTGACATTGTTACCATCATTAGGTATGCATTTTTGCCACTGCTATTTTCATGGATTGACAGCGGTGTAGGGCCATATGGAACATTAGGGTAGGTCAATTTTGGAAATGTGCTATTCTGGTGCCCAGACTGTGTGTTTAAGCATGCTACTAGATTGGCATCTAGATTCCACCCTTTTACTCTTGAATTAGGTAAATGTAACCACCACTTCTACTCCCGACTCCCTTTCCATTTCATTGCTTCCCTGATAGTTGCATTTAAATTTTTAAAGATTGTAGCTATCTTCTTGAACCCCCATTCAGCTTTTATCCTTTCCTTGGTCCCCTCTATACCCAGTCTTTCTCTCTCCTTCACTCTCTGTAACTTCCTGTGTTCTAGTGGCATTCCTGCCTTTGTTGTGGTGAAATGATTAAAAAAAAAAAAAAATTTGAAAGTTGGGGTTTGACATGATAAATAAAGACACAAAATATTCTTTGCCAAATTGTTACCATTTTTTGAGGAGATGAGTTGAAAGATTAAGTTTAGGTTCAAAATCATAGCATTAGAATTTAATTCCAGTGATCAGTGAAAATCTTATAGCACAGCCTTATAACATTTATAACTTACTGAAGCTTTACAAATTGTATATGAACAAGATGCATGGCACAAGCACATTATTATTAAATAATTGTGCCATCAAATAAGACCTTCATTTAGTTCAAAGGGAAATTATACTTAACAATTTATATTATATATATTATTTTGTGATGTCATACAACACAGTAATTTTAGTAAGAATTTTCAATAATGCAAATTTAAAACATTTTGTTGTATAATTTGTGCCCATCAGTATTAGGATGTTAGATACACTTTTATCTATTTTTTTGGTTTTATTATGTTCTAACAAATTTTATTCATTGAGTAGCTTTTTTTGTAATCTTTTACAATTTTTTTTATACATTTTTTACTTACTGAATACAATTAAAAAAAAAAAAAAAATTGCATATTTTGATCGTGATGATTCATAGTAAGAATTCTGGTTTGGATATATTTTACATTCAATGTATCTAATGCAAAAGATATCAACTTCATTTATTCTTGAAATAGTAAAATTTTGATGTCACTTTGTCAGCAAATACCTAGGGGAAATTAGGTATTTCTATACATTTTTTTTCAACAGTCTTTAAAATTAATTGCTCAAAAATTGGTAAAACTATGAATCTAATTCTTTCTATCAGTACTTATCATATCAAGCCCCAGCTTTCACACCAAGTGTAATGTTGATTTTTTTTTTTTTTTTTTTTTTTTTTTTAAAGAAAAAAATGGAAAATCAAACTGCTCTAATGGAACATGACTAGTTGCATATTGCATTTGTCTGTGCTGAAATACATTACACACCACCTAACTGTCCTCATATCAACTGTTTGGGCTCTATAAATGTTCAGTAGGAATCAGTAAATGTTAATGGATGCAATGTTTTCCGCATAGAGTAATTCAATGACACACCTTTTGTTTTGTATACATTTTCATATCAGACCCCATTTTGCCAGATTGCCTCTTGCAGCTATCTTTAATAAACAAATGGGTTATTGGCAAGAAGGTTCAACTTCTACTGCCATACCAAAAACATTCACCCCTAACATTGTGGGCCAATATCATAAAATAGAAAGCATTACTTTTGGCACAACCTTCATATTTATTTAATTTTAGGTGGGGTGTTTACAATGATTGGAATTGGCAAACTTCAGTAAGTCTGTTTTAGAAAAGATAACAATCATGACTGTTGTCTAAACTTGTTTCTTGTGTTGAGTTTTGTGGATTTTTTTTATAAATAGATATTGGTTTATTCTTAGTTAATTCTGTAGATAAAATGTATCACTTGTTTATATCTTCAAGCTTCACTTCCCACTCTTAATTAATTATTGTCTTTTATTGTTATTTAAATCAGATGTAAATTTAAAAAATAAAATTAAACACATGAACATCATTATGGTTATTCAAAATTCTTTAATCTAGACAGTAATACAAATGTGAAATTTGTCACTGAGATGATTGCCATTATATTCACTAACTCAACTCCAGAGTTTTGTAGATGGACATTTTGTAATTGCCCTGCCCACTCATCAGGAGTTACCACTGATTGGGGACATTGACGTGGTGTAATGGTTAGCAAGCTTGCCTTGCTAGATAAATTACGACTGAGAAGTGACTTTGATCCTCATTAGGTGGTCCTTACTTTCAGCTTTGTACCACAACTAATATATATATATATATATATATATATATATATATATATATACTAGCAGCATTGCCTGTGCGTGATTAAAAAAAATCGTACGACTTGTACAGCAATCGCTATCACTTGACTTAAAATATTTTTGCCCTTCCTTGCCTTTAAAGGTGTGCCCTTTGCCGTGCTGATGTTGCTACATGCCTTACATCTTGCCTATCTCACACTGTGAATTTTTTCTAAGCTCTATACTAAACATTAAATATGTTACGAAAAAAGAACTAAACAAAATGAAGACAAAACGATCAGCTTTAAAAAAGAACTCGTAACTGGAAAAATTGAATGAAAAAAGAATGTTAACAACAAATACTTTTTCACACCCAACCCAGTTCTGTGGAATCAGAATCAACGTTGAATTTAAGCAAGCGAATGAGCCAATTGGAGTAAAGTGTCATGCAGATTTAAATTTTTCACACTTGTGACGAATGCAGCTATCGATTTTTTTTTTTTTTTTTTTTTTTTTAATCATGCTAGTTAACATTTGTGTCAGCCTGCTGTTGGCTCTCATACTGGCAAATAGAATCTTCCTGCCTATTCATGGCAGCCAGCTATAGGCTCTCACTCTGGCCAGTAGAAAATGGCTGCAAACTACATGAAAACTGCCATAGAAGCATGAAAAAATCGATTATTTCCACTATCGATGGGAGTTGGGAAATGCTAAGTCAGTCTTGGCCTTCCCACTAACTTGGAGCATGTACATGTAAATTTTGGTGCAAATCCGTCGAAAATTGCAGCTGTACATTCATTACACACACACACACACACACACGTCCTGTTTTTATATATATATATATATATATCTCCATTTGTCAAATTTCTTAAAAACTTTGTTGGGATTCTATATCCTATTTTTTACACACATGATATGTGACAATATATATTTTTAAATATCAAGAACAGTATTGAGGAAATTTACAGACAAAAATAGAAAAACCTTTTCTATATATATATATATATATATATATATATATATATATATATATATATATAAAAAGATACAAATTTTGTTGTATCATACCTATGAATGATAATGGGTATGTCTCCATTCACATAAATACAGTAGTATATACTGTATGTTGGTCAGCAGTTGAGGATTCTTTATGGAATTCACTTGACTCACTTCTAGCATTTGACTACTACTTCTACGTGCTACTGGGGAATCTTATGTGTTTTCTTGTTCTAAGTATTATCGTGCATTACCAACCTTTGTATGTGTAGTGAGATGCAAATTAGTATAATTTGCATATGAGCAGGTAGCTCGTATGATAAACGGACACCAACTAGAACGGAGGTCGAAACACTTACTTAGCAAGATACACGACACGACAATGGCATCGCCGATAGGATACTCTTTGGTCCTTGAAGACCCAGAATACGTAGATACGTGGATTCGTTGCTTTGCTGCTAATGCAAGATGTAAAAAGTTGAAAGACAACAAAAACAGAGGAGGGGAAAATGAAATCACCGACTTGTTTATGGCTACCGCTGGTTGTGAAGCGATTATGAAGGTTGCTACAATGGTTTACTCTCGAGAACTAGAAGAAATGACTTTCGAAGAAATAAGTCAGGTTATTAAGGGAAACATGAGGCCAAAGAAAAGACTGGTGATTGCAGAAAGGACCAAGTTTATGGCAATGAAGCAGGAAGTGGATGAACCGATAGTAAAATATTTACACCGGTTAAGAAGTGCGAGTAAATACTGTGAATTTGAAAAAACTAGGAACAGGAGAGCAGACAACGGAAGAAGAATTAATCCAACTAAGATTAATTGAAGGTATGCATAATTCAGCACATAGATATAAGTTAATGGAACAGTTACAACTTACAAACATGCCTTTGAATATGTGTATAGAATTTATACAACAGCAGGAGTTAATACATACCTACAACCAAAATAAAAATAAATCCTACGAAAAAAATAATGCTGAAACATATACGGTACAAACAAAAAAGAAAAAAATTGTGCGTACTGTGGAAAAATTCATGAAATGAAAAAAAAAAAAATGCCCAGCCTTTGGAAAAACATGTTCAAAGTGTTTAAAAAAAAAATCACTTCAAAGAAGTATGTAAAACGAAAAATGTGGAAAGAGTAGAGGATGAAAATAGATTTTTAATGTAAAAAAGGATAATATACAAAATACTGGATCTAAGAATGGAGATACAAAAATAAAAGTGAAAATCAACGACTGTATTGTCGAAATGCAAATCGACACAGGTAGTGAGGTCACGATATTATCCAGAAATTTGTGGGAAAAAATGGGAAAACCGTTTAAAAAAAAAAAAAACCAACGTACAATTACGTCAGTTTGATGGCTCGATTATAGCAATTATGGGTTACTTTGAAGGTTCAATAGAACTGAAAGAAAAATATGAAATAGTACCCATTATAGTTACAAATTGCCGAAAAACGCATGGACTACTGGGGAATGACGTGTTAAAAATAAATTCAACGAAGTTGATTAATGAGATAGAAATAGAAAAATTATGAAGCTAGCCTGAAATTAAAAGATGTTTCCCCCTCCTACTACGAGGCGAGAAAAATACCAGTGCATTTATTACCATTGGTAATAGCTAAATTGCGAAAGCTAATAAAGGAAGACTTATTAGAACCTGCCCCCTCCAGGAGGAAATAAATGGGCATCACCCATTGTGGTATTGAAAAAAAAAAAATGGTGACCTGAGAATTTGTGGAGATTATAAAATAGGGGTGAACCATAAAGTTTGTGCTGACTCGTACCCTATACCGAATGTGGAAGTAGCTTTACATAAACTTGCTGGAATGAAAGTATTTTCGAAGATAGACCTAAAATCAGCTTACCACCAAATACCGATAAATGAAAATTTTAAAGAAGTGACGACCATAAACACACCTATAGGCCTGTTAAGGTGGAAAAGAATGCTGTATGGCATAAAAACGGCAAGTGCAATTTTTCAAAAAGCTATTGAAAAAGTAATAGGAAATGTTGAAAATACCATCTGTTATCAAGACGATATATGTGTTGGAGATTTAAATGAAGATGATTTATGTAGAGGTGGAATCGAACCTAAGACGCCCAGTTACAAGACCGGAATGGTCTTGGCGTCACACCCCCATAGAAGTAGACTCGCCCGCTTACATGAGAGGCGAGAGGGGCTACTTAAACAAGACATTCACGGCAACGAGTATCGAGGCAGATACACGCCGTCTCGCTGCTACCTTACATGGCGTCGCCGATATAGGGAAACCTGCTACAAACAACGTTGGAATATGGACGAACAAACACAGCAGACATTATTACTTCGACAGCTCATCGAGCTACAGCAAGAGATCATCGCCCTGCGAAGAGACGGAGGACAGCCGAGAAAGTCACTTACAAGGAGACCCGACAGACCTAATATAGAACCGGACTCAAGTGATGGTGACTGGGCGATATTCATTGACTCCTGGAATAGATACAAGGAGATGTGGGGTTGACGGAGCCAACAGCGTTAAGAAACGAGCTGAGAAACGGCCTGTGCCCCAGAAGTGAACAGGCTGTTGTTCGATATGGTAGGAGCAGAAGTACTAAACTCCGTCCACGGAGGAAGAGCTGTTACGACACATAAAGCTCGTGGCCGTCAGAAGCCTACACAAAGAAGTGTACCGGCAAGAATTCCACTCCATAAGGCAGAAGGAGGGGAATCGACACGGACTTCGTGGCACGACTTGATCAGTCGCAAAATTCTGCGACTTTTCAGTGACTTGTCCGAACGGGATAGGATGCGGTCGGAAAGTCAGCTACTCCAACGATATGGTAGCAGGACAAATGGTGGCTGGGCTGGCAAACCTGGAGCATCAAAGCAAGGTGTTGTCTGAGGCTGCGACACTTACGACACTGGAAGAAAAGTTCAACAGGCTTGTCAGCCTAGAGACCACGGACAAGTCTACACCCCATCTCCATAGTAACGTATACCCTACTACAACGAGCACACAGAGATCGGGCGCAGGCAGCGGCCTCGGGAGAACCAGACCGTATCAACCCCGAGAGACACTGAACCCTGTAAATGGTGTGGGAAGAGCTCACACCCTGACGGCTCGAATGAACGAAGGGGTTGCCCAGCAGCAAAGATGACTTGTCACAATTGCGCTTAACCGGACATTTAAAAGGGGTTTGCAGGAAACCGAAGCAGGGGTCCAGCAACAAATCTACAGCGGGTATGGTAGGAGCAGAATCCAGAACTCTCACCACCCAAAAGACACAAGAAGGGTCAGAAACGGATGATCGTCCAAGATGGACAAGTGAAAAGGAGAGGTGAAATCAACCTGACAAAACCAAAGGCCGTGGCCACCCTGATTTGGAACAAAAGTAAGTTCGAAGAGGTACTCCTGATCCGGCACCAACCCTGATGGTAGAGATAACTCTGATTCCAGAGGCCCATGCGAATTCGGGCACATATCCATAGGACAAGCTGGCCTCCATACTCACCGGATCGAGGCGATCGCAGACACTGGGGCACAGACATGCTCTAGCGGACCAGAAATCCAAAAAATGACTGAAACAATACGGAATTTCCGACACCAAAAATATAACTGACATAAGATCCTGGTTTGGAATGGTAAACCAGGTAGCCTCGCTTTTCTCAGGCCGAGGTAATGGCCCCGTTCCCGGGGCTGCTAAAGACAAAAAATCGGAAGTTCTACTGGGACAGCACACTCGATCGAATCTTCAAGAGTCGAAAAGAAGGATCACACAGAAGAAATCGAGAACGGTGTAAGAACCTTCAAGTGAATAGGCCAACTTGTTTGTCGACGGACTTCAGCAAAACAGGCTTAGGATATTTTCTTTTCCAGAAGCACTGCAACTGTGCCACCGAAGCTGGACCGAAGTGTGGTGAGGACCACTGGAAGTTAATCCTGGCGGCTCCCCGATTCACTAATGACGCAGAGTCCCGATATGCACCAGTGGAAGGAGAAGCATTGGCATTAGTCTACGGACTGGAAGCATGCCGGATGTTCGTTTTGGGGTGCCCAGAGCTGTTAGTCACCGTGGACCATAAGCCCCTGGTGAAGATCTTCTCGGACAAAGCTCTGGAGGACATAAAGAACCCAAGACTGTTTAACTTCAAAGAACGGTCCTTGATGTACAAATTTCGAATAAAGCATCTCCCTGGCAAACTCAATGCGGCACCAGACTGTACATCGAGATGCCCAGTGGCGTTAAGCCAGGAGGAAGCAAACGAAGAGGACATCGCACAAACTATGGATAGCGCCATAAGAGCGTCATTTAACTCCACCTATGAGCAGGACCCTAAATTAAGAGCAATAACATGGGACAGGATTGTGGCTGCAGCTGCTACTGACGAGGAATGCCGTTCCCTCGCCGAATTCATACAAAATGGCTTCCCTAAATCTCGCACGAACTGCCGGAGACAATTCGCCGTTTTTGGCATATGAAAGAGGAGTTATATTGCTTGGAAGGGGTGACGATAATGGAAAATAAAATCCTCATACCCAGAAAGCTACGTGCGGAGGTACTGGAATCACTCCATTCAGCGCATCAGGCGTCAATGGAATGTTGGCAAACGCTAGACAGCGGCTGTTTTGGCCAGGACTGGACGCGAGCATTCGCCAAACCCGGGCCCAGTGCAAAGTATGCAACGTAATAGCTCCATCACAACCCAAGGAACCCCTAATGCCGCCCTCGAACCCCGAGTTCCCATTTCAGAAGACTGTGATGGACTTCTTCGATTTACGAGGGAAGAACTATCTAGTATATGCAGATAGATACACCGGATGGGTAGAAGTCACTCTGATGTCGTCCGGGAATGCCAAGGCTACATGTGACGCCCTACTTAAACTGGTTCTGCACGATTATGGCGTGCGGAGGAACTTTCAACCGATGGCGGACCACCGTTTGACTCCAGTGAATTTAACCGGTTCCTAGATAATTGGGGCATAAGGAAACGAACATCATCGGCATATTACCCTCAAAGCAACGGGAGAGCAGAACTGGCAGTTAAAACGGCTAAAAGGATACTTGTTGATAGCACGGACAGTTGCGGTCGCCTATGCCATGACCAGGCAGCTAGGTCCCTACTGACTCATCGCAACACCCCGCACGAGACCTACATATGTCTCCAGCGATGATGCTCTAATTCGGCGTGATAAAGGACCATCTCCCAGTGCTCCAGGACCGATATCGAATCCACAAACGCTGGAGAGAAATCAGTCATTATAGGGAAACAGCGATGGCAAAAAGACACTTAAGGAATGAAAGAGAATACAATCTAAAAAGTCACCCACTTCAGGAACTGAAAATCGGGAAACGGTGCAGATACAGAACCAAGTTGGTCCATACCCGCGCCGATGGGCAAAAGACAGGAAGGGTGGTGGAAACACTGGGTAACCGGCAGTATAATGTACGCATGGATGGGAGTAACCGGGTAACCCGTCGCAATCGCAGATTCCTCCGAAAAATAAACCCAGTAGTAGATACTCCTTGCCACTCGATACCTGAGGTGCCCCCAGGAATGTTGGATACCATAGACAACCCAACAGGGCCCGAAATACCGGGAGAATGGTCCACCACTGATATGGATCAAAACCAGCCCGAAACATTCGACACTCTACCAGAACCGATGGAGGTAGATGACACAGCATCCCTGGAATGATGGAGGTTGAGGAAGACCAACCGGTGCGTCGTGAGCAGAAGGGGTGACGCGACCACCCAGGAACCTATCCCCACAGACGTGGGGGCACGTCGCACGACTACTCCAGAGCCTCAAAACATTGGACCACAACGCGAGTATCTTGTGGCCCCGGAAGGGAGGGGCGTGTAGAGGTGGAATCGAACCTAAGACGCCCAGTTACAAGACCGGAATGGTCTTGGCGTCACACCCCCATAGAAGTAGACTCACCCGCTTACATGAGAGGCGAGAGTGGGCTACTTAAACAAGACATTCACGGCAACGAGTATCGAGGCAGATACACGTCGTCTCGCTGCTACCTTACAATTTAAAGAAAAAAACTGAAAATATACTGAACCGGTTAAGAGATGCTGGTATGACAATAAATACAAAAAAGTGTGTAACCAACAGTAATGAAATATCATTTTTGGGTTACTCAATATCAAAGGAAGGGATCTCTCCAGATAAAGTACTAATAGAGAAAATTCTAAAAGTTGCTACACCGAAAAATAAGAGTTGGAGTCCTTCTTAGGTTTGGTAAATTTTTATAGAAAATATGTACCAAAATATAATGAGTTGACAGAACCATTTGCTAAGTTAAGAAAAAAAAATGTGGAATTCATTTGGTTAAAACACCAACAGAAAGCCTTTGAAAACTTAAAACAGATTCTGGCAAAAAAGCCAATAGTACAAATTTTTGACTCTAAGAAGGACATAACTCTACTGATGCTAGTGAGCAGTCCATATCTGGTATTTTGACACAAGATGGGCATCGTATAATGTACTTATCGAGGAGATTAACAACAACTGAACACAATTATTTGAATATAGAAAGGGAGGCACTAGCCATAGTGTGGACAATGGATAGAGCAAGACAGTTTTTGATGGGAAAAAAATTCTTGTTGAAAAGTGATCACAGACCACTGGAATTTATTTTCAACCCAAGAAAAGAGCTACCGAAAGTTACAACGTCCAGAATATTACGTTGGGCGATTAGACTGATGGCGTTCGACTTTGTCATTGAATATGTTAAAGGGAATACGATACCGCACGTTGATGCCTTATCTAGATTGAGGTTTTATAGAGAGAAGGACAAAAACGATGAGAAATTTGAAGACACATTCTTGCACCTTGTAGAAACTGATGTAATATCTGTAGATAAAATGGCTACTGAAACTACAAATGACCCAGTGTTAAATAGAATAATGTCGAGGATAAAACAGAATCGCTGGGGAAATTGTTCAATGGCTGAAAGACCATTCAAAGAAATCGGACATAAAATGACTATAGAAAACGGGATAATATGTAATGGAGACTTGGTAGTTCCCCCAGAAACACAGAGGAGACAGGTTATAAAAAGTGTACATGATGACGTACATTGTGGAGTGGCAGCTATGCAAAGAAGATTAAAATTGGGCGTGGTGGCGGGGTACTCAAGAGACGTGAAGACTACGTAAAAGATGCAAAAAAATGCACAGAACTCAGGAATTTTAAGCAAAGAAAATACATGTATGGCCCTTGAGAAGTAGAACCATGGAGCAGAGTACACATGGACCATGCCTATGTCAATGGGATAGGACTATTATTAATATTAGTAGATGCATATTCAGGTTGGCCTGAAGTGGTGAGAGTACTTGATAAAAAAAAAAGTACCACCGTAAAACAAATATTAAGAGTAATATTTTCGAGGAATGGGACACTGAGAACATTGGTGACTGATAACGCACCAGAATTTGTGGATGCTGATTTGCATGAATGGCTAAGAAAAATAGGATGCAGACCTTACAAAGTAATGGGACAGCGGAAAGGATGGTCCAGACGGTAAAGGGCATAAAATCATGCTTGCAACAGAAGGAGGAAATCGATGCTTTCCTACCAAGACTGTTATTAAGTTACAGAACAATTCCACATGCAGGCAGGCCAGAAAGTCCATCTGCCTTAATGGGCAGACAATTAAGGTCCCCTTTGACTGTCATATGCCACAAATCAAAAGATGTGGTACAAAAGAAATAGGAATATGCAACCCGAGTCAGCCGAATTTATTATGCAGAAAGGACATAATACTGCAATATTAAATAAAGAAAATGGGAACAGTGTTCTAGCTCATGCTGACCAAATAAGATCCCAAGGAGAAGAATCGGATGAGGAAATGCCTTCAGAGATGCCCATTATTGATGTAACAGAAGAGTTAATGCAGAATGAAACTGCGGAGGAAGAAGTAGAGAGGGATGAGTTAGAAGAGGAAGAAGTAGAATGGGACAAGTTAGAAGAGAAAGACCAGAGTATGCAAGAGGAACAGTTCGATTATAGGGAAAGACGTGATAGATCTAGATCTCCAAGGGAAAGGAGAGAGATAAAGGAAGATGTTCAGGAGGGCACAAGAAGAAGTACAGGAAGTACTCGGCATAAGGCCCCTCCGTTATAGGGAGATGCAAATTAGTATAATTTGCATATGAGCAGGTAGCTCATATGATAAACGGACACCAACTAGAACGGAGGTCGAAACGCTTACTTAGCAAGATACACGACACAACAGTATGATTATTCTATTCAATAACCTTCCCTAGGTTACAACATTTTGGCATCAAGGATTAGTCAAAATACAACATTTTGACAAGGTTTGGTCAAAATACAACATTTTAATGACAAGGATTTACCCAAATCAGAAACATCACTAGTGCGACATTTTGGTGTCAAGAATTTGTCCACAGATCAAGAAAATGTTCACCAGCACAACATTGGCAAAAAAATATATCATCAAAATCGCACGTTAAAATTCACCAAGGCTTCCTGAGGAATAAATCAATTTGGAAGACTTTAAAATGATACTACTTGAAATGGTCAAATGGCAAGATGAATAGCAAAAACGGTACAAAAAAATATTTGAAAAACTCGTGGAAATGTTGGTAGAACAACAGAAAATGTTCATGAATAATAAGAATGGATATTCTGGAGATGCTATTATAAATGCAATTGTGGAATTTCTCTATCTACCAGAAAAAGAGTTAACTTTCCATCATATTTCCATAGGTACAAAGATTTGTATAAGACTTATTGTGTGAACTGGTCCAATGACAAAAAGTTCAAACTTTTGCTAAGGAAACTAGGCACTGTTGAACACATTAAGTTTGTAAACTATATTACCAAAGAAGACTAGTGACCTAACATTTAATCAAACACTTATTTTGCTTTTGGAAGTTTTCAGCCCAAAAATGTCTTTGTTCCATCAAAGATGGAAATTTATAAATGTAGTGAAAAATGAAGATGATTTCACAACATTTGCAAGCATTGTGAATTAAAATTGTGAAAAGTTCAAATGGGCGGAATTAAGTCCTGACAATTTTAAATGCTTGATATTTGTGCAAGGGTTAGGTCAAAAAAGACGCTGAAATCTGAAGAAGGACTTTAAATAAATTCGAAAACAAACCCAATTTAAAGTTGCAAAACCTAGTGGACGATAGTCAGAAATTTATAAATGTTCATCGAGATTCCAAAGATATTGAAAGTGCGTCAAAAACATAAAGTGTAGAAGGAAAAAAACACCACTCCTAACATCTGTTACACTTGTGGAGAATTACCTTGGTATAAGGATTGTCCTTGCAAAAAGAAACAATGTTTCTGGTGTGGAAAAAAAACAAAAAAAAAACATAAAAAAACACTGTAAGGCAAAATTTAAAAAACAAGTGAGTAATTACATTAAAATTACTAATGGGGATAAATCTCCTATAAGAAAATTTGTGTAGGTAAAAATCCTGAACAAAAATATCAGATTGCAACTCTACAGTGGTTCTGATTTGAATATAATAAATGTTTATACATTGAGAAAATTGGGTAAACTATTGTTAATTGTTACCAAAAAAAAATCGCTTGGACTGTTACATAAAAATAAAATTCAAAGGTGAATTTATGACAAACGTAACGTTAAAGTGCTGGCCAAAATCTCTGCCTCTGGGCAGAGAGGATCCCCAGATGAGGCTATGCCGAATGGCAGTCTTGTCTTGGGAAACAGCTACCCAACCCCATCTTATACGGGGGTCTACGGGGAATTTTTGGCCAAACCTACATGAAAGTTTTTGTTTTTTATGCAAGATATACGGCTCACATTATAACAGGTAAATTTTTTTTTTGTTTTGTTTTAGGAGGTGTTAAAATTCAGGCATCACACTATACATGGTGTGTTGAGGTAATTGTTACCATTTTATGTTTTTAATGTTGTATGATACGCATTGTTTGTTTTTGATTTTGTCAACTGCACAGTATAGTAGGGTCAGTTGAATATCATCTTTGAGCAAAAGAGCACCATCACACAATTATAAGTGGTATGTATGGTCAATACCAATTTAATCATTACATAATCAATATTGTAAATAACTAGGATTCATTTGTAATGTACTGATTTAGGATTTTAAAAGTATAGTTTAATTAGAAATTAATGAATTAATAATTGCTTTCCAATAACTTAAAAGTTTTTTAAAATTCTTTTTTTTTTTTTTTTTTTTTTTTTTTTTTATATATCTATACTTAAAAAAAAAAAAAAAAAAAAGTAGTAGTTTCCACCTTTTCAAAACTAGTTTATGAAGATAGTCCTATAATAGGCTGTAATGAAATAGAGAAAGATCTGGAGAATAAGAATTTTTTTTTTTCTTTCAGCTGAGATCTTCAATCTTTTTAGATGTGAGCATTGCTATATGATCAAATTAGGCTTTTTTTTTTTTCTTTTTCTTTCATTCTCTCTTTTTCTTCTTTAAAGTAGTGTTTAAATGCTTTAACTAATGCTATTAGATGTTTACTGTGAGTGTAACAGTGACTGGTATTAACTCTAACTGAACCATACCAATGCAATCCAACCAAACACTTGCCAACATTTTCCTTGGATAGAAGTTAACTTTGAATTGTACTTTAGTCTTTTTTGCCTCCCCATTTGTCTTTCTTGCCATATATTCTTGTGAAGTATCCATTTTTTTTCTATCACCAGCCACTTCTAAGTCCAAAAATATGTTCATGAGAGTGCAGAGAAATACAGATGTCCACTCCTGTGTTATGGTTGTTTCTTTGTCATATTTTAATGAGCCAGTTATGGTTCCTTTCCATGTGCCAGATAAATAGTCAAAATTCAGTTATTGAGATATTTCCTCTATTGCAACTGCACTATTTGTATGGAATTCAGACAAAATCCAGATGATTTATTCATGGCACATTTCTTAAGCTGAAATCTCTTTTTCTAAATCTCTCAACATGTCTTTAGCAATTCCTTTTGTTTAAAGAATCAATCCCACAGACAGCATGAATATTTAGGATTGCTTCTGCAGCATTACTATCTTTTTAAATGTCTTATCTACTCCATAGATATGTTCATCATTAAAATGGTCAAATTAGTTGAATTCTACTGTGATGACATATTTAAAAATGTATGAACATGTATTAGGCAGTATTGTTATCATTTAAGGGTTTCTGGAAATTGCGAAAATATAAGTCTATCACTATTAGATTTTGGATATTACTTACTAGCAGTAGAGCCCGGCATTGCCTGGGGATTTAACAGTAAGAGATAGATCAAGTATTGACCATCATAAAGACTGAAAAATAAAATTGACAAAGATTATTGTTTAAGGTTGACGGACATGCATGTCTTAGTTTTTTTTTTTTTTGTTTTTTTTTTTGTTTTTTTTTGTTTTTGTTTTTTACGAATTGGTCAAACTCAAACAAAAACATTCTTTTCAATCGTTATGAGTCACCGATTGAATAGAATTTTATTATAAACAATTGTCTTGTAAATGGAATTTTTAAAGCATTCTGAATGTAAAAATAAAGAAAAAAGTGTGAAAGACAATAAGAAACACTACCTGCCAAAAAAAAAGTGATGTTTTGTTGAAATCGGTTGAAAAATGTAGGAAATCCTATCCCATATATAAAGGAACACACACACACACACACAAAACCAACCTGGGTTTTATAAGTATAACTCGATATGAGTTGTCCCCCTTTTATTAATGCCTCTTAGTCATGTTTTCAAATTGATTTCATGGAAAAACAATTGTTTTTCCAATTTTTGGCGCTGTCAGAACCACCACAAGGTAATTTTACGTAGTCTTGTGAAGTTTTATTGAAATCGGTTGAAAAATGTAGGAAATCCGATCCAATATATAAACGTACACACACACACACACACACACACACACACAATCTGCGTTTTATAATAAGTAAGGTTACATGATCTGATGTTAATGGATTTTAATTATCAATTGATTACTTTAGAATACATTGACTTGTTTCTTTCTTAAATGGTCAAAGATATTTTATTTTTTGACTAGTCTAGCAAAAGTGCTGGATATTCACTGAGTATTGAACTCACTACATTACTATGGGATATGAGATTAGCTTGGTAATTTCTATGATCAAATGCTAATTTTGATATGGAATAAATTAAAACTTTAGATACTATTCTTTCATTCCTTGTATTTTATCTGAATACTATAAGGAAATTATTATTTTATTCATTTTTTTGTACATCAAGTTTATGAATAGAGATTGAAAAAACTCTTATTTGAATTTTTTTTTTCTTTTTTCATTGTTCCCTTAATATTGGAGTTTCAAGTTAAAATTTGTTTATATTTGCGTCTTTTAATGTCAATTTTGGATATCACTCATTTTTTGGCTTCAAATCCTCATGGCCAAATAAATTTATTTTACTTTTAAGGTTCACTATTTTTGTTTGATTCATTAGTTATTTGCTTTTTATTTTCATGCTCAACAAATATTCCTTAAAAATAAATTTTGACAAAATGTTACTCTTTATTTACAATGTTATTTCGTTTTAACTAATTTTGCATGAATATAATTTTTTTAAATTGACATGACTCCAAATTATTAAAAATAAGTAATTAAAATATTTTCAGCAGTTGAAACTTTACTTGTCTTTGCTAAATAGTTAATTCTGTATAGGCATTTATCATTTGTTAAAATTGTTCAATGCTAAAAGAATAAAATATTTATAGCTATTTTCAGAATGTGGTCAGTTATTTTATATATATGTGCTTGTGTGTAATGTAGCTAGCAAAATAACAAAACAAAGTTGTTATAGCCCAGATTGTTGAACAAAAATGCAAATAAAACGAGTGTATTCCAACACATAATAAAATAACCTTTATTCATTTACTGCCTGAGAACAGCAAGGATTAGATTAGATTGGATTTAAGCCATGAGTTCCACGTGTGTCTTAGCTTGTCACCATGTTGGATTCAGACATTCCATGCAGGGAGGTAACTCAATTGTATATTGAGTTATTGTCTTTTCTAGAGGGAGTAAGTTAGCTTCCCCTAACAAAAGCTTTTGTAATTTGACCACTGAGTATGTGCATTGAATACTGAACAAGCATTAAACAGCCAGTGAAAGTTACAATCTGCTCATGTTTTTAGTTGACTGTTATGCATCACTTGAAATTATCATTTGTATGTTATACGAATAGTTCAAATGAAGCAGTGTATTTTATTGAGATTTGTGTGACTGAACAAAACACTGATTTTTTTTTTTTTTTTTTTTTTTTTTTTTTGTTAACTGAAGTTTGAGGAAGAATGTATGTCAAATATAGATATGTTAGTGGCACAAGAAATTTTGTGAATGTTGATATGTCAGATTATGAAACTTGTTGATATTCAGATTTGGTGCAGGGAGTTGGTAAGTTTTGCCTCTCTTTACTGATGCAATCAATCTGATGTTTAGTCATCAATCATTGAAATCGGCTGGTTCTTGATATACCTGGACATGCAAAGCATTGACTGTCATCCTCTTGATCTTTACAAAATCTTTTTTGCTACTGTAACACACAGCCTGGACAAAAAAAATCCACAAGTGCCAAAATTTAAGAACTATTTGTAAAATTCTAACACCTAAAGAATACATTCAATTGTTTAGTAGAAAAAGGGAGGGCAAATGTAATGTCTGGCAGAATTGAGCAACAATTTGTCAATTTAAAAATACTTTATTTAAAAAAACTTGCCTTATGTAGCCTCAGTTTGATTGAAATGTTTGAAATATTGATTATTATACTGAATAAAACCATACACACACATATTACTTAAACATTATTTTTAGGGGATATTTATATTTTAGTAGATGCTCTACTTATTTATTAAACAATATATTTATTTATTATCATCTACCACTTTTAAAACTTTCTAGCAGGATTCAAACCTGTGTTCACCTAGGTGAAACTGTCATTAGATCTGATATCCTTTGACCTCTCGGCTACAGAGAACCTAATGGCTAAGCAAAGCCCAAATAGTGCTTTAACACAGATTTTCCTGATTCTTGAAATATGCATATCTGCTCATTTTTGTATCCTAATGAGCACTGGAGAAAATGAATTGCCAATGGTGGAAACTGTGTGTGGTGGGAGGAATAATATTTTGAAGCACTATCCAATAAGGTTGTATCACCTGGATCTGTAATTTCCATAGAGATAAATAGGATGCATTACTTTTGAAACATTCTCCTTAGATCTGTTAATGTAAATCAGCTGTTACAAAGAACAATGTGAATTTAGCTTGGAAAAAGCTATAGCCCATATACTTATAAAACTCTTAGTGATATCCATTCATTTATTTCAAAATGAATCCTAAAAAAAAATTTAAAAAAAATTATGTAAAATCTGTAAAACACAAATGGTATAAATTTGTACAATTTTTGTCATTGATTGCAATGAGAAAATAATTGCTGATATATATATTCTATTGCAAACACCTATTTTAGTTTTAAATAAATATTTAGTGTATATAGATCTTATCTTTAACATGTTCTGACTTGACATACATTTTATATAAACATTGTTCTGTTCACTTTGTGTGTTATGAAGAACAGATATATTAACAAACTAATACTAATATTAACCTACAAATTCTAATGTAAGTATTGTAAAAAAACACTTGCTTCCCCTTCCTCACCTTCTTATAGCCTTTTATGTAGATATTATATATTGACACTTTTATGATTGGAACTCTAATCTTTGTTTGAATCTTAATTTATTAGTTTATATTGAGTGACTTAAGGTTAAAATCCTTGTTTGCAAAGCAGCCTCAGAATTGTGTTTATTGTACCAGTTGGGTATGTTTATACTTTATGACACCTAACTTGCTCTAATTCTGTTGAAGAAATATTGTTGATTTTTATTAATGAACTTTCTTTGTTGAAGCTTGAAAAATGTTGTACACTTTCCTTCTATATTTCACAGAACTTATAAAACATATTCCCATATGCATCCTCTATCATTGTATACACCATTTTCATTTCAAAGAAAGCTATAACCCAAGGGAGGGGTACTAAAAAGTTGTTGGCTTTAGAAGGGATTAAAAAACATTCTGATGCTTGGTCATTTAGTCTTTTTCTTTCTCAATCATTTCAACCTAAGCAAGGCAATAAAGCCACTAAAACATAAGTGGTTACTGAGTAGGAAAGAATATGAGAAAAAGAAAACATTAAGAAGAGAGGACAATAAAAGAACGGGTATTAAGAAGACAGAAGATAATGATTTTCAGAAATTTAAATGCAATGTCTATCAAAGTTGTCTGGAAAGTAAGAAGCCGGAAGAGTTCCATAAATTTATAGATTTATCTCTATGACAGTCAGCCATCTGACTCCCTTATCATCCCATGTGTGTTCCTTAAATAATGATGTCAACAGCAGGCAAGGTGGACTTGAATGAGATTGAGTGAATTTTAGCAGAATAAAGTAAATCCAGTATAAGTTAAACCTGTGTTCAATTTTTGTTTGTTCTATTCCCACCATTTACTTAAGGGTTCTAATTAAGATTTTCAATTGTTTCTTTCTCTCATCATTCTCTGCTTGATGTAACTATTCTTCATGATTTTCTCATCTACTTTAATTGTAATTTTAATGCTACAATACTTCCAAAAGGTATTTACATACACAAATTTGGTGACATTAAGAAAATATCAATTTATGGTAATCTTGATAAAATTGAAATAATTAAAAGAATTGGCACTCTTATTGCAGTATGCTAATGAAAATTATAGAAATGTATATTTTCACTTAAAAAAAAAATCTACTGAAGAGTCTATTGGTAGTCTTTTGAAAGTAGAATGATCATAATGCACTTTGCGGATGGATCCTGGAGAAAATGTCAAGAGGGTGGGTATGAACCTTGGTTATACAGGTTCACATCCACTTGCAGCCACTAACTCACCTAAATCCTTTCACACACATACTACTGCTTGAAAGGAACTATCCTCATCCCTTGGGATGGGTAGTGGTATATAATTATAATTTAATTCCTTGCTTTGTCATCACCATTACTTGATGAAAAAAAAATCTGTGTGCCATATAAAGATGGTCTAAGTAAATATAAAAAAAGAAAATATATAATGGAAAAATATAATTCCTAGTAAATAAATGTCAGCTAAATGAATGAATGGGGCATAAGTGTGAAGAGAATTATCCTCTGAACACAAGAGTAGAAAGGATTTGTTTGAACTCAAACAAGTTCTAATGAGAGATTACTAATCGTAATAATAGTTATCTTTAAATCATCAGAAGCATAAAAATGCAATAGAATATTTATGATTACATGAACTACTTGTGTGTATAGTGAAAATTTTTGAAGTCGTTTTCTTTGTATCACCTCCAAACTCTTCATATAAATTTTTCATTGTAGTCTCCTTTGTCTACTTAATAATTTAAAGAGAAAGTAGTTTGATGTTTAGTGATGCCTGAATAAATGACTGTTCATTGTTGCTGTATAAACAGGTGTTAATAACAAGATATTCAACCATCAATGCTTCATTTGATACATAGATGCATTTACACAACTTTTCTTGCTTGTCAATTTGCAAAATATGAATAAATAAAATTAAATCTGGTCTTTGCACTTGAACACAATGTTTTGATTTTTTTTTTTTTTTTTTTTTTTTTTTTTTTTTTTTAGTCATTTCACCTTAAGCAAGATGATAATGCCACTAGAATGCAGAGGGGTTACAGGGAGTAAAGGAATGAGAAGACTGAGAATAGGAAGAATTGAGGAAAGGACAAAAAAGGAACGGGGTTCAAGAAGATGGAAGATGACAATTGACATTGTATTTAAATTTTTGAAGATTGTAGTTATCAGGGAAGCAAGAAATCAGAAGGGAGTTCCATAGGTGAGAAGTGTGAGAAAAGAAACTGTTAGAGTAAAAATGTGTTGTGGAGTTATTTCGCAGTGGAGGCTTGTATTTGTACTAAATCGGTCCTAAATAGTTCGACGTACAAAATATTAGGAACTTGATATAATAGGTATTAAGCAGAGTAATCTTGTTGTGGTCGCTGATAGGTGGGAGAGTCTATTAACTATAGAATAGGTGTGTTTTTCCATAACAAAATGCCAGTTGTATCTAGCTAATTTAACAGTGAAATGGTGAGACCTAGTTGCCAATCTAATAGCATGCTTAAATTCACGCAGTCGCCACCAGGGACAAAAAGTTCATCAGAGCAGTTGCCATGAAAATATTTGTAGAAAAGACGGAGGGAAGCCACATCATGTCGGTGAGAAAGTAACTGAAGTAGATTACATTACAGACCCTTCTTTGGATTTTGTCAAGAATCTCTAGATGTGCAGCAGGAGCACCAGAGAAACAGTATTCAATGCTTGAATGAATGGTAGATTTATAAATGTGCAAGATGAATTCTGGCGAGAAAAATTTTCAGTATGACCTAAATTTCCTTGTAGTAGATGTAGCAATTGATGTGATATAGTCGCTCCGCTTTATATCTGGAAAATATAAAGTGTAGTGTGTTGCTCTCTTGGAGTTTACGCTGATGGCAGGCTAAAAATGTTCTGTGTAGTGATTAAATGAAGCAATTTTGTTTTGGAGGTGTTAAAATTTACAAGCCATCTCTTGCCCCAGTTAACCATTGATTTGAAATCTTTTTGAACTATTACATTCAATGAATAAAGTGGGCTGTGATAAACTGACAAAGAATACCGTTTTTTTATTTAAGTCAATGTTTGACATAAATATCCTTAAAAATATTAACCTATATCACTGTCTTTTTATTTAAGTTACTTTTTTTTTCCTTTTTTTTTTTTTTTTTTTTTTTTTTTTTTTTGTTATACCCCCCCCACCCAAGTTTAAGTGTTTGGTCTTTTGTTTATATGAACAGATTACAGATAATAAGAGGAAGACAATTTTCAAAATTTGGAGTATACACATGAATAATTCATGCAATCATAAATATTCTATTGCATTTTTATGCCTTCAATTTATCGATAACTATTATGATTAGTAATCTCTACTTGAAACTTGAGCTCAAACAAATCCTTTCTGCCTTTGTGTTTCAGGAATTTCAAAGTTATAATTTTCTTTGTGTTCATGTCCTACTCATTCATTCACCTGACATTTAGTAGAAATTGTTGCACAACAAATTTAATCTGTTGAATAAATTTTCTTTTCAGAAATATGTGAATACTTGGAGATTTTATATCAAAGCAAGTTCCCTTACACAAGAAATTGGAACTGTTCCAGATCTTTAAATCTGGGATGAAAATTCTATTAAGCAAAAAATTTTGGCACTAATTTCTATTTTACTTTAGACTAACTTGCTTTTTTCTATTCAGAAGGAATTAAAAAAACAATTTTATCATTTTCTTTTTTAGAAATCAAAGAAAATGTATTTTATAATGAATTGTTAAATGAAATTTTCAACTTTTTATTTTTATCCCATTTACCTATTTTTATCATTTATTTTAATTTAAAAAAATGTAGCCTTTTTGTTTTCATCTGTTTTACTTTATATACTGTATATACTCAAGTATATATACCATGTCCATCATGCGTAGCCCATTTCATCTGTTGAACCAGCAGATAAAGAGGACTATACATGGACATGCTACAGAAGGTGGCAGTCCATTGCAGTTTTATAAGTGAATTCTGCATGTCTCATTCCATATGTGCTGCAGAGGAAGATCATGAAATCAAATACATAGGTCACTTTCTGGCAAGTTGAGGTCCACCTTAAACAAATTCACGCCATCAATACTTTCTTCTAGTCTGATTCTCTTTCACCTCCAACCAACTCTTGCAAACCCAAACAGCAATAGTAAATTACGATGGAAGCAAATTTTGGTGAAACTGGAAGCTTCTAGTCCTGAACTTGTATGTTGGTGATGAACATAGTCATTAACACCATCATCATAAAGGAAGCAATCAGCAAAGAAGAAATTAAATTCTTGAATATAAGATAGAGCTGTTGCCACTAGCAATGCTACAGTACAGTGCAAGTTTTTATGCTAAGTTTTTTTTCTCTTTTTTTTTTTTTTTTTTTTTTTTTTTTTTTTTATTTTTAATGCAAAAAATAAAATGGAGTTTGCACTATACACAGGTAATTGTTTTGAAGAGGTTAAAAATCATGCATTTTTGGTGACTTGTTGCACTATGCACAGCTAAATTTTTTTTCTGGAGGGGGTTAAAATTCATGCAAAAATATTCAGTGGTTGCATTATACATGAACTCAGCTTATACATGAGTATATTGGGTATTTGTTGTTCTTGCTGGTAAAAAATCTTGTTCAGCAGAGTATATTTCTGAAAAAATACTTTTAAACTTCATAGTCTATAATTATTTAGCAGAGTTAATTTAAAATTATTAAAGTACAGTTTTTGCCTTCCTGAATTCATTGATGATTGAATAACTGAGATGCATTCAAATCATTTTCATTGTTACTTTCTGCAATGTTTTTTTTCCTCCTGATTTTTTTTTTCTAAATTGTCTTCATCTCTCTTTACTCCTTTCCAATAAACCTTGTATATCTTGTTACTTATGTCTTTGTGGTGTCATTTCTCCATTGGTGCCTCCATGTTATATCTTTTTTTTGTTTTTTTTCTGTCTTTTTACTGTGCATTTATGTTTTGTTTCTTTTGTGTTCTTCATGTCTCTGACCAGTCCTACCATCATGTTCACCATCCACATGTTAGACATAAAGTTCTGACTTCTATGTCAGAACCCATAATCACTGACTACACACAAGGACAGTTAGTGAATAATAACCACCAAACCCAGTATGTTAATGGTGCTAGTGTAAATGCGCCAAAACAAGTAAGAATACATTGTATTGTTATTTAATCTTATTGTCTCTTAGAAAATCAAATCTCAAAGCTGCATAATAATTGCTTTTTTTTTTTACTTTCTTGTTTTAGTCCGCATTATGACTTTTCTATCTTTTCATTAATCCTTAAATGCATGATTTTTTTCATTCTTATATTTTCTTGAGTGTTTTATTAAATAAGTTCTAACTTTTTAATGTGTTTTCAATAATTGAACTGCTTAACATCTTCACTGGAAATCTGATTAAAATTAGTTTACTTTAAGAGATGGTATGACCATGCCTTTTAAGTTGCACAAGCTTATATATATATATATATATATATATATAATCACTGAAGAATAATTAGACTGCATGTTAGATGCATGGAGATTTTATAAACATTTTTGCCTGAATGTCCCCTACAGAATTGCATATATGATGTGAATTAAAATACTGTCATCTTATGTTGATCAATGAAGTAACAGAAAAATATTGTCAGGCTTGAATAAAAGTGCGCAGTCTTTTGCATTAATTATTTCTACCTTGAAATATATACTTATCATTTTGTTATTTCCTGTGACTTAAGACATTTTAAATGCTTGCAGCAATAAAAACAGAATGTGTAGGTTAGAGATTTTAAAAGGTTAAATATACAAATTTATATTTCATTTTTCTATATTCAAAATTTATCAACATTTGAAGATATAAATTGAATTGAAAGCCTGAAGTGATTACCATTTCTGTTAGATGCATTGTTTTTAATATTATTTTGTTATATTTTTACATGAAACAAAGACATGAAATGACATGAATTTTAATAGACTGTCACAAGAGACTGATTAGTTAATGAATAAACATTCCATTATCTAATCGCAAAATGTATAAGCTGGTGTATAATTTTGATGATATAACTTTGTCACATAATTGTTACTTTTGGTGTTTGAAATGTATATGGTAAATGTAACTGCTAATATAGGACAGAATCCCTCTCTCTCTCTCTCTCTCTTCTCTCTCTCTTCTCTTTCCCCCCTCTCTCTCTTTCATTTCCCCTCTCTCTCTCTTTCATTCCCCCTCTCTCTCTTTCATTCCCCCTCTCTCTTTCTTCCCCTCTTCCCCCTCTCTCCTCTCTCTTCTTTCCTCTCTTTTCCCCTCTTCTCCTCTCTCTTCCCCTCTCTCTCTCTTCCCCCTCTTCTCTCTCTCTCTTCTCCCTCTTTTCTTCTCTCTTCCCCCTCTCCTCTTCTCTCTCTTCCCCCCTCTTTTCTCTTCTCTCTCTTCCCCCCTCTTTTCTCTTCTCTCTCTTCCCCCCTTTTCTCTTCTCTCTCTTCCCCCCTCTCTTCTCTCTCTTCCCCCCTCTTCTCTCTTCTCTCTCTTCCCCCTCTTTTCTTCTCTCTCTTCCCCCTCTTTTCTCTTCCCCCCTCTTTCTCTCTCTTCCCCCTCTTTTCTCTCTCTTCCCCTCTCTTTCCCCTCTTCCCCCCTTTTCTCTTCTCTCTCTTCCCCCCTCTTTTCTCTTCTCTTTTTCCCTCTTTCTTCCCTTCTCCCCCCCTTTTTCTCTCTTCCCCCTTTTCTCTCTCTCTCTCCCCCCCTGTCAATTTGTCAATTTGCATATCAAACGTAAATCAGAATTTATTTAGCAACATTTTTGAATAAATCAAATTTTAAGTCACTAAAATAAGTGCATGAAAATATATTTTAAAATGTAATTTATAAAAATGACATTTTTGGTAGAGGAGGGTAGTTTCCCAGATATTTAACTTGGCATGATTTATGCATGTATGACCGCATATAAATTTCAGTTGTGTCTCTTAGTTTTTTTTCTTCCGTCTGCATGCCTTTCTTGTTCAGAATTGATAATCTATTGATATTCTATAGGGAGGCCAGGCACAACATGGAATGACATAAATTGTAGACACTTAGCTCATTGCTATATATTTTTTTTTATTTACCACACTATTGACAAAAGCATACAAATATATTAAAAAAATACTGTCCTTTGGCTGCTAAGTTGTAACTAATCTTTTTATGTCACAGCATTTGACAACCTAGATTGCTTTATAATCATTTTTCTATCTTGTAATTTTTCTTTCAAGACATTTGTAATTTGTTATAAATTGCTACTAATTCATCTACTGATATTAAAATATAACTTGTGATATTTATGTTATCATTTTGATAGGCCAGGCTTTCTTTTATAAGAATATTCAAGAAAATTTATGTTGGTATTTTCAAACTAAATAATCTTCTCTAAAAGGTTTCATTTGCTTCCTATCAAATATATCAACAGTTGTAGCTTAAATGTTTTTTTTTAATCTGTTTTTATAATTTAGATATTTCATGGTTACTTTTGGAAATTAAAGAAAACAAATGCGAAACAAATATTTTTTTAAAGTTCATTTATTCATATATTGTTGAAATTTAGATTTTGTATAAGATGACAATATTGTTAATGCATATTCAATTAATAATTTATTAGCAAGTGTATTTATTTATTCTATGAATATTGAAATTGGATAGATATGTATTCTTCCTTATATCTTAAAGTAAAATTAAATAAAATACTAAATTGTTGGCTATTTGGGAACCTGGTGGACAATACTCAGTGGTATTCTGAATAGAAAATAAGGGAAGAATCTTTATGGATTTAAAAAAGACAAATTTGCTTAAGAAAGAAGCAGAACAAAATAAAATTAAAATGACTTCTGTATTTTCTCTATTTGTGTCTTTTTTCAGTGTCTTGATAGGACATTTGTGAAGTCTGGAAGCTCCCTTTTCGCTACTCGCAAAGTGGGTCCTCTTTGTAAGTTACTTTTTAGTTTCACAGCTTCTTCCTTAATATCTTTAACACCACACACACACACACACACACACACACACACAGTCCATTGTCATGTACTTATGATTTTCATAAAGCAATGTTAAGTGTGTACTGTTGTAATTTCTACAGGTATTTTGTAGGTGAAAACAAGTATGTGAAAACATTAGGGTTCCATCCTATTTTGATTAATCTCGTTATCTGATTTACATGAAAGGACATTTCACAAAATAGCTTTCCTCTTCAGTATTGAGCTTACAGTCATGTCTCATTGAAACACCAGTTCCCGTATGATCACTAAAGTTGCGCAATATTGAGCCTGGTTAGTACTTAGATGAGTGATCACGTGAATACCATGTGCTGTATGCTTGGATGTACTGGTGGTGTAATGGTTTGGAATTGTTAATCGAAAAGTCAAAATCCAATCCCAGTTCAGTTCATTATATTCACTTATGCATAAATACCTTTGGGAAAGGTATAAATCCATCTCTTTTTTCCCCCCAGTTATGGGTTAATTAGTAAGACTTGTATCACTAAACCATTATTATCTCAACAAAAAAAAATTCTTACACACTAAAAATATTTTCTCTTTTTAAATACCCTGCAAAGGTTTGATAAGCCATAGAAAAAAAAATCAATCAATCAATCTTTAGTATTAACCCTTGAATAACCTATAAATTTCCAACAGTTTGAAAAGGATTATCTGACCTTTTAAAGAATAACCTGTGTTGTAGAAAGCAAAGAAAATTTAAACCTTTACCTCTGACTCATTTTATGACTAGTTCTCTTATAAAGTGATAATTAATAGGCTGGTCTCACAAAGCATATTTACCAGTGTGGTGACTGCAATCCTGACTGGGTGGTGTTTCTATGGTGGTCCTATGCCAGACTAAGTTCAGCTTAAATGTTTGAAGTTTTGAAGATTGTAATGTGCAGAAGGATGTGTGAATAGTGTAACAGATATTGGCATGGAAAGTGTAATTGTCAAGCGAAGTTCAAATTCCAACAGTTTTTGCATACATGCCCTTAGGAAAGGCATGAATCCATGTCCTCTCTCTCTCCCCAGCTATGGGTTGAATAGCAGGTTATACTGTGCTTTCTAGCCTTGGGTGGCAACCATAGCAAAAGCAATGGGAAATTACTCTACTATCTTTCCAAAGGATGCACAGTAGCTCACAGATAATACAGGAATTGAATCCGTGGAGAGTTATGATTGCCTATGTTATGAAGGGATGTGGAATTTTGAAGAATATGGAAAGAATAGATAAAGAAAAAAAAAAAGCAAAACTTTTTGAGTTCAATAAACCTACAGTAACATGCTAAGAGTTATCTCTCTTCTTATCTATGCGTCCACAGGTTCGTGATGAGTGAGTAGCATAAAGGTTATCAGCACAGAAAGTGTGATTGGTGAGCTATGTTCCAGTATAGTATGTTGCTTCTACTTTTCACTGATGCTCTTTAGAACGGCATGAATCCATCTCTACTCTCTCCAACTATGGATTAAATAGCAAAGCAGACTGGGCCCTCTAGCTTTGGGTGGCAACCAGTCTAAGAGAAGGGAAACTCTGAATTCCAAACCAGAAACTACTCTGCTATTTTTTGCAGGAATGCATGACAATTTAAAGATAATAAAGAAATGAATATGTGGAGAATTGTGATTGTCTTGAAGGGAAATAGTATTGTTTTTATTACTTTAAAAACTTCAGTAATTCCTATAATAAACATCTAACTCTGTTGGTTGACTATGGAAGTTTTTATTTGATTTAAGTGATCTTTTTAAGAAAAAAAATTGAAAAATATTGCCTAAATAATCCTTCATATTTTTCTTTTCTTTAAAGATCGTAAATACTGTGATACAGACAATTGTGGCTTTGTTTATGGCTCTAAAAACATTGAATTTGGTAATTCCAAGAAAGTTACACATTCAGAAAGCAGTTTCTCTGAAATATGGCAAGATGGGGTTAAACAACTTGGAATTCAAAAACCAAACCCCGAGATGGCTTCCCGTCCTGAAATTAGAGTCTTGAATGAAAGCTATGTGACGTCGGCCCTAGTTGCAGATGACTTACCTTCATCCTCTAAATCCCTGTTTGGCACAAAATCAAATGGGATGGAAAAGGTAGGCCAAGTTTCAGCGGCACTGCCTCCAGCAGGGAGTTCCACTGTTGCTGCTTCTTGGAAAAACTATCATATGGGCATTGCGAATCCTGCCACTGAGCATAATGGAAACCGGTTTGTGGAAAACTATGCAACGTCTAATCACAAAAATGACTTTGATAATGAGAATTCTCATCCAGAAACAGGGACTCGGGAAATTAGCATGAAGCTGAACATGGCTTTAAAGAAATATGGTAAGTGTAAAATATTTAGTTTTATTGAAGATTTGTACAAAGAATGAGTTATTATTGTTAATTATTTGTGATTGAACTTTTGATTTATTGTGAGTATGTATTTTCATATACTTAAAAAAAAAAAAAAAAAAAATTCAAATCTTTGGTAAGAATGTGTTCTTTTAAAGGGTGGTCATAAGGCAAAAATAACAATATTGTTTTTTATTACACAAAACAATGCTTTATTCTCTATAAGAGCCAAATGGAAAGAGAAATGTGTTTTGGGAACCCTTTTTATACTTGTCAGTATGAAAAGGAATGAATTTAATAAACAAAGGGTAAATCTCTGCAATAGTCATGACTCTGGGAGAAATTGCTGTAGAAAAATTGTGTATATTATGAGGAAAAAAAATTACTTAAAAATGTAAAGGCTGATTTTTATATATATATTTATTAAAAGGTGTTTTAAAACAGATGAACAACACCTATGCATCAAAAGTGGTGTATTACATGTTGGTGATTTTTAGGAATATGTTTATAATTGACATTCATGGGTGACACTGTTTAGAAATATTTAGTTTTATACTCTCTCTTTTTATTTTTTAAAAAATAAAATCAAAAAATGATCTTTTCCTATGTGCCATGTCCCTTCAAGATGTTGGTGATCATGTCTCTCAACAATTTCCTGTCCTTTGTAGGTCTTAATAAATATTATCTTTTTGCTATCTCTCCTGATCTCTGTTCTGCCATCCATTTACTCAAGCTCCCTGAGTAGGTTATGCATTTTTTCCCTCTGTCCCTCTTGCCTTCAATCTGTCCCGTGAGTATCAAAGTTTACAAGCCCTTTTTTCTTATGTGGTCTAAAAAAATTCAACTCTTTCTGATGTTAAGTATAAGTGTCTTTTTTGTTTCCATTTTCTCTAAAACTTTGACATTGCTCACATGTTTGGTTCATGATATTGTCAGCATCCTTCTGTAGAACCACATTTCTGTTGCTTTAAGTCACTTCTTCATTTGTGAAGAGATCGTCCAGCATTTTCTGCCATATAGGAGGACTGATATTACATAATAAAAGAAAGTATTAGCATAAAACTTATGGTTACATTTAGTAATTTCAACAAAATTGTTGAAACCTAACTGCCACTGTGCAAATGTGAATAAGCATTTTCAGTTAAGAAATATCAATTAAAAACAAAATCACAATTGACAGATCAAAGTTTAAAGAATTTACTGTTCTCGATAACTAATTTAACTCCAAACATTAAATTTGAAATCAAAACACTCGAAATGTGAGACAATGAAATCAAGAATGGCTGATCATGTATGGAAGAAAAACTCTGTGAAATGAAGTAAAATATTGAGTAGAGGAATATTGGAGAGTCAGATTTCTGCATGTACTAGATTATCAAGATCTTCTTAGTAGACTTAGCATATAAATATGATATGGGAGTTATTAATAATTGTGAAGAGAAATGCCAATTTTTGGGGGAGTAATATAATATATGCTTGGGACAAATAATTGATGCAAATGGACATAGACCAGACCCATCGAGATTGAGTGCTATTAATAATATGCTTGCTTACAATCATTTCTAGGGCTCACAAACTATTACAATCTTTATGCATAAATTAAGAGCACCATTGCATAAATTATTGAAAGAAGGTGCAGTGTGGAATTGGTCCCATGAATGAATTTTGAAGACATAAAGACCCTGTTAACATCTGAATTATTGTTTCAATTCATTTTTTAGAATTAATAGTAGCATCAGATGCTAGTGATTATGGCATTGGAGCAGTCATTTGTTATAAATTCAAGGATGGTAAAATAAAAGCAGTTGCCCATGTATCTAGAATGCTAATAACAACTGAAAAAGATTATAGTCAAATCAAAAAAGAATTAGCTATTATTTTTGGCAGTGAAAAAAAAAATTCACAAAATGATACATTGTAGGAAATTTAATCTGCAAACAGAACACAGTCTATTATTGACTATTTTTGGTTCTAAAAAAGGTATTCTGACTGCCAACAGATTGCAACATTTGGGAATTATTTTGCTGAACTATGATTTTAAGATGTAGTCTTTACCATCAAAGAAATTAGGACATGCAGATGGTTTGTCCAGATTAATCCAAAAATTTAAGGAACCTTTTGTGGGAGATGATGGCTTCTGTAATTTCTGAAAATGAGTTTTGTGACTTTGGACAAAATGAAATTACAACTCAAGAAGGATGAGTACATTTTAAAAATGATGAATGATGTAAAAGTAAGAAAGAAAGAAAAATAAACCAGGTGTTAATGAAAATAATAAGTCTTTTTCCATTTGTGATGAAGTACTGATGTATGCTGAAAGAGTAGTAATTCCTGTTTTTTTTACAAAAAATAATTTTAAAGTAGTTTCATGTTGGGCATTCTGGAATTTCAAGAATTAAATCTCTTATGAGAAATTACATATATTGGACTAAAATGGACCAAGATATTCAAGATATTGGTTAAATCGTACAGAGGTTGGGCTCTGACAGCAAAATTACCACCTGTAAATTATTATCCCTGGCCTGATACTGATAAACTTTGATGTAGGTTGCATGTTGATTACGCAGGACCTTTGAATGGTGCGTATTACTTGTCATCAACAGTTTTTCAAAATGGCCTGGAATATTTAAGTGTAAAAGACCTATTTTCACTGTAACTGTAAATTTTCTTCATGAAACACTGGAACAAAATGAAAGCTCTTGTGATTAAACCTATTCTTTGTGCAACTTTTTGTTCCAGTCTTTCCTTACAGTATTATTAACCAAAATTATGGGCATTATACAAACTTTATAACAGGCAAGAAATGGCTCGTTAATTTTAACTCCTCCAAAATTAAACTACTTTTTAATTGTCTGAGAAAACTTTTTTTTTTTTTTGCTTTGTATCAGCAAGGCTTATGTTAACCTCCAGAAGAGTTACTCATTGTACCTTCTCAGACTAATGTTTTCTGCCGATATGAAGTGGAAAGCTTATATTGAATCAATTGATAGGTCAACTGAGTCAGTTCATTGTGTCGTGCTAGACAATTTTTCATGTCAGAATCTATCTTATGCCTTTATAAGTCTGTCATTCATTCATGCATAGAATATTGCAGTTACCTCTAGTCTGAGGCTTCTATGTATTTAGAGATTCTTGATAAAATACAAAAAAGAATCTGCACTATTATTGGTCCTGACTTGACAGCTCGGTTTCAGTCACTTTCCCACTGCTGTAATGTAGCTTCCCTGTGTTTTTTCTTTTTTCATTATACTTGTTCTGATGAGCATTAATGATGAATTTAAGTCTGGTATTAGATTAGCAGCAAGATCTCATTTTTACAGTTGAAATGGTTAGATATAGTCATAAGTTCTATGTTAACTTTCTTCTCTTGCACTTCTTGCTTGTGAAACTCTCTTGCTTTCCAGTCAACTTCGATCTTCAAAAATTTTGTGGGGAAAAATGTCGGGGGAAAAGTTGGGCCTAGAACTAGCTTATGCGAATGACGGGCGTATGTGGAGAGATAAACTGAGATACCTTGTCAGGCAGGACCCACCTTTTGTGCAAGATTAGTCACCAAAAAACACAGCTATGATGATGATCAATCATTATCTTCTGTCTTCTAAATTCCTGTTCTTTTATTGTTCTCTCTCCTTAATAATGTTTTCTTTTTATCATATTCTTTCACACTCGGTAACTCTTTGTGTCTTTGTTGCCTTTCTTGGGATGAAATGATTAAAAAAAAAAAAAAAAAAATTGATGCAGCGGAAAGAGATAACAAACCAGTCTAGGCAAGCTGTGCTCATCCCTTAATTTTGCCAACTATTCTTATCTCAAAATGGAAAAAAAAAAGCCTCCCCCTCTCCCAACAACCTTGAGTTACTTTTCATTACTTTTCTCTCTTACCAACTGCCTCCTCCTGCTATGTATTTTTAAAAAGAAAAAATTTCTTATGCTTATATTTTTCTGGCTTTTTCTCATATACTTTCCTCATGTAATTTAAAAAAAGAAAAATTTTTGACTTATTTTTATTATTTTTTATTTTTTTTTTTTATCAAGCCCAACTATTAAAATTCTAAAAATACTCTTGTTTTAGACAACACTGTCATTCGCACTTCACTGCTATATTGCCATGTAATATCAGTTCTCAGCCAAATATATTGGATTTCTGTTTGGTGGAGGAAGCAGAAATGATACTAATGTTTTTAAAACTCTAAAATCATGAAATATAAAACTAGGCCATAAATAGATTAATATATCTATATATGTATATGTTGAGCAAGGTTGAACTTTTAGATTGCTTGATGAAGATTATATGTATATATGATTGTATTTGTATACATGTGACTATGTAAATATAAATTGTAACATCTTATATTTGTATGTAAGTGTGTAATTATATTCTTATTTGTATATCTAGATATGTTAATTTTATTTGTGTGTATATGTGTATTGAAAATATCTATAAATTGTAATTAAATTATATTTATGGGATATATTAGTATATTTGTGTGTGTGTGTGTGTGTATATATAATTGACTCTCTCGTCGAGATTCGACGTATGAGGGTCAAGCAGATCAGTTTCCAGGAAACTGATAGCCTGACACCGGCATATGAGATTTGATTATCGTGGTGAAGGCCTTGTGCAGGACCATCCACACTTTTTGGAGGGACGAATACAGAGACCTGGTGCACTGAATGCCACAAAGTTCCCAAATTACCCTCCGCAGGTTTTGAATTCAGAGTTGTCCTTCTCCTAGACCAGTTGCCATCCAAGGCTATAGAACCCAGTCTGTCCTGCTATTTTACCCATAGCTAGAGGATTCATACCTTTCCCAAGGGTATTAGCACGTAAGTGAATGTAATGGAATCGACTGGAATTCGAACTCGGCTCTGCGATTCCTCGATCCAAGCCGCTATCCATTACTCCACCGTGTGTGTGTGTGTATATATATATATATATATATATATATTCATTCACAGACACTGTTTTGCTGTATCCCAGCTCATCAGTGTGGCTAGATATGCGATTGCTTAAAGCCGAAACCTGACTGATTTGACATTAGTCAGACTCTCACTCTTAGGCCATCAACGCATGTGGCAGAGAAAGAGAATTTTTAATGCATTGTATATATGAGATATAAGTATTACTGGCTACCAGGATGCTCAATTTATAGCGAAGAGCTTTTAGTGTGTGTGGATTTGTTTTATGCACAGATGTCCTTATCAGTTATGTCAATATGATGTGGTATCTTACATTTTTCTGGTTGGAGATGTGTTGGATTCTGTCTAGTACTTGGGTGATTAGAGGATTGGACTTTTTTTTTTTTTTTTTTTTTTTTTAGCTATAATTATGGATAGGAAGTCTGTGAAAATTAAGAATTTGCCATGTTCGCTTGTTCTTACTATATAAAGGGATAAATTGATAGCAGTTATTTCAGCAATGTATGTTGAGTCTATGCTCACAAGTTTTTTCCTCAATTTTTATTTTTTCCAAGAATGGCAACATACCCAACCTCACCTTCATTTTTTTCATCCATCTGTGTAGATGAATAGATGATCTGGATGATTCATTTTTATGTTGAGTATATCGGAATGATAGATAACTAGGTTGGTTTTGGTTTTGGGATGTCTTGTGAGATCTAATATTATTTTGGGTCTTTTGATTCACAGAAGCATTTGTGACCCTGCTGAAGCTAAAAAAAAAGCTAGTAAGGAGCAACCATCAAACTCAAAAATACTATATGCTGACTATAGAACCACTATCAAGGAACTATTTACACACAAATGGCAAAAACAATGGGGCACTTATACAAACAACAAATTACAGAATGTTAAAACTAACATTTGTGAACTGAAGACTGAAAACATCAAAAGCAGAAGATAACAAGTAGTACAGACCCATCTCCACATAGGCTCCACCCAAATCACTCACAAATGTCTACTGGAGAGTGAAGAACCCCTAATATTTATAGGATGTCAAGAAAGACTATCGGAAAAGCATATATTGCTGGATTGTCAGGACTTTTACAAGACGAGAGAAAGATATTAACAAGTAAACAATCTGAGAGAACTCTTCAATAAAATCCACTTTTCCAAAATAAACTTTCTAAAAGAAATGAACACACACACACATATATATATATATATATATATATATATATATATATATATATATATATAAAATCCCCCCCTCAAAAAATGAAAGCCTTTTAAGCTGAATAATATTTCCAATCATTCAGTTTCAACCATCAAATGACCTAAAATGGTTTGACTTGCCATAAAACAAAAACAAACCAAACATTTATACACAGATATGGTATTGCATACCAGAATGCTTCCTCAGTGACGTCTATTCTGAGGCCATAGAAAGTTTTGGTCCTCCTCCATGGCATCAGACTTTCTCTCCTATTGGCCAAGCTGAGAGCGATCATTTCTCAACTAACATTCTGGTATAGTTTGTGCATGATATATGTACTGTGTAGGCATAAAAATTAACACAACTGTCTTTTTCATGATTTAAATCATCATTACATGATAAATATAAACTACAGCCCTATTGTAAGCACTCATTGGACATTATATACAAAGAGATACTAAAAAGTTATTAGTTCAACCAAGAAACCCTTCAAAAAACAAAAAAAAATTCTTGTTTCATCAGGTGATCAGATCCAAGAACTTTTTGGCAATCCCTTGTACTTAAAGACTAATTGGGATATGAAATATATTTTTCCTGTGAATTTGCAGATCGTCTCTTGTTGCACATTGCAGTACTAATCTGGACAAGTTTTTGCATGTAGTTTTGATTCTGAACATTTGCCAACAGTTAATCCATACATGCTCCACCTTGCCACATTGAGGCAAGGTAATATCAACTGCCACCCACTAATGGTGGCTCAGTTTTCATTCAGTTGGTATGACATAAATCTTTTGGCTAGATATAAAAAAGAAAAACAAGATAAACTCTCAAAGAAATTTAGTTACAGAGAAAGAAAAAGCAATTACATAGATGGATAATTGGGTCTGCTGTGGTGACTGGTTGGTACAGATTTCCCATTGACACTAGGGGTCTGTATTCAAGCCCAGGTAAATGACAGGGTTTTGAAGGTCTAATTTTTTTAGGTTCTTCCTCAAAGCAGGCTCTAACAAGATTAATGCAGTAAAATCTTCCTTTTTTTTTTTTTTTCTTCCAATCCTTTTTGACCTTCTGGTGAATAAGATTGAAGTAAATATCTGTGTAGGAAAATAACTGAATAATTGATTGGGTAATCTTATGCTTCCAATCTCCTTGGACTTGCAATTTTCTCTTTTAGTTTTATGCATCCTCTTTTATGTTGTTCATTGTTTTCCTTCCTGACATATAACCTTTTTTTGTCTCACTTTCCTTTCCTTTTATCGCAGTTTTCTTTTTTTCTTATTGAAGTTCCTTTCTCTCTCCCTGTATTTTTTTAATTTTTTTTATTTCCTCTTCAATTTTCTTAATCATTTTGGTGTTTTTTTCCTTTTTTTTTTTTTTTTTTCTTTATCAGTATATTTCTTTCCTCTCTGCACTTGCTTTGTAACCTGTTTTGACCAATCACTGTGGTGTTGTTGTTTTTTTTTCTTCCTAAAGAGACACTATCTCACATGGAAATCTCTCTCTCTCACCTTAGTGATTATGATTTTGAACTTGTTTATACAAGCACCAAGCACTTAAGTGAATACTTTCCCGCTGTTTATATTTTCCTTTTTTTTATTTCATCAATTACTTAGTGATTACTTCTTTCTTTCCTTCTTTTCTTTTTTTTCTTATGTTTATTAATATTTGTTTTCTGGATTTAAACATGGGAAATCAGTCTTCATAGCACTGACAAAAAAACAAAAAACAGGTGCAAATGAATACAAGATTCACTGAACAATGCAATTGATGAGCCACCTAACTAAACTGGTAATTTGAATCCTAATGAATAGCACTTTGAGTAGAATTATCAGAAATAGAGCAAGAACAATGTAGCTTTGTTCAAGACACTGGAACAAGAAATGTAATTTTCAGGATCAGGATACTATCAGAGTGAGCAATATTGCAGAAAGATTACACAGATAGTTGATATAGAGTACAACACAGAATTCCTTGAAATGTTAAAAGTTTTATCTACATGGACAGGGGGACAAAATATTCAAATAATATTTATATTTCAAATATTAAACAAATTGCACGTCAAGAAAGAATGAATTTAATGAATACCCAAAAATAGAAAAATAAATACAATACAAATGTGTTTTCTCACTGGACTTATTTAATCTGTACAGCGTGATGATTCTAAAAGGATTAGAAGACTTAGCAGGAGTTAACCATTGATGAATGTAACTTTGACAAGAGACACTATACAAGTGACACTATGTTAATGCTAGATTCAAAAGAAAACTCAAAGAATATTACCCAAGGTAGTTGAAGAAAGCAAGAAGAAAGGATTAAGCATTAACTGTAAGAAGATAAAATGCATGCTTGTCAGTAAAAGGAGTATTATTATATTTGACTAATTTTTTTTATTACATGTCTAATGTTTTTTTTTTTTTTTTTTTTTTTTTAAAACGTTAATATTTTAGCTTTTTAATTTTTGTTACAACCTGTACTACTTGCATTGAAAATAAATAAATTTTCAAATAGACGCTGTTTGGTACTGAGACTACAGTTTAAAAATTGAACAGAGCAAAATAGATATTTATTTCCTAAACATTTTAATGTTGTCTTTTATTATGCTACTAAAAAAAGTATGAATGGTAACAAAATTAATAAAAAGAAAATTAAAATGAAAATAAAACATTTTCCTGTCAGAATAGTTTAAAAGATTTTAAAGTTTTTTTTTTTTTCAGGACAGTGAAAAAAAATTTAGTCTGGAGCCATGTCTGTAAATATATATTAAGCTATGTGCATGTAGTCTGATGGTTACTGGCACATAAAGTGAGTTTGGAGTTTTGAGTTTGAATTTCAGCCAAGGCTGTTGCATTTGGCCTTTCACTAATACCCTATGAAAAGTATAAATCCATCTTTACTTTTCACGGTGAGGCAGATTGGGTTCTCTAGACTTGTTTAGCAGCTATTCTAGAAGGACAATTATGATTTCAGAATCATTTGGCTATGGGGCCAGCAACTTCACCCCATAAAACTTGCTTCTCTTTCATAGTAGTCTTACGGACATATCATGTTGAAATACTGATTCCTGTATGATCAAGTTAAGCAACGTCGAGCCTGGTCAGTAACAGTTCAGAATTGTTAATCAGAGAGTCAAGTTCCAATCCCATTTGAGTTCGTTATATTCACTTACCTGCAAATATCCTTGGGAAAGGTATGAATACACCCATTTTTCCCTCCAGCTATGGTTTAATTAGTAAGACTTGTATCACTAAAACCATTATATCTCAAAAAAGAAAAAAATTAAAATCTCAAATATTTTCTATCTTTAAATAACCTGCCAAGGGTTGATAATTCATAAAAAAATGAATCACTCTTTAATAATAGCATGGTGAGGCTATGGCCCTATTCTTCACTGGGGTGTTTACAAAATTGAGTGAAAGAGAGATCTTTATTCAATTAAAACTTCTATTTTGATGTTTAATTTTGAATTTGAATTTTTAACTTCCTTCTCTAACTCTGATATACCAAATAAGTACATAAACCTTACAGCCAAACATATCACCTCAATTGTTAGTAATGATAGAAAGCACAAAAATTTTTGAATGTTATCTTTATTTGATCATTTCTTATATGAAAGCTTTTATTTATTCTTGTGACTTACATTTATTCAATTAATATTATTAAAAAATAAAGATTTCCAGCTGAAGTGTACCAACTGTAACTAGTTTATAACATTATTCTAATTCTTGCATTAATATTTCCATCTGAGAACAATAAAAGCAAATACTATATCATTTTGGAAGTTTTATTTTCTATTTCAATATAAAATATTTGCATTAAATAATTTTCTTCCTTTCAACAATATTTAACCATATTTAATACAATTTTTTTTTAATGCTATAAATAGTTGTTTCACTGTCATTATAATTGCTTACGGTCATATTGTGTTGACCAATAAAATGTTTGGTTTATTAAGTAAATTTTCTGAACAAACTTTTTGTCCAAACCAATATTTAATGTTCGGAAAATGCAAATTTAAGAAATTGTCTTTTGTAGCTTTTTCAGGAAATAAATAAACAACAAATCTATTAATTATGATATATTAAACAATTTTAAAACCATTTTTACTTCATTTAAGATGGCTTGGACAAACTTAGAGAGAAGATTAAAAGACAACAATTGGCTAGCAAAGGTAAGTGTTAATAGTTTTCCTGTTTTTATTTAATATATCATGCATCTCATTCTTGTTGACTTTACTTCAAGTGCCTCTTAAACCTTGTAATATGTAAACTTTAGTATTTAAAAAAAAAATGTAATGTTTGTATTGTGCTTATCTGGTTAAAAGACCACCAATGATTTCTATGAAATGAATCAAGGAATTTCAAAAGTAAATACTTGGCAGTTGTATTTTTGTTTTTAATTATGAACCCAAATCAAACTTTTTTTTTTTTTTTTTTTTTTACATGCTGAAAATTTCTCAATTTGGCCCACTTTCAAAAATCTGATTAAACATCTCTTTTAATTTCCTTTTGGCTGGGCTGAGAGCTCTTCACCACCTTCTTTGTATACATATTAAATGACAGTTATTATCTACAGATGAAGAATACAAGGGTGCTTATATATTTAGTATATAAACAAGGGTTGCACTAATTAATTAGCTAATAATCTATAATTGGTTGTATCAATACTTGTTGATTAATTGGTCACTTTTTTTTTTTTTTTTTTTTTTTTTTTGTTCTCATGTTGAAAAAAAATACAACAATACCAATCAATGTTTTTCCCCTGAGCTTTTTTATAGATTCTCTTGGCTTATGGCCACATCATGTTGAAAACACTGATTCCTGTATGATCACTAAAGTTAAGCAATGTCGAGCCTGGTCAGTACCTACAAGGGTGACCGCTTGTGAATACCAGGTGGTATAATGAATAATGGTTCAGAATTTGTTGTGATGATATAACCCAACTTCCCCATTCACGATAATGGACGGACTGGTTGCCGATTAAGTACGACCACAGCGGACAGTCAAGAGGTCTTCGTTTGTTAACACCTATTGAGGTTAGCATACTCCCGACTCTGTCTCTGTATTGACACACCTACATCAGATTATAAAACTATTATTGAAACCCAACACTCGTGTTACTTTGTTTATTATATCTTGCACGAGATATAACAGCTGGCGACGAGGATTGTGCAACGTACTTACCTGGAAAAAAAAATATATATATATATATATATATATCAGATTACGCTGAACGGATTTCGGAAGCAGATTCGCAAGTCAAAGATATCTGTTGACGCCGATTAGGATTTAGAAAACGGAGTCACAAGTCAAAAGGAAACTTTTTGAAAAGTAAGAAAATTTTTACTCTTAAATTGTGATTTGAAAAATATATATTGAACCACGACTCAAATGCGAGCCGATCTAATAATTGATTATTCAAGTAAAAATTACGGGTTGTAAAAATATTACGGCTGTAAATTGTCTGTTAACCGTCTATAAAAAAAAAAATAAAAAAAATTTTTTTTTTTTTACCGAATTCTAAATAAAGTCAGGATGGAGCAATTAGTTGAAATGACTAAAATGCTGTGTACAAGCTTGCAACAACAACAGCATCAAGAGTTACAGCAACAAAAACAGCACCAAGACTTACAACAACAAATATTGCAACAGCAAAAAAGTCTCGAAAAAATTCTGAAACAGGCGACTGGAGAAAGAAAAAATACTGTTTTTTCTGCCGAAGGAATAGCAAATCCATTATCCGAATTTATTTATGATCCTGATTCGGGCATTACATTTCTAGCATACTTTAAACGTTTCGAAACTATATTTACCAAGAGATGTCAACATTGGTCGGATGAGGAACGAGTAACATTATTAGTCCAGAAACTAGGGACAAACAAGAATACGAAGTACTCAAACTTGATATTGCCCAGAAAGCCAGAAGAAGTTTTGTTTGAAGAAAAATATTTGACGAAAGGAATAGTCTGTTCCACACGCGATACAGATGCCTAAACATCGTTAAAGCAGATAACGAGGATTTTGTAACATACGCGGGAACAGTGAACTCCCTGGTTGAACAATTCAAGTTAGAAGAAATAACCAAAGTGCCTAATTTTTCTTCAAGGACTAACTGATCCTAAATATAAAGAAATTAGGTCGAGAATATTAATAATGGTCGAGCAAGACTCGAAAATAACATTACAAAGGGTGACCGAAGAATGCCAACGTCTCATAAACGTAAAAAGGGATAATACACAAATTGAGGAGAAAAGTGTTAATAATGTTCGACACGTAAAAACTCAAACTCCAAAAGCCAAAAAGATAGAAAAATGTGAGACGTGTGGAAAAAAAATAACCATACCAAAGACACGTGTTGGTACAAAAATAAATTCTGTCAATCGTCCAAGGAAATAAAGGGCATAAATATTCGGTTTGCCGCAAGAAAAGGAAATTACAAGATGTAAGCCTGGTATTATCAGAAAAAGAAATTCAGAAAGGTAAAAATAGAAAGTACGTAGATGTACGTATAAATAATCATACAATTACTTTCCTATTGGATTCTGGTTCAGACATAAGCATCATTGATGAACAAACATGGAAAAATATTGAAGACCTAAATTATCTGAAACCAAAAAAAAAACGCTAGAGGGGTTTCAGGAAAGAAATTAAACTTTAAGGGAGAATTAAAGTGCGATATTTCGTTATGTGGCAAGACTGCAAAAACGAAAGTGTATGTAATCCAAGGGATTAATTCATGTCTTTTGGAATAGACTGATAGTACTTTTTGATTTGTTTGAACTCCCGATTAACTCATTTTGCAAACGTAATAAACAGTGCAGAAAAACAAAAAAGTATTAAAATGAAAAATTCATGAATGAATTAAAAGAAGAATATCCCAGAGTTTTTTCTGAGGGATTGGGTTTATGTACTAAGACGGAAGTCAAATTTGAACTCAAGGAAAATGTGAAACCAATTTTTAAACCTAAGAGAAACGTTCCTTTTTCCTCCTTAGACACAATTAATAAGGAATTGGAAAGGCTTTAAAAAATGGGAGTGATATCTAAGGTTGACCATGCGGATTGGGCCTCGCCCACAGTTTATGTTAAGAAGAAAAACGGAAAAATAAGAGTGTGCGCAGATTTTTCAACAGGGTTAAATGATTGCCTTAAAAATCAGTTATCCACTACCTTCACCAGAAGATATTTTTTCAAAAATCGACCTGTCTGACGCATACTTGCAGATTAAAGTGAGTGACGAATGCTCAAAATATTTGTGTATAAATACACATAAAGGTATTTATAAGCTAAATAGGCTTCCTTTCGGCTTAAAGGTCGCCCCAGCTTTGTTTCAACAGGTGATGGACACTATGCTGGCAGGCCTTGAGTTTGGTACCGCCTATTTAGATGACATTCTAAAAAGTAAGAATGTTCAAGAACATAAAATGCACATCAAAGCGATATTCAAAAGACTAGAAGATTTTGGCTTTAAAATAAGCCAGAAGTGTAAATTCTTCATGGAAAGAATTACATACCTCGGACAGGTAATAGACAGTGAAGGCAGGAAACCAGATCCACAGAGAGTCGATGCAATTAAGAATATGCCTGCACCCGACACAGTTGTGAAACTACAATCGTTTCTGGGTTGGCTCAATATTATGCAATCTACATACCTAAAATGTATGATTTAAGAGCCCCCTTAATGAATTGTTGAAAAAAAGACAAGAAATGGTTTTGGTCAAAAGATTGCAGACGGCTTTTCAGAAAATAAAAAATGCCTACTCAGATCTCACCTTAGCACATTATGATCCTGAGAAAGAGATCATTCTGGCAACTGACGCAAGTTTGTACGGAGTGGGGGCTGCACTGCTACACAAATATGAAGATGGCACTACTAAACCGATCGCGCACGCGTTGAGGACTCTTCTTCCGGCTGAAAAAAATTATAGCCAGATTGAGAAAGAGGCTTTGTCGATTGTGTTCGGGGTTAAAAAATACCATCGCTTTTTACATGGTAGATCATTAGTACTTCAAACGGACCATAAACTGTTACTTACAATATTTGGAGGTAAAAAAGGCATTCCTACACATACATCAATTTTCAATAGATTGTTACCCTATCAAAACAAAAAAGTTGCTAAGAAAGTGAAAAAAGCGAAGAAGAAATTCCGATGGAAGTGTTATGCGATGCTTTTAACATGACACTACCCAATAGTGTATTTGAACCTGTATCTCATGGACCAGCCTTACGGGCTGAAAAGCGAAATTATCTTCGCCAAAAAAGGATCTAATTGTGACGACTAAAAGAAGGAGCACACGGAAAGAAAACCAGTGGAGCGCTTTAGTCCGGATCCAAAAGAAGATTTACATTAGAAGCAGAAATTTTCAAAAGGGAGAATTTCAGCTTAGGAGGGAGGTGTTGTGATGATATAACCCAACTTCCCCATTCATGATAATGGACAGACTGGTTGCCGATTAAGTACGACCACAGCAGACAGTCAAGAGGTCTTCATTTGTTAACACCTATTGAGGTTAGCATACTCCCGACTCTGTCTCTGTATTGACACACCTACATCCGATTATAAAACTATTATTGAAACCCAACACTCTTGCACGAGACATAACAGAATTGTTAATCAGAGAGCAGAATTCCAAATCCCATTGGCTTTGTTCTATTTACTTGCGTGCAAATATCCTTGGGAAAAGTATGAATTTACCTTTTCTCCTCCCAGCTATGGGTTAATTAGTAAAACTTGTATAACTAAACCATTATAGTCTCCAAAAGAAAAAAAAATTCATACAATCTAAAAATATTTTTTGGCTTTAATTAACCTGCAAAGAGTTAAGCCTTAGAAAACTAACTAATCAATGAAATATTGATTAGTTACACAGATGTCTTTTAGAGTTATTTATTCTGTGGAATATAAATGTATAAAAACTACCGTGGCCATAAAGTGAAGGATCAATTTATATATTGATTGTAATATAGAATTGATCCCTCATTTTAGATCCACACTATAATTTCTTGTTTCTTTATCAAATTCTGATTAGGCCTGAATCCACTTCTCTCCCAGCTATGGGTTAATTAGTAAAGACTTGTATCAATAAACCATTATCTCCAAAAAGATTTGTACCTGCAAGATTAACTTTAATGTGTCGACCCCTTCCTCTGATTTCTTGATTCCTGGCTACCTTCCTCTCTTTAGAAAGGACTCTAAAGTCCACATGCATAGCCTGGGAGTTTATATCCATGATCATCTCCTGCTAGCTAGGGAACTCTCTTTTGAATCTCCAGACCATATGTATATGTGTCTCATCTATCTCTCCTTAATTCAGTAAGCTATCTCTTCTTTCTTTACTGTTTCCCTTCATCTCCAGACTGTAGTGTGCTCTGTAGTATTTCTAATAATATAAACAGGGCCATCACTCTGCACCCATTTGCAAACATATTCATGTTCGGTGACTCTAATGCCCACCATACCAGGTGTTTTAAACACTCTATCACTGACCTCACTGACATCCAAACCCTTAAATTTTCAATCACTGAATCCCTCATGCAAGTGGTTGACTTTCCTATGTGTTTTCCCAGTAACTCTGGCAGTAACACCTCCCTTCTTGATCTCTGTTTTACCTCCATCCCTGATACTTGTCATGCTATGTAGCTCTGCCCTTTTGGCAACTCTGATCATGTAGTAGTGTATATAAACATCTCCTTCCACTCCCCCTATGAACCTTCTACCAACTTTCTGTTATCAACACACAGACTGGGACTCATTCTGTGATTTCCTTTGGAATGTAGTTTTTAATCATCCCATTCAAAAATGCACATCAGAAGTCTCCTCCTGAGTAAAAACCGGTATTGAGGCTTTCATTCCAGTGAGGAACTACCAAGTTAAATTGTGTTCCTCTGTTTGGTTCTCACCTGCTTGGTTAGCCACTATAGCCCACAGGAATCACTTCTGTCTTTACCAGAATGACATGTCTGATTGCAACAGGTATCTCTTTGTCTTTGTTTGTAACAAGTGCAAGCATGTTCTCAAAGAAGAAAAGTTGATGTTTGCTGGTAAAATGAAACAATGTATTGCATTTTGTAAGTTCTAGAGATTATTGGTGGTTCTGCAAGAGTGTGCTGAACAACAGCAATTCTTCAATCCCTCCTCTATTCAATCAATTCAAAGTCCTGACTTCCACAATAGATAAGGTTGAACGATTTGCTCAGAAATTCTCGCCCAACTCAACACTCAACCTATCCAAAGGGCCCACACCTGATTTCCCCCTTAGAACTGAGGCTCTACTGAGTGATATGTCCTAAAGAAATGTACTCCCAAGCAAATTTCTACAAATATTTTGATGGCAATTGCTCTGAGCTATTTCCCCTGGTGCCCCGACTGCATGAATTTAAGTGTTCTACTAGGTTGGCATGTGGGTTCCATCCTTTTACTTTTGAAGCAGTTAAAAATAACCACCTCTTCTACTCTAACAGCTTCTTATCTTGCACTTCCTGACAGTGAAAGTTCTTTCCTCTTACTTGCTTCCTCGATAACTATAATCTTCAAAAATTTAAATGTAATGTCAATCGTACTTCTGATTCCTTGATCCCTGTTCTTTGTTTTATCCTCTTCTCAACCCCCCTTATATCCAGTCTTTTCTCTTACCTTCATTCTCTCTAACCCCTTGTGCACTAGTGGCACTCTCGCCTTGCTTGGAGTGAAATGCTTACAAAGAAAAAAAAGAAAATCTAAAAATGTTTTCTGGCTTTAAATAATCTGTTAATCTTAATTTTTTCTTTCCAAACTTTTTTGATAGAAATTAAATTATACTACTCAACTGATTAATCAGTGCAACCCTAATAGAATTAAAAACAAATTTTGAATTTAATTGATTTTAAGTACCATTTTTGATGATAAAGAAAAGGAATCCTTGTAACAAGTTTTTGTCTTTATAGCATGCATAGGAAAAAGAATTACTTAACCTGTAGCAAAACCTCTCCAAATAAATCACTTTTTTTTTTCTAAATGAATCAATCTTGATAAACTCAAAATAAAATCAAGTTGAAGAATGACAAAATATTATTTGACTCATGAGTTTGTTTGATATTGATGCTCTTTATTTGATATATATTTTATTACATATTTTATTGAAAGTAATCTATGCTTAGAACCTTCTTAGCATCAACTGATCTGAAATTCAGGATGAAGGGGTGATGAAAGGTTCTTGGCTCAAATCATTTTCAGAAACTTTTTCTTTTTTCTTGTTTAAGATGAAAATTTTTCAGCACCTACTTGTGATTGTTTTAATTAAATATTTATTTGTTTATTATCATTCTGTAATATTTATTAGCAGAATGACTGATAATTTACATCCATAACTTGTTTTTTTTTTTTGAAAAGAAATAAAAGCCAGAGAATAGCAATGAAAATGAAGTGATAGCTCCAGCCGATGATCAGTCTTATATGACTGGCACCCAGTATTGTGCAGATGGCAACAATGCTAATAGTAGTCCTGCCATGATGGAAGAGGAACCTCACACACCTGTACGAAAGGTATCTTATCATTGTGGACAGCATATTGCAGACGAAGAAAATGAAAGACGTGTAAAAGTGCGAAAAATTTCCACAAGTGTCCCATCTCCATCATATAAAGGTATGTAAACTTGCTTCTCTACTTATTTTTTTCCTTTGTTTTGTTTTATAGCCCAATGTCACAAAGGGACATAGGTAATGAATACTGTATAATTTTTTTTTATTATTTGTGAATTGCCAAGACTTTTTGAGAAAGATAGCAACAAGGTTTCCTGATGTCTTTTCTAAGGTTTAGAATTTAGTTTACTTTTTTTTAGCCTGATTGCCATCCAAGGCTAGACAGATCAGTCTACCCTGCTATTAAACCCATAGCTGGTGAGAGAAGATATAAATTCATGCTTTTCTTAAGGGTATTTGTGTAAAAGTGAATGCAACAGACGAGCTTGAAATTTTAACACTGGCAACTGTTTTTATGCTTAAAAGAAAAACTGCTTGCATTTTTTTCATTTCTTTTTAATGATGAAGTAAAGCATTTTGAATAGTTTGCATGCAAAAGTTGATGAGACACTTGAAAGGTAGAGCAGTAATTTAAAAAAAAAAAAAAATTTTACATTCTATGATGTCAGCCAAAAAACGGTTGCAACTTTCCTAAGATCATTTTAATGTCTTCTTCAAACTGCCAATTCAAAAGAAGAGATTAGCTTAGATCTTTCTCTTTTTTTTTTTTTTTTTTTTTTTTTTTTTTAACTTTGAGAGGAAAAAAAACAAAATGCATAATTAAGTATTTTCATGATGGCATTCAGTATCACTTAATAAACATGAATTTTCATGAAAATGTTTTTAATAATTATTTTTGTCATAATTTTTGAGATGAAGAATTATTACATGCTTTGCTATTCTGATCAGGATGCTCATCTTGATTGTTATACTCAGAATGTTTCAGTTATACACTCCAGCCTTCATCAGTTGTCTGTTCTAAAATAAAAATAAAAAAGCCTCTTTGATATATATGTTGTGTGTGCATGTATCCATGTATGTACAAGTATTAAAAATAAAAAGGGCTCTAATATTTGTATGGGTGGATATATATGTAGGCACATATATGTATGTACACATACATATCTATATATCTATGTACATGCATATATACATATCTATCTATATATAGCTGACCACTTGTATTCGAGGATACCTGTCCACTAGGGCAGCTAGCCAATCCCTATTGCAGATACTTGCTCAGGTACGTGTTTATTCAACACCTACAGAGCCCATCTGTGGTTTATACTGAAACTATGCTGAGCAGACCTTAGTTACAGTTTCTGGGAAAGAGCGTGTTATCTAGTGTGATCAACAATTTGAACAAGGCCAGCACACTCAAGCGCTTGGTTACAATGATTTGTGACTTTGTGGTAGAACAGTTATCAATGGCCCCCAAGGGTTCCATCTACCCAATTTCACTCATAAGGCTTGGGTCAACCTGTGGTATGGTTTTCAGGCACTTTCCAAAGGTGCCACATGCTGGGATCAACATCAGGAAGCCCCCTTTCTGACAAATCTATCCTGGTGAGATTCAAACCAGGTCTCATAGTCAGAATGTGAACATTCTAACCACTCAGTCATATATATATATATATATATATATATATATATATATATATATATATATATATGGACAAAGTCCGACAATTATTTTAAGACATTTTTATGTTTAACATTATTTTTATAGATACAAATATTTAAGAAAATGCTCTGTTTATAATAAACAATTAAACAACATTTACCGGCCTGAATGTCCGAGAAATTTTCAAAGAAAATATTTGTCCTCTGACAGGATTCGAACCTGTATCCTATACGGAACCGTCATTTAGCTTGACGTGCCTTTACCGATTTGGCTGCGAAGGAGCGTTTGGTTAGCAAGGTCAAATTTACTGTATTTAAACTTCAATCTTCCATGAATCTCTCGCATACATTCATGTCTGCTCATGGCATATCAAATATAAACAAATGACGTCACACATTATGAAATGGACAAAGTCTGACAATTATTTTAAGACATTTTTATGTTTAACATTCTTTTAAATTGTCACTTTCATCTTGCTCATTGTAGTAGACTTTGTAATCACAGGTACAACTATAGTATACCATTGACCAATACTGGTGTCAGACGCCTTCAAATAATCTCATACTAATAGTAGTTGCTCGATAATACTTGCTCGAATAGTAATCTGTATAAAAAAATAGTATAGTGAATAGAGTAGAGAATAGCAGTCCATATAGTAGTAGTGAATAGAGTAGAGAATAGCGGTCCATATAGTAGTAGAGGATGGACTAGAGAATAGCTAGGTCCGTAAGTAGGATGGACTAGAGAATGGACTAGTAGTAGAGGATGGACTAGAGAATAGCGGTCCGTAAATAGTAGTAGAGGATGGACTAGAGAATAGCGGTCCGTAAATAGTAGTAGAGGATGGACTAGAGAATAGCGGTCCGTAAATAGTAGTAGAGGATGGATAGCGTTTAGTAGAAAATAGTAGTAGAGGATGGACTAGAGAATAGTAGTCGGAAATCCGTAAGGATGGACTAGAGAATAGAGGATGGACTAGAGAATAGCGGTCCGTAAATAGTAGTAGAGGATGGACTAGAGAATAGCGGTCCGTAGTAGAGGATGGACTAGAATAGTAGTAGAGGATGGACTAGAGAATAGCGGTCCGTAAATAGTAGAGGATGGACTAGAGAATGGAAATGGACTAGACAGAGAATCCGTAAATAGTAGTAGAGGATGGACTAGTCCCGTAAATAGTAGTAGAGGATGGACTAGAGAATAGCGGTCCGTAAATAGTAGTAGAGGATGGACTAGAGAATAGCGGTCCGTAAATAGTAGTAGAGGATGGACTAGAAGCAGTGATTAATTAGATGTCACGTGAATTCCTACTTATGCGCTTCCTCTGTGGTCATGTGGTCTACTTAATTCAATAATGGGATCGCCTGTGTCTGCTCACTGGCAATCTATATTCAAACTCAAGTGTTGGCAGTGACACTTTATTCCTTTATAAAAAATAGATATGTTGAAATGCCAAAGTTTACAATAATAGTTTCTCTTTTTACTATTCCTGTAATAAAAACGCCTCTAAACCATACTTAGTTACCTCCCTTTAAACAATTTCAGCAGTCTCACACTGACACAGTGTTCCTCACTCCATTTGCAAGAAATTTAACTTTCAGATAACACAACAATTTGTCTCTGACAATAATGAATACTATAATATTCATTTTATTATAAACAATACCCTGATGATGACATGGATATGTTGAAAGTACTTGGTAATAAAACAAATATGTATAAACATGGCGATTTTTCTCTCCTCTTTCAGTAATGTTATAAAAAACTTATCTGTGAGTATGAAAGGATTTTATTGAAAATGAGTAGATAGTAGTCTAAACTGTACAATGAAACATTTCTTAATAAATATATATAAAAACAAAGTGGTGGTACAAAACTTAATAACCGCCACAGACAAATTTTATTTTTATTGTTAATACTTCCACACATGATAATAATTAAAAGGAAAAAATGAAGGACAAGCTAGCTAACTGGTTTTGAACCTCACTCAACAGAGCTAAATTGAGGTTAATATATATATATATATATATATATATATAGTTGGGGGAAGTCAAATAAATATTTTTACACATACAAATTTTTAATTTATTGTATTTCCAACTAATGAATGAATATACTTTTCCTATAGTTAACTGTACGCAGATACATAACTCAATATGCATAGAAAACAAAAAATTATGTAATGGGGACAAATCCCATTTATCTATTTTAATGGGTGAAAAAGTATTTATACAATACTAAAAGAATAACATTAGGATTCTCAATGGATGAGATAGTGCATTGGTAAACTACGGATTCTGTGAAGCATTCATTATTCAAAGGAGAATTTTCAGGATTTCTACAGTTACATAATTTTTCTTTATTATTGTTTATTCTTATTTCAGGATGTCTATTTTATGATTCTGGCATAAGTATTTATTCAAGATTCTATTATGTTTTTTTTTTTTTTTAATCCTTTCTAAATTTTCAGTACAGCTGTAACTTAATTTTAGGGTATTTTTATTAAAAATTTTGCTAAGTTTACTATTTCTAGGAAAATGTTTTTCAATTAAAGCAAGAAATTTATGTCCTAACTTACTACTAACCATTTGGTTGAATGGAGGTGTGTACCAAATAATTTCTATTTCTATTTTTTTCTCTGGTTTTTATCATTTTTTATATAATTAATGTCGGCATTTATAAGCCACTATTCTTTAGAGCTTTATTATAAAAATTACTGTGTTCATAGAATATTTTTTCGTTAGCAGAATTTATACTTATTCTTTTTTTCAATAGATGAAGGTATGTGCTTTATTATAGATGCAGGACAATTCAACTTGGGGTGTATATAAAAGGATTGGTATTAGGTTTTTTTATAAGGTAGTTATATATTATTCGGTAAATCTAATGTTATTTTGAGGAAGTTTACCTTTTTTAATTTTGTATTAATTTTCAATTTCAGGCTCTTAAGTTCTCTATGTATTATCTTTCTAATTTTATCTATTTTAAAGTTAGTAGACTTGTAGATCTTTAAATGACCCATGTCCTTCATGCGTACATGAAAAGTTTTATATTATTAAATTTCTGAAATATAAAAATTTATTAAATCAAAGAAATGAACTAGCAGTTTTCTGTAGACATTGTCATTGCCTTATATACTCCTTAAAAAATAATTAGTTATAAAAAATGATTCACATATTTATATCTGTTATTTGATCATAAATTAAATAATTTATAAATATGTAATTAAATTCTAATATATTAATTTTACAGTGGCATATATATAGTCTGTTAGTAAGTTAAATAAATATAGTATTTTATAAATTTTGCTAAAGAGCTCTGCATTATAAATTTGATTGTTCTTTCCTATTATTTGAATATATATATATATATATATATATATATATATATATATATATATATATATATATATATATATGAAAAAAGTAATAAAATGTCCCTGAATTAAAATCCTACAATACCAAATTGCTTTAATACACATATAGATAAATCAAAGAAGTACAGATAGACTTGTCTGAAGTTGAGGAGTGATAAGCTGGGGTAATTAATAGGATTCATGATACCAACTTATCCTCAGAGAATCCAAGACATTTTCCTTACAGTTTTGTCTTTGTTTTAGTTAAACTGATGATAGCAGAGAATATAAACTTTCTCCAGCAAAATATGTCTTTGCTAAAGAAATTGTCCACTTTGTCTCATCTTTTGTTTCAGATATTATACATCATACAAATACACACACAACCCTTTGTTCAATGTATAGGAGTAGAGCGTTCTCATTTCATTTTACATACTGAGTAGGGATAACTCACATCAATGAATATTCACCAGTCTTATTCACCTTTGTTTTGCTTGTCTGTTTTTCTTATTGAGCTAGAGTATTTGATTTTTCATCACTACCAGACTCAGATGTTGAACTTGTAACTACCAGAAAACTAGTTTAATCCCTGGGTCTGAAAGTGCTGAAGGCCAGAGGGTAGAACAGCTGAAATGTTGTGAGTATATCAATCATGATATGATAATAAATGCAACTGTATATTCTATTCTAATTGTTTCTTTTCTTGCTCATGGAAATCCCTTCCAATTTTTTCCTTCCTTGCCACCTACAATCTGTCTTCTGCCTTCCTGGACCCTGTTCTTTTATTGTCCTTTCTCCTCACTAAAGTCTTCTCATTCGTTCCCACTCCAGTACCTCCTTGCACTCTAGTGACATTATTGTCTTGCTTGGATTGAAATGATAAATAAAACAGCATCTTTTTCATGTGTAAATCATGCAAGTAAGTTTTTTTTCATTTGTTATGTTAGAAGAAATTTCTAAAGAACATTTTTCATGTTATATTTGAGGTTATTGAATTTATACACCTTTGTAAATGCCAGGTTTTCCTGTTAGTTACTTATTATCAATGTTCTGTAGGTTTTACTGATCTTAAAGGAAAACCTCGTAACAAAAGCAGCAATGCCACTAGTAAACTCAAGCCGAAACTTAAAGAGACAAATATGGAGTCCAAAATCAACGATAAAAGTAAGTAATCAATTTTGCAAAGTAATTTTAACAAATATTTTGTTTTAATTAATTTCTCTGAAATATCTCATTATGTAATTTTTTTTTTTCTAAACTGACCTTCAGCATTATTTTGACTCCAACAAAATCATCAACATTTCCTAAATAAGAATTTCAGACTCTCTGAACCTTCATTGGTGCCAAAAATAAAACTGAGTGTGTTTAATGAAATTATTCCTTTATGATAAAGTGAACCAACACACCATTGTGTCAACCATATCTTGTTGGCAATAATGGTCATCTTAGTGGTCTTATCTGGACTGATGACTTCCAGATTTTCCTTTGAATGAGTTGGGTGGATGAGGCTCACATATAATCATCTAAAAATGTACACCATCAAACAGTTTCAAAACCAACTTTTTATTCGATTTTAATGTTTTGTGTAGTACAGGGACCAGGGAAGTATCTTTGAGTTATAACTTGGGAGATTCTAAAGATGGTTTATGTCCTGATGTTTAGGAACAGAGTATAGAAGCTATTGATACAAGTTTGCTGAGAATTTATTCCAACACTGATAATTTAATGCCTCAACAAACAAAGACAGAAGTTAGAGTAGTTTGTTTAAAATTCATTTCAGACAGATTTGACTAAAATAAATTAGGTTTCTTTTTATTGTGCTTTCATACAAAGAAATCATGATTTACAGTGTGTGTGAGCTAGACACCTGGCCAACTTTAACAATTGCCAAGATAAAAGGAAAGATGGGGCTTCTTTATAATTTCAGTTCCCATGGCTCTGTTCTCTAGTTATGTGTTAATTAATAATACTCATTACTCGTCCTTAAGCATCTATGTGCTTTCTTGCCTACATTCAAAAGGTAGGCCTTATATCAAAAGTTGGTTCCTTCTATTTTCAGAGACTCATAGCAATGCATTTCATAAAATGCTTTTACTGGTTGGTCTCTGGCAACATAAAACTTATCAATTTCTAAAATTAATGAAGCTACAAGAAACAGAGGTTGAAATACCTGATTCTTTGATCTTTGTTAATTTTACTCTATCTGACTCTGTTAAATTGAATTTCAGGTTTGTGCCCTTGTTGTTATCCAAAGTCTAAGTACTAATTTAACTTAACCACTTCTAATCAGTCTTCTCAGTTAATTCCTTTCACTAATCACTTCTGATGTTCAAAGCAATGTTTTGCTGGAGTACAACAGTGATGTAAGATCATATAAAGACAAGCAAAACATTTTGATGATGAAATAATGATGTTATGAATTTATCTGGATAAAAAAATTGCCAAAGAAAATAGCTGTAATTTTTGCATCAATCTAATACTTAGCATCATTAATAAAGTTCCACTTACAATTTAAATTTGAAAAAAAAAATTGTTACCTTAATACTAATATAAAAGTTAATTAAATTGCATAAACCTGAAAGAAATGTGTTGCCCTAACTTTTACGGCGTTATTAACTGTTTCAGTCCTAACCTCATCATCATCAACAACAACCACCACCTCTGATAAATGTGATAGCAAAACAAATGTGAGTGAGCCTGTAAATGATAAAAACAAATCTCGACGAAAAGGTAAGTATTTATAAAGGATGTAAATGAGCATTTAATAATTTTAATTATGCTTCCTAAGTTTGATGGATGTGCAGGTGGGGTGGAATGAGAAATCAGAGAGGAGTTTGAATTCCAGTCGAGTTCATTATGTTCACTTATGTACAAATACTGTGTGGGGAAGGTTTAAAGCTATTGCTTCTCCCCTCCCAAAGTATGAGTTAAACAGTAAGACTTTTATCTGGAAAAAAATCATTGTTAACTCAAAAAAAAATTCTTAATGCAATACTCACTCACAAAAATGAATTATTCTTAAAATATATTTATGCTTTAAATAATTCACAAAGAGTTGATAATCTGTAAAAAAGGAAATCAATCAATCAATCAATCAATCCTAAGATTGATTCTTCTACATGAATTTTATTTATTTTGTCATAAAGTCAAATTTTGTTTTCTTTTGCAAATTTGTAGCTCTCAGCTGGAGCATATTTTGTGATTTACTTGGGCATTAATTTCTATTCCAAAATTTTTAGATATTTTCTATTTCTGTTCAATGTTTTAGTCATGTAGTTTTTTTTTCTTTGTTTTACTAATTGTTCACTCAATACAAGGCTCGTGAGCCATTCAACACTAACAAATTCACCAATAGATTTTGTCCTGTATTTTTGTTGTGTACATCAGTATTAATGTTGAAAGAAACATTTGTTTTATGTAACAAATATTTTTGTTTTCAACATAACCTCCTCAATCTGCCTCTATTAATCACTTTGGCCTGGCAGTAGGATTCAACTAGTTCACATCGTGTCATGTGAAGTGGTTACTAAAATTACAGAAGTTCAAAGAACCAGTTCTTGAGCTGTTTTCTTTATCTCTTATTTTTTGAACCAATCAATTAATTTTCTGAAATTAGATGTGCACAACTTGTTCATATTAATCTTTAAAAAAAAATAAGTTGTAAAGTTTTTTAAATTGTTGTATTTTTATTTATTTTGCTTATTCAATTTGATTCACATTATTTTTGTATAACAAAATGTGGTAATATTTGAATTAGGTATTTGAATCATTAATTCCCTAAAAAAAATAGATGTCAAGAAAGGGAGAATTGGTTCATAAAAACATTGAGTTCTGCATTGTCTTAAGTAAATTTCTGATAAAAATTTGGTTAATAAAATGGTCATATTATCTACCTCCATATATATTTTCTTGTTTTTATAATAGAACTTGAGAAATTAATGTGGTTACTTCTACTTAACCCTTTAGTGGCCATTGTTACTCAGGTGGAATTTAAAAATATATTTTTCTGGTACCAGATAAGTATTAAATTTGGTTATTTTATTGATAATATACATGGAAAAGATTACAATATGCTCACATGAAATTAACTTTAGTCTTGTATTAAAAAAAAATATCTTAAAGTATGTTCCACTTGTTGAACAATGGACACGGAAATGTTAAGAAATAAAGCAACCAGTCTTTTCATGCTCTAATCAGATAATGTTGTAAATATTTTGACCAGACTCACTGTAAATCCACATGATATTATTTTCTTTCTGCATTTGGAAAATAACATTGCATCCTCCATTATTAAATAGAAATTAATTGTTTTCAACTCTGAAGATAAATTCTTTATTATTATTTTTTTTTTTTTTTTTTTTTTTTTTTTTTTTCTTTTTAAGATCTGATTACCCCTTCATCGTGGCGAGAAGGTCAAGAAATTATTCGTCGTGTGCTGGGGCCTCCTCCAAAAATCCCTGCTGCAAAACCAAAGTCATTTGTTGACAATCCAGAAGAAATTAATCTTGAAGAGAGCAAACTCACAGTTGGTGCCCGCCAAATGCTTAAAGATTTACAACTTAATAAAAACTTAGGTAATTTCAAAATTGAAAAAATATTTTGTTTCTCAAGAGGATGCATAATTTGTTAAACTATTCACATGTTTTTAATCTATGGAAACTTTTATTTTTTTTACTGTCCAGATATGAATAAAGAATATGTCTTGAGAGGCTAATAAGAAATTATTTGACTTATTTAATATCTGTCTATATTTCTGAGATGAAGTATTGTAATTATTTACATTTTCTGGACTGTTGTCCTCATCTTTATTGCCATATTCACGATGTTTCAGATGCTGTATACTCCAACCTTCTTCAGGTGATTGGAATTTTGAAATCAATTCTTTATTTTGTCCACTTGGGTAGGTTGTTCTAGTTCCATGTGCCATGCCTCTTCCATATGTCTCAGTATCTCCCTTTAACTCGACGACTTAAATTTTTGTTCACTACTGCAGTAGCCAGGTATTGAACTTACAACTCCTTGGATCAAGTCACTGGATTCACTAGGCCATGTTTCCTTGAGGACATCAGTGTATGAATTTTGGGGACTTATAAACTTAATGTCTCAGTATACATTTTTTTTTACCAGAGCTCATATTACAATTTTTGTTTTTATTATTGCTCTTTTCTAGCACTCAGTATTACTGGTTCCCATATTGTATTCATTTCTATGCTTGGCCAGCTGAGGAGATTTTTGTGGCCTAGCATATGTGCTGATTCCTTAAGTTTACATATTTTCCATTGATGTTCTCTATTATTTCAACCTCATCTCATTCTGTTTTCATTGTTGGATCTTTCTATACTTTACTGTAGCTACCATTTCCAATGAGGTCTTCCAAAGTAAAGAGAGGAGGAAGATTGTCCAAAAAAAAAAAAAAAAAAAAACTGCATCCAAGAGGAGATCTAAAATCTTACACTCTGGCTAATCCTATTCTAAATACAGGGTGATTGAAAAGTAACCCTCTGTTTTATGTATGATGGACACTTCCATCTAACTATAAACAGGAGTCCATCATATATAAAATAGGGAGCTACTTTTCAATCACCCTGTAGTTGCTGACAGTGAAAAACATCAGTATTTCATCTCTTAAAAATCAATACATTTTTAATATTTTGAATATATACGCAATTGTAATTTTCTTTGCTCTGATTCTGCCAATAATCATCCTTAGTTTTAAGCATTAACAATCTAATTATAATCAGACAATGACTTTGTAAAGGTGTTAACATTTTAAATTGATTGCAGTTACTAAAATCAGTTTGGTTGGTCATTATTTGTTGAGTTATTTCTATTCAATTTGGTTTTCACTTTCAACATGTGAAAGTGTCAGATGTAAGCTGGTGTTTCACACAACTCGATTGTAATAACAAATGGTGTGGATATGTAGAACCAGATGAGATTAATAACTTGGGACAAAGGTTGTCCCATAAATTGGCTGATGTGTGATAGGAGTTGTTGCAAGTGTATCAGAAAGAATTTTACTTCATTCTGTAAAGTGAGAATGCTTTCTTTTCTTTGGTCTTGCCTTTATTTGGTTTGCCTTTTCCAGGCAACTTGAAATAAAGTGTCAATTCCATAAAAGAGAGAAGTGTTAGCTGATATTATTTCTTACAAATAACAAGTCAAGATTTTTATTTTATACAATGTGAATATGGTGTAATTAAAAGATAATACATGAACATTATTGTAAAATCTGTACTACTCGAGGTGTGGATCTCATAACAGCTTGCTTGCTAGTTTGATTTTGATAATGTCAGATAAGGAATTTATTATTGTTATTATTATATTATTTATTATTTCATACTAATTTATTTTAGCTAATATCCTCTTCTTGATTATGATGTTTACAATATAAACACTGCTTGGAAATTTGATTCAGTGTTGTACTAGAGAATTTTTCTTGCAAGAATCTATCTTGCACCTTTATAAAACTACCATTTGTCCATGCATCAAATATTGCTGGCTCATTTTGTCTGGTGCTTCTGCTTTGCATTGAGTGATTCTTGACAGAATCCAAAGAAGAATCTGCAGTGTCATCAGTCCTGACCTGGCATCTCAGCTTCAGTCACTTTCTCACCACCCTAACGTAGCTTCCCTGTGCCTTTTCTATAAATATTTTCATGGTAATTGTTTTGATGGGCTTTTCTTTTTGGTATCTCAACTTAAAGCGCAGTACTGGATTTGCAGCTAGGTCTCATCATTTTACTGTTGAAATGGCTAGATGCAACCATAAGTTCTATGCTAACAATTTCTTCTCTCACACTTCTTGCTTGTGGAACTCCCTCCCGGCTTTTTGCTTTCCTATCAACTATGATCTTCAAAAACTTAAATGCATGATCAATCATCTGTATCTTTAAATCCTTCTCTTTTATTGTGCTCTCCTCAACATTTTCTAAGTTTCTTTCACTCTCAGTAATCCCATGGCTTCATCACCTTGCTTGAGAGTGAAATGATTAAAAAACAAAAGAAAAAAAACCCAGCATGAAGATTTAAGTCTCTCTCTCTCATATATATATATATATATATATATATATAAGAGAGAGAGATATATATATATATATATATATATATATATATATATAAGGATTCGAAATTACAACTAATACTACCTGAAAAAGGCTGGAGCATACAATGGCTGAAATGTTGTGAATAGAGCAATAAAGTTGAGGACAAAAGTCCAAACAATGTCTAGTGTATATATATATAAAGGTGTTGTTATTTTTTTCCTAATCTATGAAATATTATCAGTCTTCTGACTGATATTATGCTTGATACAAGTTTAGCAGATGTTTGTTGAAATTTGGTTTATTCTTTCTGTTATTCTGCTGAAAATTAGAGAAAGGAAAATAGACTTGGTATAAACTTAAAAAAAAAATAAGTTCTAGAAGAAAATGTGGGGGGTTGATTTGAACTGTAATCTATTGGCATTACTGAATTTTTATCAATGGATGAGCCTTTTTATCTTGGTTTCATTTATGATGAACTCTCTAAGCAATCTTGTGAAACTCCAGTTTGCTCCTCTCCCCTCAAATCAATCAATTCAGATTTCTCCCTTTTCTCTAAAAATTACTTTAATCTTCAGTCTTTCTTTTCATTTACTTTGAAATATTTAGCAGATTTTGTATAGCTAAATCATGATTGTACTTTAGATTAAATGGTAAATTGTGTAATATATATAGTAAACTCTCTTGTCGATTTCTATGTGATGGCCTAACAGTTCAGTTCAGAACTGAATTGTTAGATTACCCATACAAATTCTAGTGTTGAAGGCTGGTGTAGAACCAGCCACGCTTTTCAAAAGAACTGGCAGCAGAGAAATGATGCATAGTATACTATAAAGTCTATAAAAAGGCCTCTTCTCATCTGAATTCAGAATATTTCCTTTTTTTCCCACCCAAGACAAGAGAGCCAAGTCAACACAACTATTTAACCTATAGATGGAAGAAGATGGGTTTTGCCTTTTCCAAAGGCATAATACAAAGAGAGCAAAGCAGAATTGATTTGAAATTGGGAATTTTGCTCAATGATTTCACTTTCTAGGCCAATAACTGTTTAATTGTCTGTACATCCTTTTATTTATTTTGTGAGTGTGTGTTATTTATTCTTAAGGTGAAAAAATATATATACATTGATTATATTTATTGACAATGTAACATAAGTTGCTTACATTCATTTGTAACTACTGTGTCAATAGATAACTAGACTCATGGCTAATCAATAGATTAGTCATGTAAATATAACAATAATAATGATCTTGTTGAACTGTTAGAACTTTTGGCTAAATATGTTGGCCTCTGGCAGGCTCTGAATTTGTAAGTCATTTTTCTGTGTTAACCTTATATAAGCCAATTTAATAACAAAAAATAATTGATTTTTTTTTTTTTGTATTATTTTTTATCTTCAAGAAAAATGCACACACAGTTTAAATCTATGTAGATGATTGAGATTTTTTGTTAACTAAACTGTATTATAATGTGCCTAATCTAAAGTTTTCTGTTATGTTTTGGTATATTACAGTTTATATAAAATGATTTGCAATTTACAGAGGCAAATAATGCCACAAGTTTAGTTGAAGAGATAGACAAGATCCCACCAGAACCCAAACTTGACTCTAAGCCGATGGTGAAACTGTTTCCTCATGCAGTAAAAAGAAAGCCAACAAAAGTAACAGGTAAGTTTTAATCCTCTTTTTTTTTTTTTTTTTTTCTTCAAAGTCATAATCAATATTTTAGTGTTTTGCTAGTTTTTAATCTTTATACCATGAGGTAATGAGAATTTTTCTTTTATGGCTAACCATATAGAACACTAACCATCAATTAAAGTTACACCACTACTAACCATGAGTATATCATACCTGATTTTGAAAATATAAAAAAAAATATTAAATATAAATCTTTATTTGAAATATTTTACATGCAGGCACTTCTAACTTTGTACTTTAATAGTAACTGAAAAACATATTATTTAGGTAAGAAAATCAGGTACTGAAAATTGTAAGTAAAAATAGGAAAATTTGCACTGGGTACTATATACCCATGGTTAGTGTTCTAGGATTAATTTGAATGGGAATTTCATAACATTTAACAATTGTATTCAGTTGAAAGTGAATCTAAAAAAAGGTCACTAAAGCATGCAATCAAGATTCAACTGGGGCCCAATTTGTCGCAGGAAGATAGGCTTAAACAATTTAGTCTTTTTAAAAAGAAATCTTTACTTTTTACCCTTGGATTAAAATAAGTTTATTATTTAAGACATTGAAGTAAGTATAAGGTTTATTTATTTTCTTTTCTTTGCACTTGCAGTATTTTTATTTTATTGAAAAAAAAAAAATGACAATTTTCTTTTCTTGCACTTCCCACCTGTGAAGGTCCCTTCTGTTTCTTTGCTTTCTTGATATCTTCTGCTTTTATGTGCTATGTTCCTACAGGACGTAGGCAATCATGGCTCTCCACTTCCACTTATCCCTTGTAGCTCTTTTGTCCCCCTGCTACTTCCACCAGGTTATGTTCTGTCATCCACCTACTCAAGCCTGTTTGGTATGTCATGCATTGCCTTTCCTTGTCTCTCTTTCCCTCTATTCAACCTTCTCCAAGCCCTCCTTTCTCATTATGTGTCCCAGAAACTTCTGTCTCTTTCTGATGTTAAGCATAAGCTTCCTCCTTGTTTGTATCCTCTCCAAAGTCTCATCATTGCTCACGTTCAGTCCATAATACTTCAAAAATTTAAATGTGATGTCAATCACCATCTTCTACCTTCTTGAATCCCGTTCAGCTTTTATCCTTTCCTCAGTTTCCCCTATACAGTCTTTTCTTTCACCTTCACTCTCTGTAACCTCCTGCATACTAGTGGAATTCCCACTTTGCTTGGGGTAAAATAATTAAAAAAAAAAAAAAAAAACTTGACAAAAAGTCATCAAGAATTGACAAATCAAAAATTTTTCTATATCATAGTTCTTTATAACAATGAGCATATTAATTATAAAATTTACAAAAATGTAACTCTTTGCACTGCTCAGTTATTACAAAATGTCATTTAAGAATATTACACAGAAAAGTTAATGTCCATAATTAAATTTAATTATCTGTTCTTTAACATATATCACAAAAACTTCAGATTTCTACAGTATAATTGAATTGTTTTAAACAGTGAAACTCACTAAAAAATATTAAGAATTTTGTCACATGAAGTTAATATTTTCCTCTATAACAAAGAACATGTTGATTATAAATTTTATTTTTTATGAAAGATTTGTCCTTTCCACTATGAAATTAATGAAAAATAACTTTTGAAAAGAATTTTGTCACATAAGGTTAATGTCATAATTAAATTCAGTAAATTTTGGCTAATATTTTACAACCATTCTTAAAAAATATACTACAATAAAACTTAAAGATTTCTAATGCTGGAGTTATTCTCTATGTACTATGAACAGAATTTTTTTTTTCATATTACTATAGATTAAGCACTTTAAATCACAAATATATAGTTTTAAGGTATAGATATATTTATGGCTTAAAATGCTCAATATCAGGGATAGTGCATATGTTAATATAAAAATAGACATACTTGTTTTCATATCAACTATGAACTTGAAAAAATTTAAATGCAATATCAATCATCATCCTCTGTCTCCTTGAATTCTGTTCTTTTTAATATCCTCTGCTTCTTTCACTCTCAAATAACCCCTAGTGGTTTTTATTGCCTTGCTTGGAGTGAAATGATTAAATATATATATATCTGGGATATGCAATCCTTATTTTATACAGGTTTCACTGAATGTGATGGACAAAAAAAATTTATCATTTTTTTTATTTATTTATTCAGTTTTTCTAGTGTTCTGACAGTTTTTCCTTTATGAGAATTAAGAATGTGTAGAAACTGTCAATAGTGATTATTATCCCAAGTACATTTATCTAATTCATTAGCCCCTTTTCAAGGAGGTCATTGTTTGTATATTTTTGTGTTTGTATTCTAAACTATGGTGTATAGAAGTTGTAATGATTCCATGTCGGGATGCCTTTAGAACATGTTTAATATGCTGCAATTAGTATTATGTAGAGATCTATACTATTTTATAAAAAGTGCTTCCATTTTCTTTAAACGTCTTTTACAATTACATGTTTTTAAAATGACTACTTATCAAACTAAGATCACTCGAGTGGATACTGAGGTGCCTAGTTAAAGACTTTGTTGTATGGTTAATATATTTGATGTTTTTTCTTTATTATAAGAGTCACAACTTTGTCCTAGGTAATAGAATTTATAGATTATAATTGTGATCTGTAGTTTGGATTTCATAGGCATGTTGTTATTGGTAATTATGAGTTTGGCAGTTTTTAATTTTCTATAGTATATAGTAACTTTTACATATTTGCTAAGGTCTGCTGGTGAAATGTAAGTTTTATGATGTATTGCATTGCAGATTTTTTTTTTAATCATTTCACCCCAAGCAAGTCAATAAAGCCACTAAGATGCAAAGGGTTAATGAGTGTGAGAACATGAGAAAAAGAAAACATTTTTAAGAAGAGAAAACAACAAAAGAACAGGACAGAAGATAATGATTAACATTGCATTTAAATTTTTGAAGATCAAAGTTGATTGGAAAGCATGAAATCAGCAGAGTTCCACAAGTGAGAAGTGTGAAAGAAGAAACTGTTAGCATAGCCAAGATGCCAGGTCAGGATCAATAGCATTACAGATTCTTCTTTGGGGTTTATCAAGAATCTCTAAATATGTAATCAATGCATCAGACCAGGTGTGACAGTAATATTCAATGCATGGATGATCCATAGGCTTATGTTTTTTAAAAGATTCATCTTGTTTATAAGTTTTATACATTTGGTTGTTGTAAAGGACATTTATGCATTATGTTGTATTTTTAGTATTGGTACCATTTAATTTCCCTAGGGATAACTTTTGGTTATTGATAATGAAGTTGGGGGAATTATTGTTAACTAATCTCTGCTTTATATGCTTAAGTTTGTTGGAAAAAAAAGTCCCCCCACACCTCCTAAAAGAAAATACTGTAAGGACACTAGAAAAATTGAATAAGAACTTAAAATTTTCCTTGCCCACCACATTCGATGAAACCTATCTGCATCAGTTTTACATAACTTTATTCTGACAGAAATAAAACTTAATCTCACTAACATATTATGGAATTGTCTTGCAGTTATTGTAACCAGTCACAATTCAGTTCTTCTTGACCTCTTGCCTGGCATAGATGTTTATTTCAACATGTTTTTTTTTTTAATCCTGAAATAATTTATATTTTAGAACCTGATAAGCAAGCCAAGGTGCGTCATTATAATTCAGAAGAAGTCAGGAAGTTTATAGCCAAGAAAAAAGATGAGCGTTTACGAAAAGCTAAAGAAGACAAAATGGCAATGGTAAACCAATGTATGAAACGTCAAGAAATGTTGCAGGAAGTTTATCGTAAGCAGAGAGAAGCAACAGCAGCTCAGAGGAGAGATGGCAGCAGTTCCAGGTGTAAATCCGTCAATGATTGTACAAAATCTGACTTCAAAGATCGAGTAAGAATTTTGTGTTGTAAAAGATGGAAATTTTTTTTTTTCCTTGTGAAAATCGGTTGAGTTTCATATTTCTTGAAGTGGAAACACACTTCTCATATTTATTTTATATGCCTTGTCCATAATATTAATACGACTGTTTTCAAATCCTATTCAACTTTCTGATTACTGGAAATAGGGTCATGTTCTCCAGTGAAGATGACATGTATCTGTCACTGATAATGTGCATGAAGGGCTAAAAGGAAAGTTTGATCTAACCCACTTCCCAAAATGACCAAACCTCAGATTTTTTGTGTCTTTTTTGATTGGTCTGAGAACTTTTTAGTGCTTGCCTCATACATTGTATATTCTAGGATTTTTAAATTTAATAAGTAGGCTTTAAGATAGACCTTACCAAAACAGAAACTATAATCTGGAATTGGAATGAAAGCCACAATGACACATACACTGAATCCACCATAAAAATTCACAATGTGGACTGAACACTTCAAATAGTTTGGTGTATGGATCAGTTATAACAAATTTAGTATAGGAGATAAGGATATTGAACATAGAATAGGATATCTAGGGATATCTTGTCATGTTCTATTTTTATTACTGCTCACTTATACGAGGTCTGATCAAACAGTATCAGATATGTTGCTATGGTAATGGCACTAAAGTATGCTGAGTTAAGCTTCTTAGCACAGACTGACATTGAATTCTGTTGTGCATACTCACTAAGTTATAACATTCTCACTCACTTCCATTGTTTATAGCAGTGCTATAAAGATTTTATATTTACAGTAAAGGTCCACAAAGTCAAAGAGGGACACAGAAAAGAAGTAACATAACTGTATTAATTGATGGGTTTAATGTACAGAAAAGAGTGTAGCACAATAGGTAAAAAGAAGGCTTGCAAATATAATTTATATTTGCAGACTTAACTGTTATGAGAGTGCCCAAACAACAAATGGGTTTTGCGGCTTCTGGAATCTGTTAACGTCAGAAGGGACAACTCCAAATAACCTGTTGTGACTACAGCTGTCAGTTGCAAAAGAGAAAGATTTCAGAATCGAGTTTACTGCGTGGCCCCTAAAAGGGCTCCTGGTTGGACAGCAGTTAGTTAATCAGTCCCAGATTAGTAGGGGTTTCAAGTTCAAGATTGATCTTTGAATAGTAAAGAGTTAGCTCCTTTTACTATACCTTTCAAATTCTTATAATGCTTGGCAGGAAAGTGTTTAGAGAGTGGTTGCCTCACCACACCACAGAGGTTTAATAAGTGTCCATGGCTTGTGAAACAGTTTTTGGCAAAGAACAACATTCCCCTTGCAACTTTTTTTTCTCTTCAAAAATCAAATTCCATTTGAAAGGAATAAGATTTAAGATGTCAAGGAAATCCAAGAGAATGCAATGAGGCAGCTGCTCACTTTCCCAAAAAAGGAGTTCTAGGAATGCTTCCATCAATGAAAACTACACTGGATAAAGTGTGTGACTTCAGAAGGGGACTACTTCAAGGAGATTAAATATCAAATTAATGTGTTGTAGTTTTCTTTTTATAGCACCAGTCCTGACACTTTTTGATCAGACTAGTCCTGTTTCACCATTGGGTTCAATTCAAGAATCTCTGAAGCTTCCCCAGTTTGACAGACGCCTGAAGAAGGCCAGAGGACACAATTCCCAAAATATTGTGATAGTAACAACAATGATGACGACATTAGTCTGACCCCTGATAATGTAAATCAAGATAACTCTTCATCTCGGAAATTTAGAAATATAAAATTGAATTTAATTGTCCATCCTTTAGCACATGCCATGGATTTTAGACCATAGACAACGGCTGCCTACACACAAATTATATTGAAACCAATGACAAAAACAACAATTGATTTCTAAAAGAAGCACCACTCAGTCTGCATAAAAATAATTAAAAAAATGTGAAGTTAAATGAAATAGAATCCATTACTGTTTACACTTAATATTAAAATTTCATGGCTTATGTCTAAACAGTTGGGAAACTAAATTATATCAAAATTTTCAGTGTAACTCATAGAATAGTAATGGTGAAATTAGCCATTTCCTTATAACATTTGGCATTCATTGACCAAATACCATTACTGTCAGTTGAAATTTATAATCTTTTTTCTTAAACCGTTTTACAGAAAAATAGACTTATCCTATCCACTGTTTAGCACTGGTGGAAGTTTCCTTTCAAGTCTTTTGTTTCAAGTTGTGTGAAAAGTTAACATTTTCATTCTCATTTTTTTTCTCTTTAAGTCTATTTTAGTTGGTGATACTGTTGAAAGTCTTCAAGTTGTTTGGTTTCTGTTATTTAGTACAGTTCTTTCTTTATGATTCTCTAGTGTTTGAAGAACTATGGTCCTCGCTAATACCTACAGGCTTAATTCACTTGAAACCACTTTCAACTAATGATCTTAGAAAGTGCTTGTAGGTAGTTTAGACATTTCTGAATGACTTTGGTGCCATGCATGACATTCTTATGAAAGTCTTGATCTGATGAAGCTATTTAAGAACATGACTTGAGTTCTTAATTTAATATTTTAGTTTTGTAGCCTTTTGTGGTGTTTGACAAAACTACCCCTAGATTGAGTAAAGTGTTCAGTTTGAAATTCTTTGAAGGCTAATCTGTTTGACAGATACCAAGGGAACACAATAGCTGAACCATTGTGATAGTAACAACAAAGATGAAGATATTAGTCTAACTGCAAATAATGTAAATATTTTTTTTTTGTTAACTCTTAATTGTTACTCTAGATTTGTTCCTACTTTAACTGAAAATATAACTTTAATTGGCTTAATATTTGGGTTTGTACTCATAACATTTTAATGCTAATCATGGCGATTATTCCCAACTGATTAATGTAAATTGACCTTTCTATATTCTGAATTTTGATGTCGGTAGATTTTGTAGTTATAGATTATCAATTACTAATTTGCAGCCTGCATTTGATGTGGATCTTTCTGGTGGTGGAAGTAGTGATTTGCATCTCAGCTTTAGTGATGCCAGTTCAACATTGACTACAAATTCTCATGATAGTTCCACACATCAGATAACATCTCATGCTGAAAGGTAAGCTTAATTAATTTCAGTTTTAACTTGCAGATGATGTATATCTGGTGATATTTATTAAAAACTAGTGATGAAACTCAATATTGTGCAAACCATGTCCCTTTCCTTTGTGCCACTATAATATGCAGTAATTGCCTTGTTTCAGAGATTTGCATATGGTGTAAAATAGTATTAATGAAAGGGTACTTAATATAGTTCAGTAGATTTAAAGATTTTGGTAACCATTTATTTTATAAATGTCATGTCATCATATAATTTATAATATTTGTTAGATTTTTAAAATATACTATTAAAAATGCTAGCATTATGAATCCAAGCTGTCATCTACATGTTGAGGTAGTTACCACTTTCAGTCTGGGAAATAGCTTTATTTGAATAAACAAGCAATTTATATGGAAGTGCTGAAAAATTCTTAGCCTGATCTGTTGCTCAAAATTTAACCAAATAACTAAGCAGTAAAGTGTTTTTTTTTTTTTTGTTTTTTTTTAATAGTTGAGCCAAGAATTTTTCAGCACTCCCTCATAGTTATAGTGATTTACTAGACATAGCTTAGACGTGGCACAAGGCCAAAAGTAGGAAGAACCCAGTGAGGATCAAACTGTCTTAATCGATCTAGCATGACAAGCTTGCTAACCATTACAACATGTCGAAGTACCCTCTTATAAAAGCCATCAGTAAAACAATTGCTTATTTATAAACATCAAAAATACTCAGATTGGAAATGACTAACAAAACAGTTATTTTTAAAAATTTGATTTTTGGAAGATGAATATGCAAATTAGTTATCTCAATTAAGCCAGAACTCTTAAGTTGGGTAAGGTGTAACATATGTAGGTTGATACAAATGGGCAAATTGAGCAAGGTATGACATATGCAGGTAGTTACAAATGATAAGATTGCATTTATTTCATGTCATTTTTATGTAGCATTTGCCCAATCAGCTTTATATATGTAATTAATTTCCAGGGTTTTGAGAGAGATACATGCACACATTTGAGCTTTATACATCATTTAGGCACTTTCTTGAATTATATATGCTGCATAATTTCAGTGTGCATTACTACAGAATGAACTTATCAAATGGATTTAGTATGTTTATTGAAAAGAATAAGAATGTAAAAACATTCCCCCACTAAACAAGTACTTAATTGATATTTTTTTCCTAAGATAATAATTTCATTTATAAAATTTGACCACCTTTTTTATTCGGTTCAAGGGAGATAAATCTGGTATATTTTATTTTAATACCTTAGGTCAAGGAAGTATTAAATTTTGAGATTTTATCAAATTTTTTCTTTTCTATTTTACTTTACTTGATTTTATTTAATTTTATTCAGCATTTAAAGCCATTTTTTTTTTTTAAATCTTTAGTTCTCCAGCAGTGCTGCCAATGAAAAGTTCTTCATTTAATGGAAGTGTTCCTGTTACTCGCACATATCCACGTCCTATGAGCCAGATTCTTGAGCAGAATTTCTCTTCCTGGAAAACCAATCATCCAACTGTTGCTGTTTCTTCTATAGATCTTTTATCCTCTGTTCCAAAGTCTGATCCTGGTAAGACACATAATTTTGCAGATTTTGTTGAAATTTCAAATAAGTCTGCTTTGGGGAATATTAAAGTTTGCTAAAATGACTCAAATTGTGTTAGAATATTCATTTTTCTTTTTTATATCTTTTTGAACATTTCAACTCATTTTTTCTGAGATTTTTGTTTCCACAAAGTTTCATATGATCCATTCTACAGCCTTTTTCAAATGTATTATCTGTATGAAAAGAAATGGTTGATCTCTCTTTTCTTTTTTTTCCAATTTTATTTCTTCCCATTTTTCCTTCTCTTTTTCTCTTTTTGTACTAAAAAGCAAAGAATTATATCAACAGAAAATTTTAACACAACCAACAACTTTTGCACTAATATAAGAGACCCCCCCCCAAAAAAAATAAAAAAGAAACTCCTCATCATACAGAGAGTAAACCTGGAGAAGGTCACAGAATGGATCAGCTGAAATGTTGTGAGAACAGACCCCCCACCACCACCAAAATAAATGTTCAGTTATACCAAAATCTCCTTGAATGATAATGACCCGCCTCCTCAAAATTGTAGCTTATGAGGCCGTAAAAAGAAAAAATAAATAAAATTTTAGGTTCTACAATGTCTTAATGCACATATATAAAGATTGAGTTTTATGGTCAAAATTCTCTTTTATAATGCTTACTTAAAGAAAGTTTAAAATCTTCACATAATATATTACAATTTTTACGTACATATATAAATTTGCATAGATATTACAGATATGCACATTGTTTTTCATTGATTTAAGATTTTTTTTTCTCTATTATCTTGCTCCCTTTAAAACTTTATCTTCTTTCCATGTGTTCTTTTCTCATGTATTTGCATTTATTATTCTTCTTTTTGCCTCTTCTGGATTATGAGTCTAATTTCTTTTTATTTGTCTTTATTCTTACAGCTTCATATTTGGGACAAATTGAATTGAGTAATAGGCGTCGCATCATGGATATACATTCCTCAGCTGCTACACTTACAAATAAACTTAGGGAAATATACAGACAAACTTCTGTTTCCGGTAATTTTACAACAAAATTTATTCTATGTAGTTTTTTTAATTTTTTTTTATCCTTATCTTTTGTTAATTTATTTTTTTTTTTTATTCTAAAAGAAAAATGGAAGCTCAGTAGTATTTTTTTCTGTTTATTTCTAGATTGCACGAAAGGATGCTCCAATGTTTTTGATAAATGTTTATTAAATGTAGTTTCTTCATAACTTTCTTAGAAGTGGAATTCATGATGATTATTTACTATACAAGGAACTACTGAAAAGATTTGATCTTGTCCCATTTCTCAAAATCTGACCAAATAGGCAAACATAAAATTTATTTTTGGAATCTTGTCTTAATTGGACCAAGAACATTTCAGCATTGTGACTGCAATTTACAACAAAATTACAGTTTATGTTTCATATTAATTTTATAATTTTTAATAAATTGATCTCTTTTTGAAATTACTTTTTAAGTGTATCATTAAAAGACAATAATTAACATCCCCTGTTTCAAGATTAGTTTTGCATTTGTGCAAAGAAATTTCTCTTTTGTCATTGTTTCTGTTATATTAGTAGTATAATCTATAAATTTTACTTTCACAAATTGATCAAAGTGTATTTTAAGGCCCAATTTTATTTTTATTAAATTAAAAAGTGATAATAGTAAGAAATATAAGCCAGTTGATGTTTTAGCCTTTATATGCCTTAGTGTATTGGGGCAGCAGATCATTATTCAAACATATATTGTTAAATATAACGGGCAATGAGTATCAATTATGTTTGATCATGAGCTGTTCTAAGCTTTGTATAGTTGCTTTAATTTTGGGAAAAAATAAAGACAAACACTGTCCAACATCTGGATATTTTTTGTGCTGTTTCTCAATCTAAGCACTCTGATAATGGCTCATGTGAGCTGAAAGCTTAGATTGAGGAACAGCATATGTTGAACAGTTTTTGTCTTTATTTTCTTCTGAAAATACAATGCTTAAAACAGCTCATGATCAAACATAATAAACATTCGTTTTCTGTTATATTTAACAATATATGTTTGAATATATTTTTAATCAGTATCATCTCAAGCAAGGCAGTACAGCCACTAAGATGCAAAGGGTTACAGTGTGTGGAGGAATTAGGAACAAAAACATTATTCTTTTCTCTTTCTATTTATTACTAATCAGGAGGACAGTTGATAGCAATTGATATTGCATTTAAATTTTTGGAGATTAACATTGGCTGGAAGCCATGGAGTCAGAAGGGAGTTCCACAAGTGAGAAGTGTGAGAAAATAAACTGTTAGCATAGGACTTACAGCTACATCTAGCTGGCTCAACTGTTAATTGATGAGATCTTGCCACCAGTTCAGTACTGTGCTTAAATACATACAGTTTAGGTACCATAGTTAAGAGCTCATCTGAACAATTACCATGAAAGTATGTATAAAAAATGAACAGAGGCAACCTTATGGCAGTGGGCAAATGACCGAAGCCGATCCACAAGAGCAGGACCAATAATATTGCTGATTCTTCTTTGGATCTTATCAAGTAGCTCCAGGTAAACAGCAGGGGCACTGGACCATATATGGCAGCAATATTCTAAGCATGGACAAATGGTAGACTTGTAGATAGATTCTGGAGAGAAAAATTGTCTTGCACAACATGGTAAACCAACTTTTTTAGTAGTTGACCTAGCAATGGATTCAATATAGTCTTTCCATTTCATGTCAGTTGAGAATATTACTCAGAGTAGGTGAAATAAGTCACTTTCTTGGAGTTTAGTATCAGCCATTCTGATGGAAGGCAGAGAGGGGTCTCACAGATGATTAATGGTGAGAAGTTTAGTTTTGGAGGCATTAAAATTGACAAGCCATATTTTGCCCCAGTTAACAGTGGTCTTAAGGTTATTTTGTAGATCAGCTGCCATTTTGACTTTGTCTGATTGATCAGCCTTACTATTAAGGCAGGAGTAAATGGTAGTGTCATCAGCATAGATGCCAAGTTGAGAACTGATGTCATCAGGGAAGATTGTTAATGAAGATTAAAAACAACATAGGACCAAGGATGGAACCCAGGGGGACATCTGCGTTAATATGAAAGGTTCTAGACAAGTAGCCATTCAAGATAACTTTCATTTTATGATTTGGCTGTAACGATGTGCCTGAAGATACCATAATTTTTTTAACTTGTTGAGAAAACCTGAATGCCAGACCCTGTCAAAGACTTTTGAGATGTCTAATGCTATAATACAGGCTTCACTGTTTTTATCTAGAACATGATAGACTCTTTCTGCAATTATCGTCAGTATATCAATAGTTGACCTGGAGAAACGAAAAACCATATTTCTTGTCTTAAAAAAGGCCCTGTGATGAGAGATGATAGACCAGTTCAGCATTGATTAGTGTCTCTCAGAGTTTCCCAAAAAATGAGGTAGAAGGCTAATAGGCTGATAGTTGGATGGGTCAGATGGTTCACCAGAATTCTTAAAAATAGATGATGACTTCCAGCAGGCAGGAAATCGGAAGGCAGCAAGGCATTTATTACACAGTTTAGAGAGAACAGGAACCAATTTGGAAGCACAAGTACTATTACAGGGATACCATCGGGTTCACATGCTTTGTGTGGATCAAGGTTAGATATGATAGCAGTAACCATGGAAGTGGTTATATGCATATCACTCAACAGAGATTCAGTTCTAAGTGAGGAAATTAGGTAGGGATACTCCAGATGAGTCAAGAGTAGTTTGATAAGAATTTACGGGCAAAGCATTCAACTGATAATATCAAAAATTGATTGAAGAGGGTGGAATAGAAACTTTGTGCTTATTTAGTACCCTATTAAGAGCTGCAAGTAATCACAAGAGTCAAAGTTGTTAGAGGCTATGCAGTACCTCATTCTCTTGGCAAACAGGGACTTAGCTCCCTCAAGGACTCACTTGCATTTATTATGAACAGTAACAAATAGGCACTTGTTACAACAAGAGCTGTCATGCTGGAATAACCAAAAATAGTGTTTTTTTTTGTGTGCTATGGCAGCCAAGCATGCTGGTGTGGACCATGGAGAGGATTGCAGTTTCACCTGGAATTTCTGAGAAAGGATGAAAGCGTCCATTATGGTTTTGACCCAACCAGAAACCTAAGTGGTGCAATTTTCAATTGGGATGTTTCAGATATCAGTCCAAGGGTCATTACAAAGAAAATCCCAAAATGAGTCTCAATCAGCATACTGTTAATGGAAAGAGGTCTTATGGACACAGGCTTCCTGTTTAATGGATACTTGGAAGTAAATATCAATAGCTACCACAGAGTGGTCCGAGTTACCAAGTGGGCAGTATTGCAAAGCTCAGCAAGAGCAAGAAGAGGAAATAAGAAATAGATCCAATAGAAAAGCCTGTTGTTCAGTTTGGCTAGGGCAGTGGAAAAATTTAATATCTGCATACTGGCAACATAGAATGTTTCAGCCACATGTCATGTTTAGTATTAAAGTCACTGAAGATGTTCACAGATGGATGGAGAGAAAGTGCCTTTTCTATACTGTCAGCTATTGCATCTAATATATTGCAGTCCTGGGAAGAGGAGGAGCAATAAAGAAAAAGATAGCTGACAGCTTAGTTGTGAAAGACAGAAGCACATAAAATAATAGTTGGTGGCCTCAAGAGACAATTCCCTGGTCGTCGGAAGATTTTCTCGGATGTAAACACCAAGGCTATGGATGTGAATGCCGGAATCTTTTCAGCAAAGAAGATAGCCTAGAACCAAGAATTCAAGTTGGTTTCACAAAGGGCAAAGATATCTGGAGACTGTTCCAGGAGAAAAAATTTTACACTGAAGAAGTTGGAACAGATACCACTAATATTGGGGAAAGATTGACGGGGGTGGTGGTAAGTGGTTTCTTGTTAGCTGGTTTAGTTGAATTTCTCTTTGTTGTGATTTCCATGAGATATGTTTTGAAGAGAGAGAAAAAAAACCCACCATAATTGTCACTATCTGTTGTCAATGGCAATACAAGCCAGCCAGTGTGTGGCTGAGAGCAGGGCGTAATGTGGCCTCAGGGTTGCCCACCAGAAATACATGCAGGGACACCTACCCATGCATGACATGGCACTACAGATACCTTGAAATTATGTGATTGTTGATTGGAGCAGCCTCCCCAAGTGCTACCAAAGCATTTGGGCTCCTATAGACCAGTCGGAAACAGCAGCTAGCAAACTGCTAACCTGGTACCCTCACAATGAAAAGTCACAGCCACTGGCTAGTTCAATCACCTAAAAGTAAAGACAGTTAAATCATTGTAGTCCTGGTAGAAGAAAGACAGAACTGGTAAGTCATATCCTGATCAGGGAACAAGGGATAAACCTCTACTCCTGTTCAAGAGACATGGAAGGAGTGTGGGCCGGACGATAGGTGAGCCTATCTACACTTATTAATTTGTAAAACAAAAAAACAAAATACGAGGGAGTTCATATTAAGTTCTGATGTCTACTACCAACTAGAACAAAAAGGGATGGTAAAACTTTCTTCACTCTTATGTCAATTTTTCAGCATTGATAAGCAACAGTAGGTGAGCACATTCTAAGTTGACCAAGTTGTGGGGGAGGAGTTGAAGTAAGAAGTTTGATAATTAATAGCAATGGGGACAACAAAATACCCATGACACAATGAATGATAAAAACACCACAGACTAAAGCAAAAAACAACAAAATGATGAAAAATTAAAAAAGAATAAAATAAAACTCAAAGAATGACACAGACATTTTAAACATCTGCAACAACAACAACATGACACAAGGCTAATGTGACCTTACATGCAAAGGACTCTACAAATGCTTCATTCAAATCTTTAAGTCAGATTGAGCATTTTAACCCATAAATATAGCATACCTTAAAACTATATTTTAGCATATATATATGCTCAATTGCCTTGTGCCATGTTGTTGCAGATGTTTAAATGTCTTAAATGTCATTCTTTGAATTTTTTTGTTGCTTTAGTCTGGTGTTTTTACCTATCCTTCATTGTGTCATGTGTTCTCCCCATTGCTATTAATTATCAAACTTCTTCCTTCACTCCTCACACTACTGACCAGAACTTTTTAAGCTGGATTTTAATATGCATCATTAAACTATGTGTTTTTATATATATATATATATATATATATATATATATATATAATTTCATCTTTTTTCTGCAGATTCCATGCCACAAACTGAAGAATGTTATTCTCCTTCAGTTGATATTTTGTCTGGAACTGGCCCTACTTATGTTGGTACTCCATTGGATAATGATCTGCCAGGTAAAAAACATACAGAATGTCTTTTTTTTTTTTGTTTGTTTTTTTCTTTTGCTTCCTGTTTCTTGGTTTGCTAACCCTGGATTCATCTAATTTCTTGCTTTTCTCTCACATTTTCAAAGAGTCATGCTTTTCTGATGTTGTTGCTGTGTGTTTATTAACAATCTAAATTAAACAATAAGAATAAAATATAAAAAATGAATAGGAATAGACTAATAAATAAAAAAAAAAAAATGAATAGTTTTTTTTTCTTTTAAAAATATACCAGAAACTCTGCTGATAATTAAAACTCTTAGCAAATATACATTTTGTCTGTAATGTTGAGACATACCTAGTCTTGTTTAGAAAATTGAATTTTTTTTCTAAATATACTTGCTGTTGTCAGTATAAAATTTTGGTTGATGCATTTGGTAAGTCTATAAGGAATATGAACAATATTGGATATACTTTCTCTTATTTCAAAATATATTCTCATTGCTGCATTATTAGAAAGAATGTTACTAACATGATTAACTGGATGCTGAAACTGAATTCTTTAAATGACATATTTCTCTAGGATTTCTGATGATAGATACAAACATAGAGTAGTCAAAAGAAATATTGAACAATCAAATTATGGTAATAAATTTGAGGGATTCTACTGGAATGTTTGTAACAAAAGTTAATATTAAATCCTTCATTTGACGAATTTGATTTTTATTTAGGTGTTCAGAGCTTGAGATTAAAAGCACAGGAAATTTATGAGAAAAAGGAACAGGATGCAGCCACAAGAATACAGGCAGTTTACAGAGGTTATACTGTTCGAAAGAATCTTAAGTGGCAATATTTAACTGGACTGCCTGACATAGAAGATCAGGTGAGTATGAGGATTTAAACATGCTATGAGCTAAAGCAATGGATAACAAATACATCTAAAGGACTGTAGCATTAGATATTTTAAAGGCCTTTGACAAGGTGTGGCACAAAGGATTACTGCTTAAGCTCTCTAGCTATAGAATCACTGGAACTGTCTTCTCAGTAATAAAGTCCTTCCTAACAGGTAGGTCTCTGAAAGTAGTTGTTAATGGCTGTCCTCTGGGGTCCTAGCAATCACTGGAGGTGTCTCCCAGGGGTCACTTGTTGGACTAACCCTCTTTTTATTTTACATACTAAAAATACCTAAGAGTATACTCTGATCATTTGTGAATATCTATGCTGATGATATAATTGTATATTGGTGCACCATCAAAACTCTAGATGACCAGAGATTGGCCACTGATCTCTCCTCTGACATCTCAGAGGGGGAAAACCTAGTTGATTACATTCAATGCCTTGAAAACCAAACTAGTTACATTCCATCATCAGCGATTGGATCCTGAACTATCACCAGTCACAAATGGATGTTCCCTCAGGAAAGCCCTGTGCCTTGAGCGACTCTTGGGCCTTAAGCTCAACCCAGACTTCAAGTGGAACTCATACGTACAATCCATCACTAAAGATGCAGGAAAAATGGTCGGTACCCTGTATCGCACAAGTAAGTACTTGATTCCTCATGTTATCCTCTACCTTTGCAAGAGCCAGATCAGGCCTAAAATGGAGTACTGATATCATATTTGGGCAGGAGCTGCCTAGTCCTCATTTTCCAGTCTCTATAGATTCCAAAAGTGTCCTTGTGGTCGACAAATTATTTTCCACCCAACTGTGATGTCACCCTGGGTCTCTGTCTTGTCCTATCCTGCCCTGTGCTGGTCGCGGTGCCAAATGTGACGCCACCCTGGGTCTGCTTTGGCCTGTGCTGGCCGCGGCGACAATTGTGACGCCACCGGTCAGTCCTGGTCATCGCCGCCAATTGTGACGCCTCTAACCCTGGGTTGACTGCTGCACCATCTGTGACGATCTAACCTTTGGCTGGTTCGGATGGAAATCTGGTTTACCATGGAACCATGTGTGACACCAACCCCTCTGGCTGTCCTGGTCGCGGTCGATGTCTGGTTAGATTTGATATCAGCCTTGCAGTTCCCAGCTTGCCTCCAATGTCTGGTTACCGAAGTAACTGCTTTGATTTCTAGTCTAACCTACCAATGTTGTGATTTGATCTTAGGCAGATGAAATCAATCAGGCGTCGGGCTGTAGTGCAAGCTGAATCCGGGGCAAAGGTGATACTGCACAAGTGTATGTAAAAGAAAAATAATGAAACAAACTCAAAAATTCAAATGTGTTGAAAAAAAATAACAAGTATCTTTATATCTGTTTGCTGAATACAGGACTGCGTCTTTCTCCCAACCCGCTTCTTTTATGGATTCGTGACACTTTGCGTTTCCCAGGCGAGTCTTGATACCTTAAGTTGTTTTTCAATAACCTGTTTTATGGTATCTTCAGGCGATATTCGTTAAAACTTGTTTTGGTGGTGTGAGTCTAAGTCGTTCTTCAAAAAAAAATTGCTTTCGGTTTGAAGTCTAAGTCGGAATGCAGGGAAATCTTTCAGTCAGCTCTTGTGAGGCTGGTCACTGAGCTCACAGCTCTCTGTTGATCTGCGTGTGTCTTTGATCTCCAACTGTGACTGCACTGCCACTGTACTGTAACTCAACTCCAACTGTCTGAAATTCTGGGGACGTTCGTTTATATGGACGCTGACCAAAACCGGGTGGGGGCCTGTCGTGGTTTGGGTTCCTCGATAATTCCAAATCTGCAATAAGGATTTTCTTTGTCTTCGGACAGGAAAATTTATCACTTCCCATTTTTGGAAGTCAATTACTTTCTGTTTTAGAGGGGTTCTCCCCCTCTCTGGGGTTGGAGGTTGTAGGGGAATTGTCCTCCTAAACTCTTCCTTTCTCATATTGGTATCTCGCACCAATCTCCGTCAACAGGTTTCCCTTCTTTCTCATATGTTTACCTTCACCCATCACTCATGCCACCACTCAGCCAATGAATGCTCAGCAGTGTGGGTGTGGCTAGCCTGGCCTCAATTTTTTTTTCTTTGGGCGATAATTGTAAACTATCTTCCCTTTTCTTTCTTTCTTTTCCATCGGCCAGAATTCTTATGAATCGTACTGTGGACATTAAATTTTTATCTTAACTTGGGTCATCTGGAATTCATTAATGGAATTTTCCTGACTCATTAACTATCGCTGGTCAACTATTGGGTTGGTGCAAAAATAATGTCGTTTTTTGACGTTAAGTTGAACGTCAAAAAATGACATTATTTTTGCACCAACCTAATATTTAACTGGGTGGTTGACTAAATCTCTTTCTCTCGTCTGTCTCAATATCATCGCATTCTGTCGGCAACAGCTTGTCCAGGTAACAATAATGGCTTTCTTGGTCAGTCAGTCTTTTTTTTTTTTTTTTTTTTTTTTTTAAGATAACCAAATTGAAATTTTTATTATTGCCATACATGTGGCAGATTGTTATTCTTTATCCGTATTCTGTTCCTCTTGGCACTTAACTTTTATCATGAAAAGATCCAGACATACAACAGATGGGTCTCTTTCTGGACATAGGAATCAAAACCAAATGATATCTCCGAAAGATAATTACTGGCTATTCTTTTTTTTTTTTTTTTTTTTCAGGGTGGTCTCACCTAATTCTTTCTCGGTCGCATGCTTGACCCAGTTTCGATTATCTCCTAGCATTCTGCTTTGTAAGCCGCTGACCGAATTCAAATTTTTATTATCCTTTATCCATATTCTGTTTCCCTTGTCATGACATTAATTAATTCTGACAGGATCCAATACCTGTTTTTATGAATTTTCTATCTTCTGCGAAAAAAATACCTTTCTTCGTAAATGAAAATAAAATCTTTACCCATTTTTCTTTTGTTAAAAAAATAATATCGCTCAGTATGTCTTTTGTTATAGCTCCTTTTTGCCTTAAGTATTTCTTGTTTTTTTTTTCAATTTCCATGCTTAATTAGTTAGCCAATTACCATAGCTAAATAGTCACGCAACAACCCCTCTCTCACAGACAAAATCTCAAATTTTTCACTGCTCTATTGCTATTTTCATTGAAAGTGATCAGACGAAATACATTCCTTAGTTCTACCGGTTCTAATCTTCACATCTAAGAGTCACCATGCTATGATCATTGTAGTGAACCACCCTCATTCACTCCATATTCCATTGGTGAGAAGTGAGTTCTACACAAGTCTCAAGCAGCTTCTTCCCACAAAAATAGTGAACCCCACTAAAAAAAAAAAATAATACCATATTTTATTTATGTTATTATAAAGACCGAGTATTTTTAATTTTATTTTATATGATGACTCATTAGTGCAATTTTTAAGAATTAAAATAATTCTTTTTTATTTTGAAGAGCATGAAGGCAGTTTATTTAATTCTTTTTATTAATAGACTGACTTTTCTAAGTTAGTTTATAACATTATAAACATCTTATTAATGTTTGCATGTGGTTTAATTTTAATCAAATTTTGCATAAATAGTTCATTGCTTAAGGTAATTTTGAAAGAAATGAAAAAGAAACCTGCTTTTAGTAAAATTTAAACCAGTTATACTATGTAAAACTTATATATAAAGAAAGTAAGAATCTTACAGAAAGTATGTATGCATATTCTTATATTGTAAATCTAATCTTATTAGAAGTAAGTCTTGTATGCAGTCTTATTTTAGAGCAGCTATATTTTTTATTTATTAAGGTCTTAAAAGCAACAATTTCAACAATATCTGTTTTGGAAAGAAGTTTAAGATTGATTTTCTATCATCAATGTTACAATCTTGTAAGGATTAATTAATTATTTCTATTATTTATTTTTCTAGGCAACATCAGGTTTCCAAACTAATTCTTACCAAGAAAAATCAGATAATACATCTTTTGTAGACTGTGGTTTAGCAGTAAATTCACCTGACTTTGGAAAAACTCCTAAATTTAAGGTAAGTTTCTCTCAAAATGGTTGAAAGACAGGATGTTTTCTTTGGTTTTGTTAAGATCTTAATTTTGGTTTAATTATATACTGTTATATTCAAGGAACACCTTAAAAAGTGTAAATTAAACTCCTGACACACTGATCAGAGATACAAACTTACATCATCTAATTTACTTTCATGCTCAGTCAGAATTTGTCAATTAACATCAGTAAATTTTCAATTAAAAGGACAAAAAAAATATGTTTAGCAATTATAAAAGAATTAAATTTTTTTCTCTAAAGCATATATATATATATATATATATATATATATATTTATAATATATCTTTTAAAAAAAATGACAAAGTGGAAAAAATTTTTTGTGTCATGTTTTGTTTTTTAGGACTTCATCAGACTAAGTTTATGTTTACATTGATGTGACTATGCATACACACAAATGAAAAAGACGCTGAGAATTTTGAACTTAAAAATAATTTTTTTCTTTAATTAGTTTTAAATTAATAATTTGCTACTCAATCATACAGACACATATGAAAAAATAAATGAACAGAAAATATTGAAACACAAAAATTTTATAAGGTGATTAGGAAACTAAAAATGAAAACAAATCATGGTAAAGATGAATAGAATATAACCCTAGAATACACAAATTTTATGATTTTCCTAAAATCTACAAAGCAGGCATCCCAATGCACCTCATTATTTCAAGTATTGGCAGCTCTTCTCACAAATTGGTGAAAGCCATAACAAAAATTTTAACCCTTCTCCTTGGAACAATCAACCCATCACAAAAAATTCAGGCAATCTGTTTGAAAAACTAAGAGAAATAAATATGTCTGACTATCTCATAGTCTAAATATAAAATTCCTTTATCCCAATGTCCCAGTTAATAAATGCTTAAATCTTTTTAAAAAGCATCTAACACAACCACAAATAAGCCTTTCCTGACATTAGCTAAAATAATAAAAATCTGCAGTCTCATCACCAATCAATGCTATTTCACGACTACAATTGAAAAGAATTTATCTCAACTCAAGATAAAATTTGTCACAGCTATGTCAAAAACAATAAAAGACTTAATACAAAACAAAATAATAAGCTAAAACTTGGAGGAATTTACTCTATTACCTGTAATAATTGCTACAAGAAATACATCAGAGAAACCTCAAGGAATTTAAATAAAAGATTATATGAATGCAAAAGGGATCTTTTACAAAACAACACATTAAATGCATTACTTGCACACCGGAAATATTGGCCCATTAATTGTGGATGATGGAAATTTGTAATTTCATGGCTCAACTGCAAATAAGATGAATTTCTGTTACAGTGATATTGAAATAGATTTTAAGTTAGTAACATTTTCTTGATAGCCTTTTACATAAAGCTGTGTACTTGTCATTTATTTTAGGCTTTTAAATACATATCTATTTATGACTAAATTTTTTTTGGTAACAATCTTTGTTGTTTTTGTAAACTAATTGACTATGGTTAAATGTAATTGGCAAAATTCTCAAATAACAGAATTGACAAAGTTCTCAATAAACAATAAGAAAAGGAAGAAAAAGAATGGGGCAAAATAATACTAAGTAAACAATATACGCAAGTCAAAACTAGGCAAAGCAACAATAATAATGCAAAAAGTTCAACAAGTAAAATTGTGTTCACATGTGGAAGGGATACAGTTAAGTGATTATAGCATTCTGACTTCAAGACAAATAAGAGCATATGATGGATGTTAGGAAGAAATTCCAGTTAGTATAAATTTGGAGAGGGAGATGTTCTTAGCAGTCCTCCCAAGAGTTGAAACCAATAATTGTTGTGGTATTCAGGTATATTTGGGTAGAAATAAGTCACCATTATGTTGTGGGAATCGGTACTTTGGATATTAAATATTTATGGGCTCCTGTAATATTTATCCTGCAAACAATATTAGCAGACTGAATGTGAGTCCAGGTAAAATAAATATAAAATAATGGATATAAAACAAACGACAATGCATGTTATTAACAAAAGGAATTACAGGTGTACACAATTGCTATGAAAAGAAAAAATATTGAAACTCACTATGAGAAGTGTGTATGTGTATGAGCAAGTTCAAAAGTCAACAGAAGACCAAAGAAGTGAATGCACCTCAGTGTAAGCATTCCTATCTACATGTGACTACATCTGAAAGCCAGAGCTTTAAAAAAAGAAAGAATATCCAAAATAGTTTTGGAAAAGCTAAGTGGGATAATCCACATAATAATCTTTCTTTATCTACATTTTTTTTTCCCAACTAGATTGGAAGTATAAGCATGTAAGTTGGTTAGGAATGTAAAAATTGTATATATATGTTTTGATCTCAGTTATTGGATAGCTTTCTGAAACTCACTATTTTTTTTTTTTTTTTTTTTTTTAAAACATCTTCAGAAAAGCTGTTCAGAAAAATGAAGTATTGATCATTCCACCAGTTTTGTATTTAAGTATTTATTTGATAACACAAATATTTACACACAAATTTTACTATTTTTAGAGTTTGATTCATCAATATTTGACTGATCAGCAAAGGGATAGTCAGAATCATGCATCTTTTACAAATGACATAAAAGAACACAAATACCAGCCACGATCCTCGACTCTTTATCCAAAATGTCCATGGAAAGATACGACGTCTGATCAGTTCAGTATTGTTAATATATTTACATCCAAGTACAAAGATTTAATTAAAACAGGTAAGTTTGTTTCTTCTATTAACATTATCTCTTCATATTTAAATAAAATTTAGTAATTTTTATAGTCTGTGTAAAATTCACTTTGTCTAAATTTGTGATAAATTGTGCAGGATTATTGTAATTTTATAGACCCATTTGTTTTGCATTTAGTATCTGTGTATTTCTCTTTATAAAAAACATTAGCAAAATTAGCATGTCATCTTCAAAAGTGAAAATTATCTTGAAATTTTCTCTAAAGAACTGGATTTTGACATCACAGTGGAAATCAAGAGAAAAGTGGCCCAGGTTTTAGACATAGAGCTAAATTTGTTGACTGAAACCTAATATGGCATCCAATCACCTGTTAGACATGCAATGCATATTATCAAAAAATTCTTCTAATGAAGAAATATTCAGTGAAAAAAAGAAAAAAAATATGTATCTACTTTAAGAGAGGAGGGTATAACATCAACCTCTATTTCAAGGACCAAGCAGACCCAACAACAGATAACAATAGAAAAAGGAATATTATCTAGTTCAACCCATCCTTCAACATGCAAGTAAAAACAAATGTATGGAAAATGTTTTTTAGTCTTCTAAATAAGCACTTCCCAAAAACATCTGGGCTGTACAAATTATTTAACTATAATACAGTCAAGTTGAGCTACAGTTGTACTAGCAACCTAGGTAATATTATTAAGATTGAACAAAAGAAATTTAAATCTTGAAGAGGGTGTGAGAGGTAGAAATAAAGTCCTTTGTAATTGCAGAAGAAATATAATTCTTCCTTAGGGGGAGTATGTAGCACAGAAGGGGTAGTGTATTTTGCTGGGGTGGAAAATGACAATGGCAGTGCAAAAAATTACATTGGTTGTTCTGAGTGTCCATTTAAAGAGAGGTGGTATAATCATACCTCGTCATTTAGAATACCTGAACGTAAGTTCAATATGAAGCTAGCAAACTACTATCGGAACTTGAGAGAAAAAATGAAAAAAAGCATAGTCATTAAGTGGAGCATTTTATGAAAGGTAAAGCCTGGTAAAGTGAATGGCAACTCATATAGGCTGTTAGAAGTTGTATATTGCAACATACAAGTGTATAATGGGAAGTCCAAAATTATGGCCAAATGTAGGTACATGAGGAGGTTTGTATGAGCTCAGATGATGTTGGAGAAATATTTTTTTTTTTTCCATTCCTTTGCCTCATTACTTTCAGTGCAACATTAAGAAATTCAAGTTCTTGTGTTGTCTCTAATTAGTTTGCTGAGTTAATCAACTGACAAGACCTTGGTGATCAAAACTGCAGTTGTGTTCCATTCAGCATTTTAATCTTTTTAAGATATTAAATTGCTATACAGGTTTTTTTTATTACTTGAAATTGAGCACTTTAACGCATACAATTTTAAAACCACTATTTTAGTGTTTGTTTATTTCAGTGTGTGTATATATATATATATATATATATATATATATATATATATATATATATATATAAAATATCTTAGTGGCTTTACTGCCTTGTTTGGAGTGAAGTGATTAGAAAGAAACATCTATACATTTTCAAGTTTTTAGCCCATTTCTTTGTTTTTACTGTATTTTATTAAAGAAAATTATATAAATCAAACTTTATACCAGTAATTTGTAAAACCATTTTTTTTTTTTTTTTTTTTTTTTTTTTTTTAAAGACTCTGATCATTCATCGGATGCAGTTGAGAAGCACATTGCTAAATTGCATTCTCCTGCTGTGTCTCCAATCAGTTCAAATGGCAGCAACAAGACACTGGCACCACAGCTATCTGTAAATTTACCAAAGCATAACTATACTGGACTATCATCTAACGTGGGAAAGCCTGTTAAAGCTGATATCTGTTTAGAGGCAAAAGAAAATGTCGTCGGTATTCAGTCAGAGAAGAAAGATGAAGCTTTATCAGATGCTGAAGTACTTGCTCATGTCCCATCAGAAACTGTATCTAGCCATTTTGATGCAACAAGAAGCAAATCCTCTCGTAAGTCTGGCAACCAAAGAGGAATGTCTGCTCGGAAGAAATTGTAAGTTGATATATCATCAGGATTGATATTAAAATAACTACATACATATAGAATTATAAAAGTGGACATTGAGGTCAACATCTAGCTGCTGGATGTTAACCAATATCCACTTTTATATTTTATATTTACATATGCTCTATCACTGATATCAAGCACTTTAACTCATAAATATAGCATAACTTAAAAGTATATTTTTATCATATATGGTAAAAAATCTATAAAAATATCTGGTTTATAATAAAGATATTAAAGTAAAAAAAACAAAAAAGCATTTGAAATTCATTCTCACAAACCATTTTCAGTTACTTATTCAACATTATTTAGTCTCTTTTCAACATTAAATTTAAAATTTAGTCTGAAAAATATTTCATCTTAGGAATGCATCATCATAAATTCTGGTCCTGAAGTAATCTTATATAAAATTGAGATTTTTATTTGTAAATTATTTTTGGAGTAAAATAGAGTGAAGGGATAATGACTCCTTTTTGCATTAATGAGTCATTGTACAATTTTAGGCAATATAAAGAATGTAATGTTTCACAGAATATTAATTTTCTGTCAGTATTTCTCGTGATAGAAAGATTGTTTCCTCTGAAATTATTCTATTTGCTTTGTTTTTGTTTTTCAGAAATCTTTTCAAAGCTTCTTCCAAATCTGTAAATGTTGATTCTCATACAGATACCAGTTTGCAGTCTTTTAGGTGAGGCAACTTACTAAACACTTAATTAACATTATCATTGAAATCATGTTGAAAATTATTCCTTCTAAATTGTATAAATAAAATGATTCTTTATAAAGATATGTATGGACTGCCATCAGTGGCAAACCTACATTTTTGGGACTCTGACGCTTGAACAGATATGAGGGTCCCCTTCACAGCCAGCAAAAATTGAGTTGAGTATCCAATTGCCAAAATTTAGGTTATGAATAGATTATGGTGAGCTCCACGAGCCCATGCATTTGGGGGTTTGGATGCTGCAAGCCATCTAGAAAAGTTAAAAGTTTGACCAATTACAGGGGAATTTTGAGTCCATATAAAATCAGTATTAGGGTATAGTCTAATGCCAACATTAGATACTTCAATCCATTGGCTTATGATTCTATCACTGTTTTTTATTTCATTTTACTTGGTCGAGTTAGCTCAGACATTCATGAGTCTATCAAATTTAAACTAGAAAAATCTCTCCCAAGAGCTGATATATTAAATGGGAATCAGTACAATTGCCACCCTCTGTAGAAATCATGATGTTTCTTTTTGAATTTGTGATAGAATTGACTTGACTAATTGTACTGATTCCCATTTAATATATGCTGCCCAATATACCAAGTATGACATGATTTATATGGGTTGTACAACAGAAAAATTAAATAAAATATTCAAGGCCACATGTATAATATCAGAGACAACAATGTCACATCAACAGATCTTGCAGAAAGTTTCATTACAAATGACTGTAATTTTGACAAAGATCTTACACAATCTGAGAAAATATTCAGAATCTACCAACCTTTCAACCCTTAAAATGCATGAGGATAGTTATGTATGCAAATTGCTAACTTCCTTCCCCGGGGGGGAATGAACAGAATGACAGGAGATTTACATAAGACTTATACTAAGTTATTTGATTAATTCCTCTTAGTAACTAATCAACTAACTTAAAATTCCAAGATAAGCATAATCACCATCATATTAAGTTTCAGTTACATGCCACTCATGCTGATGACATTTCATTTGTTTTAATGTGTTGATTAACAGTACAGCCGTTTTATCAAGACAAGCAGCATTTATACAAAGACCTATAATTTTTGTGTAGATATTTTAATACTTATATTCAAATTTTAAACAAAACTTGAAGACACATACTGTCAAAATATTGTTTAAAATTGTCAAACACTTTTTCTTTTCTTTTTTTTTTTCTTTTTTTAAAAATCATGCTTTTTTTTAAGTGTTGAAAAATATTGGAAGAGTTACACCAATCATTTTATTTATAATTATTATTATTCTGCAATCCTATTTTTAATTTTTTGTGTTTTTATTTCAGTGAAGACAGTGAAATTGATAATCGTTCAACCAGTGAAGCCCCATTACAGAGTCAGTCTACCTTGGGTGATTCTACTGATTCTGATGTATCCAGTTTGTTAAATGATCAAACAAAGACATGTGCAAATCACTCTTATTCCAGGGTAAGGATGAAAATGTCATAAAACTGTATCTGTAATACATGTATTTGTATGTTTTGTCTGTAACTTTTTGTTGTATAAAAGTTATCCCCCTTGCACTGATGATTCTGGTGGTAGCATCTTTATGAAAAATAGTGAAAAGACTGTGAAATAGTAGAATATGATGATAATTGGTAAAATATATTTAAAGTTTCATGTCGAACAATCCAATAAACATAAAAACTTCAGCAATATCTCAATTTCATATATGATTTTGTCATAATTTAGTATTTCATTTCCGAGACGAGTAATTGTCAATATTCTTGTGTTATTTTGAACTATTGTTCTCATCTTGCTTGATATAGATGTTATTATAGCCACAGCATTTTCATGTTTGGTTATACATGTATTATTTTCATTTTGTGGTCATGAGTTCAATCTTTGGATCATGTGAAGCACAGATTCAACAGAAATAAACAATAAATGACATCACAGTGATAAAATATCATAATAATCAACAGATAATCCATATCAGCCAATCAATGTACACTCTGATGATGACCAGAGAGTACTTGGTTGAAACATTGTGTCTATAATAATATCTATATCAACCAAGATGAGAACAATAGTTTGAAATAATACAAGAATAATAGTCTTCCATGTCCATAAATCTATATCTATAAAACAGAATGTGTGTGTGTGTGTGTGTGTGTGTGTATGTGTGCATACTATTTATGCATGTCCACATTTCTTGACCAATTTTGATGGAATTGTACAGACATTTTGCAATTTTACCAAAGTAGGTCAAGACCAACTTTTCAATTTCCAGCTCCTGGGGCTTAGCAGAAAAATCAATAAAACTGAAAGTGACTTTTTGGAAAAACCAAGGCAAAGTTACACACGAAAAAAATTTTTACTGGATGAGCTGATGTTCTTTGCATTTAATGCAAAACATAGCTCATGTTACAAGAATTATGTAGAATGCTTGATAGTTTTCCTGTGACATTGACTTCACACAAAAAAATTGCAAAAAACTGAAAAAATTAGGTTTTTTATACTATTTAAAATAAAAACTTGAATAATTTTCTCTTTTTTTTTTTTTTTTTTTTGTCTGTTTTTCTTCAAACCTGTCACAAAAATTTTCCATCATGCAAGAAATAAGATAGTGTGGTTTTAGTTCTGCTTGTTTCCCTGTGTATAACGAAAAACCACAAAAAACTTCAAAAAGCCCATTTTTCAGCCATAACTCCTTGGTTTTTTATCCAATGCTTTCCAGATTTGCCATGTAAATTACATATAACACACAAATTGTCTTGCATGAATGTTCGGTTTAGATTATTTCAGTTAAGTGGATGAAATCTGTGATAAACTAGGTACAAATCAGCTTTTGCCATTTAGCCAATAGTTTCTTCATATGATTTCATCCTAAATTGGCATTCGAACAACCTTTGATGCAAAGATTGTTTGAGAAGTATTATTGAAGCATTAAAAGTGAAAAATTCTGAACCTCTTATTAAGACCAGGTTTCCAGTAAACATGCAAAGAAGGAGGGGGGGGGGTCATTCATGCGTTTCCACTTGCAGTTGAATCAAGCTCTCATGCTTCATCCCTGTTTTTGTTTGATTATTAGATTTGTGAACAATGCCATACTATTTGAAAGTTATTGCAACCATAGGAAATTTACTGAATATCTAAAACATTGAAACAAATTTAACCCCAAGCAATGACCATACAAGATGGTTTTATTGATGGAATTCCTTTATTAAGAACAATTAATCACTTACAAAGGACATACCACCGTAAAAATGATGGTAGGGAATAGCTTGGTATATCAATGGATGATGCATGCAAGCGGGGATGCGAGCAGACATTTCTAGACGGGGTACAGTTATACAATTTCTGTCATATACACCTTGCAACGACACGTACCTTGGCTAGAATATAAATAGATTTAATGCTGCTTTTCCTCTAGAGCCTCATAACTTTTGCAAGACCTATTTTTAGCATCTCCATGCATTCAGTATAATTGCACTACAGTCCTGAATGACCAAACATACAACTCCTTTTTACAACTTTTCTTTTATTTTTCTTGTCTCTGTATATTAAAATTTTATCAAATACTAATTATTAGTTGATTATATATAAGTATATAAAGTTAAATTTGTTCTGGCATAGAGCCACTAGTGTAGAGTTATCTCGTAAGGGTTGAAATCACTTTCGTTTTGGAAGACAAGTTTGCTAAATACAACATCATGCTAAGAAACCCTTATAACATCTATGTATTTAAATAGCTATTTTTTTTCTTTCATGTATATTTGGATAATTTAAAATGTTTGCTCAGTTTATTAAATAAAAAAAGACAATTTAAAAAATAAAATTAATTTTAATGAACCAAATTTAATAATTTTCTTAAACTATCTTGCCATTTTTCTGGCAATTTCATAATTCTATCTTGCTCTTTGTTTTTTTTTCATTAGGAGAACTAAAGAAACTTGTTCACTTATGTTATCCTGATGGATTATCATGCCTTTTATTTTCACAAACTTAGGACACTTTTTTTCAGTTGGTCTAATTATGAACACTTCATATTTGATTCAATGAGCTCAAAGTAGGGGACTCTCTTCCAATCTCAGTGTTTCATTGAATGTAACGGACAAGGAAATTTCTTTTTTATTCAGTTTTTTTAGTGTCCTTACAACTTATCTTTTCTGAAGTCTAAGAGTTTGCAAAAACTACCTGCCGTGATTATTGTCCCCATTGCTTTCAGTTAATTCATTAGTCGTTTTCAAGAGGTTTGTTGTTAATATATTTTTCTGTTTGAGGCAGCATACTTATTTTATAAATTGAAAAGTTACTACTGACCTGATCATTTTAGATAGTATTTGTTTGTATTTGGTACAAAATACTTCTGGAAGCAGTATTTTTTAATGTAGTTAACATGAAACATTACTAATGATAAAAACAGAAAAGGTCAGCCTATTGAGTACTTTTAATAGATGTAAGAAAGATTTTTCAGATAATTCTATATCTCTAAGAATATACTTGAATTCCATAATAAAAATGCTGTCTTTTGTTTTTTTAAATTCTTTTTAGCTTTCCAGTTATTCACATCACCGAGGGAAAGATACTGCTGGCCCCAACATGGCCAGCAAACGCTATGCTCCAAGCACATTGCCTATGAGATTGCGTGCTGAACTTTACAACTTTGAACAGACTGTAGAAACTGTTTCTCTTGCTCAACAGGAAACCTTTTCTTTAGGACAAATATTCCAGGTAACTTTGTTTTGAATTCTGTCAGGCTATTTTGGATGTGTAGGTGCTATATGTGGAAAATAGAATTGGCAGGTAAAGTTCAAATTCTGACTTAGGTTGTTGTCTTTGCTTTGCACTAATGCCATTGGGAAAGGCATAAATTCATCTCTTCTCTCCTGCACTCAGTTGTAGGTTGGTTTATTGTTTAGCTGTGTATCAACGCCTCTATGGGTTATTTAATACTGAAATGCACATAATTTTATACTTTCAGGGGAAAGGTTTTTTTTTTTTTTTTTTTTTTTATAGTTTGTAGATCAAACAATTTTGTTAATAATTTTACTATAAAAATGTATTTTAGATTTTTGTAGTGTTGCATTGATTGCCATTTTGTATAAAGATGTATTGTTGCTCATTTTATTATAAAAATGTACTGTTGTTTTCTGTTGAGGTGGGTGTTGGGGGTTGGCACTATTTGCCCATAGCTGGGATGCTAACAGGTGCTGTCAGCACAGATCAGAATGGATCTTGGAATGACAGCAATTAAGAGGTGGTTCCATGCTTCTCAAAACCTCCTGATCAGAGGCCTTGCTGCTTGATGTAGTTTATCGTCATACCCAGGATGACCCAGTTATAGGTAAAATATTAAAGCAGACTGGGCTCTCTACCCTTGGTAGGGCAGTAGGAAATCATTCTATAATCTCTCTCAAGAACAGTTATAACAATACATACTTTAATGATATTAAAGGAAAGGAAGTTGTAGAAAGCCATGATAAACATCATCCTGAAGGGACCTGACACTTAAGGAGGGATAATTTGAATTTATTTTGTGTTGCATTTATCTGTTAATTTATACTAAAGCTAAAAGAAAAATCTTCAAAGAACTTCTTTACTTGTTGCAGCAAACAGAAAAAAGTGTATGCGTGTATGCATGCATGCATATATGATGATGATGATGATGATGACTGTCTACTTGATTTCAAATACAATCATTCTCTTAACAGTTGCTTGGTTCTTTTGTGAGCTTTCAAAATGGCTTTTTAGACCTGCATTTGTTTTGGCAACAAATAGGCAAATGTAACATACAGACTCAGTGTTATCTCTGGTTGGAATGACAAACTATTCAGCATTTTGATATCTTTTCTGTATATTAAACATCTGACTTTGCTTCTAAGTTAAACATTTCTAGTTTGAAAGATAATGACTTCTTGTTTCTGAAATGCAATTGAATCTAAGCATTCAAATAAGCTTGTAAGTATTTTTGCTCATAGAAATGTTTTGAATTAACAGAAAATACTTGATCTTTTGCAATTGATATGATTCAAAATTGATCAATGTTTATTTTCCATCTAACAGAACCAGCAGCAGAAACAGGACCAAGAGCTACATTACTGGGACCGTCTAAAACATGCAGTGAATCTATTAGATGGGAAAACTTCTGGTCCAACATCACAAATGCCTGAACATTCGGAAGCCCTTATGTCTGGCGATCAGTCATTTTCTCTGAAAAGTATCACCGCTCACGAAGAGAAGAATACTTTGGCAAAGCATCAAGCTGAGTCACTTTCAACACAAACTCATGCTGCAAAAGTAAGATTATTATGCAGATATTGTTTCTTCTTGTGCTAATTAAGTTTTCATTTTTATCATTATCTTTTTATCTTATTTTTATTTCTTTTTACTGCTTCTTAATTCTTCCAAATAAACATTATCATTTTCAGATATTTCAAATAGTGACAAACTGATTTGCAGGGGAATGGTTTTTTTTTTTCTTGTAATGCAATGGTGACACTGGTTTTAATTTAGGTTTATTTTACTAGAAATTATAGTGATAAAAAGTTTGTAGAAGTATCCAGGATTTTATAAGTACAGGACTAGTACATTGGTGGACAAGTTCTCTGAATGAAATCATTTATATTTTGCCAGAATCTTTTGTACAATAAGGTTTTGAAAACTGAAAAAAAAAAAGGTTGTGTTTATGCTGTCAGTCTTTGCTGGGTAGTAAAGGACAATAGAAAGTTTGGAGTTAAGAGATTAGGCAGAGCTTTTTTAGTGGGAAATAATTTTGTACAATTATGCTTTTGAGTAGTGAATTGTTTACATCTGAAGTAATTCACTCCCCACCACCAATGGCTGACAACTGTGATTCAGGGACAAGCTGTATTTGAAGAAAGAAAGAAAAAAAAAAAAATACCAAAATATTGTCAAAAATCTAATAATTTTTATTTGGGAGTGGGGTGCTGAAAAGTTATTGGCTTAATAAAATCTGAACATATATATTAATTGCTTTTGAAATGGCTTTCTGGTTGGGCTGATAATATTTTACCACCACCTTATAAGTTCAGTTAGATGAGATTTCTAAAAAAAATGCAAGAAAGTGGAGAGAAATTTAAAAAAATGTATTTGTGTAAATAGTTTCACTTTAGGAAAACATATGCTTGTCTAAATCTAAAATCCTTTTGTTTAAAATTTATATCAGATTTTTATATGACAAACTGTTAGGAAGGTTTTTTTTTTTTTCTTTTTCAAAATACTATTGAAATAAAAATTCATTCATCCCTAAGAAGCATGAGATAATGCAGTAATTTCTGTATTAGTATAATTGTAATTCTCATCAAAGAAATGGACAAGCTTCAACACAATATTTTTATACATTCTTTCTTTTAAAAGTTTTTGGTGACAACTTAAAAAAAATCTAAAGATATTTCTTTAAAAGAAGAATAATCCTTATTATATAACCTATCAAAAAATGTGGTTACTAAATTTAACTTTTGACCTCATTCTATTCATGATTTTATTTTAGTCCATTCCAAATATAAAGACAATGACTAGAGATGTTTCTTTAAGCACTTTTGTTTTCTCTCTCTTTAAGCAACAGTGTGTCAAACATTCTATTGTCTAGAATAATTACTTTGCAGTTCTATTTTTAATCTTCATTAAGTTTTATTGAAAAATAAATGATTTAAATAGTAGCTCACTTTCAACATTCTCCCTCATTGAATTTGAAGTTAGTATCGAACATTTTCATTCAAAGAATTTAAATTTCTCTGAATCTGTGACCAATGTCATAAAAAATATACTAGTAGTTTTTGACTATAATTCCAGATCAGTCAGCATTATTTAATAAGTAATTGAAAAATTGGTTGGTAAAAAATGAAAATTCTATTCATGATTTCATTTCAGGTCATTCCAAGCACAATGGAGAATCTAAGTAATTCAGATATAAGTGAATCTTCGTATAGCCACAGCCATGCTAAACACTTGAATTCTGCCGCAGGGAAATATTCTCCAACTTCTACTTCACAAACAGAATCAAAACGGTGAGTATATGCTGTTCACTTTTTACAGTTGCAACCATTGCAATGTGACAATAGCAATAGAAAAATCCAAACAAGATTTTATTAAATTTTATTTTATTATTCATAAAATAATATAGGACTATATTAACTTTCATGGTTCCCAAATAAAATTACTAATAGTACATCTAAGTGGACAAAGAAATTAATACTGGTGACTGTCAATTTCACCCCCTTAAGTAATTAAAAATATTTTTTTTTTATTTATATTCTCTTATTTTCATTGTTTCTTAAAGATACATTTTTCAAGAAAAATACATCTTTAAATATCTTGTAGAGTTATGCTTTCTTTCTAAAATACTAAATGTATATATTATTTCTTTTATATTAGTTTATTTTTATCTAATCATGAACAAATGAGGATACTCATTTGAACAAATCAGTATATTATAATAATAATTCAAATTGATTTCTTATTTTGTCATCAGCCGTTCACACCGTAAAAATTTGCATCACTCATCTCATCATGAAAGTCAGCATAGTGATGAAAGTAGCAGCAGCAATAGCAGGTGTTCAGTGAAGACTGCCAGTGATGTAAGGGTTGGTGAGGAAATGTCTGATAGTATCACTGAAGACATTTCTGGTAAGTGAACATTGTTGCATGTTTTTGACTTTTATACAAAACTTGGATGTAATACTATTTGTAATTGAAATAAACTTTATAAGGAGGTGCTGAAAAATTCTTGACCCAACCTAATTCCCAAATTTTAATTTCTTTAGTTGAACTTCTCAGCACCTTAGCATTTTTTTTATACTAATGTTTGCCCCTATAAAAGGCCCAAGAGCCACACAAGATAGATGGTTACTGTTCAATGTTGTATGAGCATAAGAAAGTCAAGGAGTCAAGTTCATGAGGTCATATAGGAAAGATAACAGTTAAGCCTAGAATTGAAGAGGTCAAGATTGTAGTGATCAGAAAAATAATCTTGCTAGGAGTCTGTTCCACAAATCAGCAGTTCTTGGGAAGAAGCTGTCCAAGTGGAACTTACTTCTTAATAAGAGAGTACAAATGGAATGGAGATGATTCATTGGTGTGTACTTGACATGGTGGGTTCTAGCTGCAAAGATCTGGGTAGGTAGGACCATGGAATGTAGCTCATGAGAACAGTTACTATAGAATAGTAATAGTAGTAAGGTACTACTGAATGCATTTGAATATCTAAGATGTATTAGCTGAGACCACTTGTACTATTAAGTTCTTTTGTTAACTATTTAGTTGATCACTCACATATTAGAAAAATATTGTTAGTTACTAAAATATTTGATTTTTACATGAAGTATTCTTTGTATTTAAACTGGCTAATATATTTGTTTGTATTGTCAATGATATATCATATCATACTTATTATAAAACCCAGGTTGTGTGTGTTCGTTTATATATTGGATTGGATTTCCTACATTTTTCAACCGATTTCAACAAAACTTCACAGGACTATGTAAAATTACCTTGCGGTGGTTCTGACAGCACCAAAAATTGAAAAAACTCAATTGTTTTTGCACAAAATCAATTTGAAAACACAATTAAGAGGCATCGCGAAAATGAAAGGGGGACAACTCATATCGAGTTATACTTATAAAACCCAGGTTGGTTGTGTGTGTGTGTGAGTTCATTTATATATGGGATTGGATTTCCTACATTTTTCAACCGATTTCAACAAAACTTCACTTTTTTTTTGGCAGGTAGTGTCTTGCACACTTTTTCCTTTATTTTTACATTCAGAATGCTTTAAAAATTCCATTTACAAGACAATTGTTTATAATAAAATTCTATTCAATCGGTAGACTCATAACGATTGAAAACAATGTTTTTGTTTGGGTTTGACCAATTCGTAAAAACAAACAAAAAACAAGAAAAAAAAAACTAATTAAGACATGCGTGTCCGTCAACCTTAAACAATAATCTTTGTCAATTTTATTTTTCAGTCTTTATGATGGTTGATACTTGATCTATCTCTTACTGTTACATCCCCAGGCAACACCGGGCTCTACTGCTAGTAATAGATATATTTCATCAAAGAACCCTTTTTACCATCCATCAGCATGGTTGATGCTAACCTCCAGGACAGTGATTTATTATGCCTTCTCTGACTAATGTTTTCTGCTGACATGAAGTGGAAAGAGTATATTGATAAGTCTGCAGCTAGGAAAGTTGGTTCACTGGGTCATGCTAGATAATTTTTCTCGCCAGAATCTTACATATTTATAAGTCTACCATTCATTCTTGCTTTGAATACTGCTGCTACATCTGGTCTTATGCTTTTGCTATGTATTTAGAGATTCTTATTGATCTTGACTTGGCATTTTGCCTACAGTCACTTTCCCATCATCATAATGTAGCTTTGCAATGTCTTTTTTGTAAATACTTTCATGGTAATTGTTCTGATGAACTTTCCTCTTTGGTACTTAGATTTTGTGAATTTAAATGCAGTACTAGATTAGCAGCAAGGTCTCATCCTTTTACAGTTGAAATGGCTAGATGTAACCAATAAGTTTTATTCTAACAATTTCTTCTATCTCACTTTTTGCTTGTAGAATTCTTTTCTGGCTTCTTGCTTTCTAGTCAATTTTGTATTTAAAATTTTGAAGATCAATGTCACTCATTACCTACTGTCTAAATTCTTGTTCTTTTAATTGTTCTGTCATATTGTTTACTTTTTTCTCCTATTCTCTAGCACTCAGTAACCCCTTGTATCAGTGGCATTATTGCTTTGCTTGTGGTGAATTGATTAAAAAAGTATTCAAGTAGTGGGGAATGAATCTAAAGGTCTTCTAACATATTATTTAATTGGTTGGTCTGTATTTATGGGTCCCATTTGATTATGTTAGAAAAGAATCTAAGATATTTAGACATAAGTCATCTCTTTTTAGTATAAAAAAAACAAAGTTAGCATTTTAAAGAGTTATATTAATTTCCCTTAAGTATTGTACTGCTTTATTGTGTTGATTACAACTTTCTATCATTTTTAATTTGGTACCTCCATATATTCACAATACCTAAGCTTTAAAATGAATTTTTTAAAATCTTTCTTGAAGCTTTTTAGTTTTAATTTCAAGCTAATAGATTAAATTGAATATTTCCAATAAGCAAAAATACTTTGCTTGATTTCAAAATTAATTTAAAACTATTTAAATTAACTGGAAGGAGTTTTTTCATTTTTTTTCCCCCAAGAAAATGATTTTAGCCCCATTAGCAATGTAATTCTCTTAAAGAAATGTTCCAAAAATAAAATATACTTTTCTAAAACTTTATTTGAGGAATATTAACTGATTTAAAGTATAATTAATCTGATTTGAAACCAATATTGTTTACTTTAAGTTTAAAATATTGCAGAAATGCAATTTTTTAACACATTAGTAGCTGTTTATTTAATCTCTTCATGTGTTGACAGCTTGATGACAGATTGATATTTATCTAACGTTCTATGGGAGCTTTATCTGTAAAAAAATAATTGAATATAATGTGAGCACTTTTATATATAATTTTTAAGTATTCAGTAATCTTAAAAATTTAGGAAAATATTATCTATAATGTTTTATTGAATTTTAGATATTTTGGCTTTAAATTTACTATAGTTATTGCTCTTATCTTTTGATAATGTTATGTATGGATATCAGTATCTACAAAAATTGGCACGTTTATACACAAAAAAGTTTTTTAATTCTTTAAAAAATATTGGTGTTTGATGATTTGTACTAAGCTTTTCCATTTATGATTAGCAAATATAGTTTTTACTTAATAATATAATCTAAAAGGGTGAAATTAATACAGAATTTTAAAAGATTTAAAACTTTAATTATTCTAATTAAAATTTTTAAAAACTGAAAATTCTTTTTCTTAGGACAATAATGTTCTTATTTATAAAAGCAATTAAAAGAGCTTTTTTAATTAAATAATGTCTTAGTTTCATTGAATTTTTTATTTTATGATTCAGATCAGATTTTCAGTAAATGTTTGACAAAAAAAAATTGATTTAAATTATGCAAGGAGTTCTGTATTTAAGTAATATAAATATGAAATGGGTGAAATTTTAATTTCCCAAAGTTTCATAAAATTAAGTAAGTAGAGGGTAATAGATGTAAAAAAAAAAAAAATTAAAAAATGGTTTCATTCATTTGTGAATAAATCTTGAAAATTTTATAAAATATTTAACAATTATTTGATTTTCTTAAGAATTTACAGATCAATATCTTTTTCACCTAAAAAAAAAAAAATTACTAAAATTTCCTATACTAATCTTTGGCCATTTACCATCCCACCCACCAAGCAGATTTTTAACCAAAATTTCAAATGTACTAGAAAGGATTAAAAATTTAATAAAATAATCAAAAAATACTTTGTTCTTTCCTCTTAATAATATAAAAATTTTGTTGATAAAACTTTGTTTTATCACATTTGGGTCCATTTTCATCATACTATACTGCAAGCAGAACCGTCCCCACTCCTACCTTTTTTGTTTTGGTTTTTAGATTACCATAAAATACTTTGAAATAACTGTTGGGTCTTTTATGATATTTTTGAAAATTTGTCTTTTTTTTTTTTTTCTCTTAAAACTTATATGCTTATTTATTGATTTTTTTCAACTTTTGAATAAAATAGATTTTTTAAAAAATAATTATTTTCTTGAAAAAATAATGTTATGAAAATTGTTTTAATATTCATTTTTTATTACTATCTAGATTGTACAAGTATATTGTAATTAAACAGATAAAACTAAAATAAGTGGAAACCAAAAGATATTTCTGTGTATCTAGCTGTTTTAATGAGCATTGTTTGATTTGTTTTTTTATTCTAGATCTGGTCTACAAAGTAGAGCAAAAAAAAAAAGTGGCATAGAACTACTTTTGTCATATGTTTGTACTGTAATATCAAGCGTGATTTCATACTAGAGAAAATAACATTTTGCAAATAGGTAGTAAAATGAAACAATTTAAAAATCATTGCAATAGAATATGAAGGGAATGGAGATGATTCATCCCAATGTACACAACATGACAGGTCTTAGCTGTAGGGTCTGAACCAGTGAAACTAATGAATGTAGCATGTCAGAACATTTGCCATGGAAATAGCAATAGAGTAGTGAGAGGCTTGCAGTGTTGCATCTGTGAGAAAGGGATTGTAAAGTGGAAAATAATTCATCACCCACAAGGGTGCTTTTGAAGGTTGGAAAGTGAAGATTTTTGGTCTGGTCTAACTGTTGTAAAAATAGAGCATAGCTGATGGAATTGGATACTTCCTGGGGCAGTACAAAGAACTGACCATTTTACCTGTATCTTTAGTCATTGATTGTATATGAGTTCCACTTGGTGTCTAGGGTGCACTCATGACCTAATAAATGTACAAAGGAAAGCACAACCATTCATCATGATAGGTGAAAATTCAGGGTCTGCTCAGAAACATTACAAGCTTGGCTTTGGCGGTATTAAATGTTACAAGCCAGTTATTGAGCTGTTTTGAGATGGATCAGAGGATAGATCAGCAGCCAGGCTCTGGTCATCTAGATTTTTGGATGTGTACCCATACACTGTGATATCTTTATAGATCTTTACTAATGATCAGATTATGTTCTTATGCACATAGTTAATGATCGAGAAGAGTGCAGTGGGGAACACATGCATTGATCTCATGGGCTTCAGAAGACTGGCTATTAACAACAATCTTCATACACCTACCTGATAGAAAGATGTATGCTACAAATTGGTGATATCAAAATCAAATGTAAAGAAATTTAAATATCTGGAAACTCTTTTGACAAAAACTATGACCCTGAAATCTGAAGGCACATTAGAATAGTAGTGAAAGATGCCTTCCAAAAATTAAGCAACATATTAACATGGAAATTTCATTAGAACAAAGAAAAGAATGTTGAGATTTTATGTAACGCCTTCAGAGTCAATCTTATGGTTCACGGGTACCAATTGTAGCTCTATACCCTCCCTGGTCGTTCAAGACGTTTAATACTGCAGCTGATCAATGGAGTGATCTCTTCGATCCTGACTTGCCTTACCCTATGTGATTTGGTTGATCATGAGGCCAAGATCGACTTGTCATAGTGTTGAGATGTTGTGAGTTTCCCGCGTGTCGGTGTATGAATCAAGACAAACACAGTTGTAGAGGAAAATACTGGTATATTCATAAAAGCAATTAACAATAGAGTGATTAGTAGAACGAAGGTTGGTTAGTACGAAACAATATCCAAAGTCTATCGTCCAACGGTATGTACCGGGTAAGCTTATCTGGACTGCTAACGCTGACTCTCTCTCTGACGCTCCGTCACTCTCTCTCCAGAGCTGACTTATATAAGAGGGACCAGTCCATTACTAGTTAGAAGGTGGGTGCGCCCCAACACTGCCCCCCCCCCCCTAAAATTGTTTTTTTTTCTTTTTCATTGTGGGGAGAAAAAAATAATATTTTTTCCTTTTCGGGTCTATTATTAAATTTTGTGTCGCTTTACGTTTTCCTGCAGATCTGCGTTGTTTCTGCTCAGTCTGTGGTATTTGCAGGTCAAACGTATCAAACAATTCGTGTAATTCGTCTTCTTGTGGAATTACTTCTGATTCGTTGGTCTTTCTTTTCTTCAACTGGTTAATGTGCCGTTTGTGTGTAAATTTGTTTCCTTGTATAATGTATACCATATCCCCAATGCGTTTTTTTATGACCCCTGGTTCCCATGATGTTGCATTATTTGTATAATTTTTGAAAAAAATTTTCATTTATGTTAAATTTTCGCCTGGGAACCATAGCGACTGTTGAGTGTACCTTATTTTCTGGTATCAATTTTTCTTTTATATCCTTGAATGCTTGCTCGCATTCTTTTGTCCAAATCCAAGGTTTTTCTTTTTTTAGTAGATCGTTAAGGGGAGCTCGTAGAATGTGGAGGTCTGGGATAAAGTCCTGGTAATATGACACCAAGCCTAAAAAACTTTGTAGGGATTTAATATCCTTTGGCTCAGGCATATTTTTTATTGCTGAAGCTCAACTTTTATCTGGCTTTTTCCCTTCTTTATTCACTATATGTCCCAGATACTTGATCTCTTCCAGGAAAAATCGCATTTGTTTTCTTTCACTCGAAATCCATATCTTCTTAACCTTTCAAAAACTTTTGCGTAAATGGTGTTTGTGTTCATCCACCGATTCACTTTTTACAAGAATATCGTCGAGATATGCTATTGTGTAGTCTAACCCGGATAACATTGTATCCATAATTTTCTGAATATTATGGTGTGCTGTCTTCACCCCGAACGGTAAACGTTCGTATCTAAACAAGCCTTTATGTGTGTTAATACATAGTAACTTTGCACTTTCGTTATCCATGGGTACTTGCAAGTATGCCTCACTAAGATCTATTTTCGAAAAGATTTTTCCGCCATTTAACTTTGCGAACACTTCTTCGGGACTTGGTAGTGGATAGTGAAACTCTTCTATTAAGTCGTCGTTTAACCCGGTTGAAAAATCGGCGCAGACACAATTTCACCCGACTTCTTCTTTACGTAGACAGCCGGAGCTGCCCAGTCACTGTATTCTGTTTTCGAGATCACACCAATTCTCGTTAGTCTTTCGAGTTCTTGATCAATTTTCTTTAATGCGGCAAAAGGGGATGCTACGCTTTTTTTAAAAAATTGGTTGGATATTTTTCTTCAGCTGTATTTTTGCTGATGCTTCAGTGCAACGTCCAAGTCCTTCAGCAAAAACTTTGGGAATTCCGTTTTCAATTCTGCTTGTAGATTTTTATATGGTCTTTGCTTTCACTAATGTTGTGGCAAAAAGAACTAATGGGCACGTCCTATAGGTTGAACTTAGTGATTGCGTCAGTCCCAAACAGGTTGTTTGTGTTTTTCATTACAAACATTTTCATTTTTATCGACTTATTGTTGAAAGTTATATTTACCCATATTTCCCCTTCAAATTTTATCTTTTTTCCAGTTACCGTCCTGGCTATTTTGTTGGATTTTAGCAACGTTGGTTTTTCCATGTTTGCGTGTTAATGATTGAAATGTCAGATCCTGAATCTAGTTGCATTTTTACCTTCTTGTCGTACATTTTTACATGCAGGTATTTTCGAATATTCAGGTCTTGATCTTCGTCTAACTTGGTAACTTTTACTCGACTTCTGTTTAATTTTCTACACTTTGACATCTTATGTCCTACTTTTTTGCAATTTCTGCACGCTTTATTTTTATATGGGCAGTCATTGTACCAGTGCCACTGGCCACATCCATAACATGCACTCAGAGGGGTTTTTTTCTATAGCCTCTGTTCGTTCTTGTAGTAGGATACCACTTCCGTTCCGGCGATGGAGAACTGAAACTAGTCTTCCTATATACTTTCTTCACATTTGCGATAGCAGTTTCTTCTATTTTTCTGAATCTTGCTTAATTCTTACGCATTGCTGACAGTACTCAGCTAGCTTTTGTAGTGTCATGTTTTTGTCATTTTCTAGTTTTGTTAAAATGCGTCTTCGATTTCACTATCTTTTTTTAGACACTAAGCCTAGCACGAATATTAGACACTTGAAATTGTCTGCCGATAATTCGGACAAAGCGAAAATCGCCACACGCCTTATTTACGATTGACCTTGAACATTGTGTAATCTTCCTCCTCGCTTTTTTTATTCAGGCATTTCCACCTTTTGTGAAATAATGAAAATCTGGGATTAAAAAGCTTTTTTAATAATTCAATTGCTTCATCGAATTTTAAATCTCTTGTCTTTTTGGGCAATATAAAATCTGTAAACTTGTTGTGTTCTGCCGTTCCCAGTTTTCGTAGCAATAATCTTATTTTTTTCTCATCTGTCCATGTTTGGTAATCAACTTCATAAAAATCCTGATATCTATGGTAGTATCTTTCGAAAGTCTTTTTCTCTTCTGGGTTATAAGTAAAACTTTTGATCGTTGACCATATTGTGTCTTGGGGAAAAATATTTTCATCCGAGTCTTTCTGCTTGGACAGTATAGCTTTATGTATAAGCTCGGCCATTGCTAACTGTTTCTTTTCATTTTCTTCTTGTATTTTGTGTAGTTCCAGAAATCGTTTTATGCTTTTCTTCCTTTTTTGCTCTTTCTGAAATTTAAGTTGTTCTTCTTGAATTTTAAGTTGCTCTTTTCTGAAACGTTCTTCACTCTCTTGCTGTCTTTGCATCTGATACTTAATGAGTTCCAGCATAGTTGATTGAAATTGCTCCATGATTATGTATGTGTAGAAAAAAGAAAATTATGTGTTTTTTTTTTTTTTTCTCTCTCTGAGGGGGGGCCAAAAATTCAAATTTTCTGGCACGACAAATTTTTTTTTTTTTAGCACAAAAATTGGTTATTATAGCTTCCAATTTAATCAATAAGTTAATGTCTAACTTACAGTTTTTTCTTTTTGTCGATAACTTGTAATCCTTTGCTGTAAATACTTGAACTCTTTTAAAATAGTGATTAGTAGAACGAAGGTTGGTTAGTACGAAACAATATCCAAAGTCTATCGTCCAACGGTATGTACCGGGTAAGCTTATCTGGACTGCTAACGCTGACTCTCTCTCTGACGCTCTGTCACTCTCTCTCCAGAGCTGACTTATATAAGAGAGACCAGTCCATTACTAGTTAGAAGGTGGGTGCGCTCCAACACATAGGTATCTTCGTATTGGGCTAGTTCAAGCAGGGTGAAGATTCACAGTAAAACAGGAGAAAAATAACACTCAAAATAATATAAAAAATATTTATACTATTTTTATATCAAGTACTGCATACAATGGTTGGTTAATAATTGTTGAGGTCTAGGTGTTAGCATGCAGGTGTTTGTCGACCCAACCTGTTTCCTAAATCGGGCGCAACACTTGGTTAAGCTGGTAAGGTTTGGCTTGTGGACTTAGTGAAGTTTGTTTAGCTGACTTGGTAAGTTTGACTCAAGGCTGATGTCGGGGGTTCATGTCGGCATATAGTCACGTGTGTTGTCTCGCGCTTGGCAGCTGGAACAGACTTTCCTGGCGATCACTCAAATTTGCTTGACGCATTCATATTTATTGATATCTACCAAAAACTGGCGTGGGGGTGTAACGCAGTTGGGGAATTTGGTATTTTTTTCCACCAGTCATCGTTTTTGGTCCTAAAAAATTAATTATTTCCCAATTTGGAAGTTTCCCACCTTTTCTCAGGTGATGGTTGTAGGCATTATTCTGTCCACCGCTTCCAACTCCTCTTAGCATCTTCCATTAATGCTCTTCAGTGGATGTGGGCAGCTCCTTCACCCTCCTTGGTGTCTCGTCTGTGCCTGTTACCCTTCTGTGGGTTGGGCAGCTCTTCCTCCTTCCTTGATCTCTCTTCTGTGCCTGTCACCTCAACCACTCAGCGAAGACTAATTTTAAAAAAATTATTGTTCCAAAGGCTATCACCTCATGAGTGAATTGATACCACTGTTGACTTTTCTGGTCTGAAAGTTGGATAAACAATTGGCCTTCTCCTCCTCGACTCAGAGACACTTTCCCAAGGAAAATTTTGCAGCTTACATTATGGTGACAATCATTTGGCAGAATGTCAAGATATTGCCATGTGTTTTTATTAAAAAAAAAAAAAAAAAAATGAAGTCAGGTAGTTATTGTTTTCAATCCTGACACCTCCATAGAGAGATTTGACAAGTTAGTTTTCTGTTTCCTTTTTATCTGAAATCAGACACTGGACACCTGGCTCTCATAACCTTTGGCTTACATCAGAAACATTCCTTAAGTAACCATTTTACCTCTAACCGGCATTTAAAATTTTATCTGATTCTCCTCATCTTGATTCCACATACACGCTTATGTTGGGTGTTATCAACCAATTGTCAACACTTTGCCTGTCATACAAATTAAGTATTGTTCTTAGCCGACCATTTGATTCATTTTAGAATTTTTGATCCTCTGGGAGCGAATTGTTTATAATTATATTCTTGATATTTATTAACCTTTTTCATAGTAGTTTATCAGTATATTGTTTTTGATATTCAAAAGCCCTTATTATTTACCAGCAACCAAAATAGTGTTACATTATGTAATATTAATTCTCCTATTTATGGCAGTGAATGCTGGACAATTCCCTCACAGGTTAACAGCATGTGTGAAATGAAGATGTTTTAAGGAAAATGGAAACAAAAAGGACAGTTATATATAAAATCAGGAAGAGGCAATTGAAATTTCTAAGACACATAATAAGGAAAGAGATCTTGGAGAATTTGGCACTCATGGGACATATTGAAGGCAAGAGTAACAGAGGGGAAACTGAGTAACCTGATGTGCTTGTGTAAACAGATTGCAGAACTGGGAGTGGGAAGAATAGTAAAGAGACAAACATTGCCAGGAGCTTCAAGGGATAAGAAGTTGTGTAGAGCCATGTTCGCCCATGTCCTGAAAGAATATATAGAAGAAAAATGCTATCAAAAGATATAATTTGTACTGTTTATGGAGAAAGTAATGTGAATAACTGAATATTTCAAAAATGGTTTGCAAATTTTTATGCTGGAGATTTCCTACTGAATGATACTCCATGGTTGGGTCGACCAGTTGGAGTTGATAGTGATAAAATCAAAACATCATTTGAAAATGATATAATGTTGGAGAATCAATGTACTCAAAATATCAGATCGTATGTAAACAATGAAAATGTTAGGGTTTTGAAAACAATTGTGATTGGTGATAAAAGTAGATACTTTACAATATGGGGGATAAGTGAAATGAACCATTACTAATCATAGTAAAATGAATCTTCATCCAAAGAAGGTAAGGTTTTATATATATATATATATATATATATATATATATATATATATATACACACACACACACACACTCTAACTGAATTACTTGCACACTGCTGCATGTCATGCATTTTTTTTTTTTTTTTGTAAGAAAATGATTGATATTAAATCATTGTTATAATTTGTGGAGAAAAATGATGCATTTCAATATTACTCAACGATCTTGCCGATGTGACCTCCATCTTCTGACTTTCTCCTTCTATATTTTGGATAGGAGTCATTCCCTTGTTAAAATTTAATTTAGATCAAAGGGAAAAAGTTTCAGTGGGAGTTTGTGCCCCCTGGGGACCTCCTTTGATCAAAATGAAATATATTTATCCATGTACCCTGGGTAATGTAGTTTCAGAATATATAGGTTTAGTGTGTGTGTGTGGGGGGGTCTATCTCCAAAACCCTAGGAGGAGTTTGATAACAAACAAGTAGACACAGACTACAACTCTAGTTATACTCCCCACCCACACACAGGGTGCGATTGATAAATTGTCGTCTAAATTACACAAAATTTTAACAAACATATTTACCAGAATTACACAAATATATCTTTAAATACTAAAGAGTAAATTTATTCAATAAAATCTCCATTGGCTTTGGAATCTCCTGCAAGTCTTCTGGACAGTCTCCTTGTTTCTGAATTCTCTGTACTGTCCTTATATTGTCACCCAAACACTCTGAAATGTTTGTATTGGAGCTTCTGGTGCGAATGACATCAGTATAGCATACAGTTTCCTAATTTCTGGCAGAGTGAATTGTGTCCTGGTGCTCTTTTTCTCACAGATGGTACCCAACTGACTTGACTATACTGTGCAGTTGACAAAATCGAAAACATGCATGCACGAAATTAAAAATTAAGAATATAAAATGCTGATAGTTTACCCATCTTACCCTGTGTGTATATATATATTGTTGAAACTTGAATAAAGCATGGAATAATAATAATACAACACAAAATGTACTTAAACAAAATGTATTGACACAAGAACGGGTACACAATATTTACAGATAGTTTGGTATATTCTTGGGAAGACCGTTCCTGTAGAACGGGTTGACATTAGTCGCAGTCGGGCAGAGTCTCTGGATTGGATCTCTTCTTCCTCCCCCCGTCTTCCCGGTACCAACCATATTTATATGGTTGGTACTCCACTATGTAAATTAGGTGGATCGTACCACAACACCCCCCTCCCAAGCCTTGGAATCCCTTTTGGATTTCAAATTGGCTTCCTATATGGGTTGATGATTATGGCTATTTCTTTGTAGATCCATTTGCCTAATTTTAATAGTTTTTCCGTTTTGGATTCACGTCCAATGGGTCCGTGAACTTCCGTTTCCTACCGAATCTTCTTGGTTCAGGAGTATTCTGTGGAGGTTCTACCTGAAACATATCATACATTATATCAATGGGATCTTCGTCCTCATCCGGTATACTCTCTTCATGCTCTATACCGTAATATTTTTTAAGTTGGTTCTGGTGCCTTTTATGAGTATTCTTCGGCCCTTTAATTATGTAAATCAGGTCACCGATTTTCTTGTCCACTATACCTCGCTCCCAGAACTCAACGTTGTTTTTGTAGCACTTGAAAAACACCTTCTCTCCGAGAGTGTATCTTTTTCTCGCTGTATACATGGTACTCTTTACTTTATTTTTTCCTGGCAAAAGATTGTCAAACACTGACTTAACTTTCCTAGCGAACATTAGTTCAGCTGGTGCCATGTTTGAGTGTGTTCTCTGGTTTGGCGTGATTCTGTATACTTGTAAGAATTGCTGAAGCGCCTTTTCCGTTGGAACTCCTGAGGCTTTCTTCAGAGCTCGCTTTAAAGTATCGACAAATCTTTCTGCGAGTCCATTAGACCTCGGATGATACGGAGGCGTCGTTATGTGGTTAATTTGATATAACTCACAAAATTCCTTAAATTCTTCAGAAGTGAGTTGTGTACCATTGTCACTCACAATACACTCTGGCACACCCGAACCGTGCAAATAGTTCATGCAAAAAAAGTTGTTGTGGTATTGGGCATAGGCTTTTTTACAGCGTAGTACTTCCGCCATTTTGTAAAACTATCTACCACTACTAAGTAGTAAAATCTTCTACTGGACCAGCGAAATCAATGTGTAATCTTGTCCACGGATGATCCGTCTTGGGCCATGGTTTGTGTACTATAGGTGGTGCCTTAGCTGCTAACGCACACCCTTTACATCGATGAACCATGTTTTTGATATCCACATCCATTCTTTTCCAATACACAAAGCTTCGCATTAAGCTTTTTGTTCTATTAATAGCCAGGTGACCCATATGAAAGTCCCGACGTATTCTTTTCTACAACTTTTTTGGTATTACTACTCTCTCACCATATAATAAAACTCCGTCACCTATTGAATAAATCTTCTGCACTTTTTGGTCATTTGCTACCATTTTGCCTTTTATTTCTAAAATGAAATCATTGCTTTCAGCTTCTTTTTTAATTTCCTTTAGAGTAACCGGTAACTCTCTTACAATGTTGTTTACCATGCTTTTCACCTCATAATCTGCTCTGATATTTGCAATAATTGATTCTTCGAATCTTTCTTCTTGACTCGGTACTAGTCTTGATAGACTATCCGCATGAATTATATTTTTGGATGATAGGTGCTTTATGTGAAACTCATAATTTAGAAGAATGGTTCCCCATCTTAACAGACAATTTGCTGTATAAACGGGTAACCCTTTCTTTGAACCAAAAATAGTGATCAGTGGTTTATGATCCGTTTCAAGCATAAAATGTCTGCCGTGGATGTACCTGTGAAATTTTTGTACGGCAAAATGATACTCAGTGCCTCTTTTTTCTATCTGAGAGTAACTTCTTTCTCCTGGGAGCAAAGTTCTCAAGCGTGTGCAATTGGTTTTCTAGAACCATCTGGCATTATGTGTTGAATACATGCTCCTATCCCGTATGAACTAGTGTCACTTGCCACTACAATATCCAGTTTTGGATTGTAATGGGTTAAAAAGAGGTCGGACGTAAGCATTTTCTTTATTTCATCAAAGGCTTTCTGACATTCTACCGTCCATTCCCATGCCTTGTCTTTTTAGCAGTTCATTCAACGGAGCTCTTAAATTGTACATTCCTTTAATGAACGCTTGATAATAATTTGCAAGCCCTAGAAAACTCTGTAGCATTGCCACATTAGTGGGCGTCGGGATGTCTCTAATCGCAATGGACCTTTCCGGATCTGGACATCTGCCATTTTTGTTGATTATGTGCCCTAAATACTTAATTTCCTCCAAACCAAATTCGCACTTTGACTCTTTGACTTTAAATCCAAAGTCCTGAATCTTTTTAAATACTTGATTGAGATGCTCTCGATGTTCGTCGACGGTTTCGCTCCTTACTATGATGTCGTCTAAGTAAGCGCACGCAAAGTCTAAATTATTCAACATGACGTCGATAGCTTGTTGAAAAATGGCTGGTGCCACTTTAATACCAAAAGGAAGCCTGTTGTACTTGAATAACCCTCTATGCATGTTTATCCCTAGTAACTTCAACATTCCTCTTCGACGGAATTTGGAGATAGGCATCTGATAAGTCGATTTTTGAAAATATAACTCCACCATTTAGCTTGTTAAAATCTCCTCCGGACTCGGTAATGGTAGTCCTTAATTACCGAGTTCAACCCTGTCGAAAAAATCAACGCAGACTCTGACTTGGTTTGATTTCTTTTTATGCACACAATCGGCGCAGCCCATGAATTAGATTCTACTTTCGAAATAATTCCCATTTTTTCCAACCTATCAAGTTCTTCGTTAATTTTCTCTACACTTGCGAAAAGGCACGTTACGTTTCTTTTTTTAAAATTGGCATAGTATTTTCCTTTAATTCAAATTTGGCTTCAAACTTGTTACATCTTCCAAGACCAGGTGTGAAAGTTTCCGGAAACTTTTTCTTTAATTTCTCTTTAATGTCCTGTCTTGTTTGCGTATTACTTTCTACTTTTCTGCAGAATGAGTTTAACGGTTTATCCCACAATTCGAATGTTTCAATAAAATCTGTACCCATCAAGTTTTCTCCATTTTTTTCAGAATGAAAACTTTTTTTTTTAACTATCCTGTTCAATTTCATGGGAAGTACAACCTCGCCTTCAATTTAATTTCCTTTCCAGTCACTGTTCAAGCGCGTTTAGTTGACTTCATTATTGTAGGCCTTTTTAAAATTTTCCATGTTTTATAGTTCATTATTGTTAAATCTGAACCCGAATCGAGTTGAAATTTGATATTCTTTTTAAATATTTCAGTCGTCACATACTTCCTCAAATCTCTATCTGATTTGATATTTGAATTTGTTTGTCTAATTCGCTATTGACTTTTTTTTTTCGTTTTACAACACGACCCTTTGTGACCATTCTTGTGGCACACGAAACATTTTTTATTTCTATATGGACAATTTACCTCCCAGTGTCTTTCGTTGCACCATCTACAATTAAATGGTGGAACCTTTTTTTTCTCCTCATTCTTTTCATTTAATTTTTCTTGTCTATTTTTAAAATACGCCAAATTTTTTTCTCCAATTTTTTTTTTCTGATGGGTAATTTGACTGTTTTTTTTACTTTTTTAATATAAGCAATGCCAGCTTCTTCAATTTTTTTAGACTCTTTCTTTAAACTTACGGCCCGCTGACACTCCTCTGCTAACTTTTGCAGGGTAAGGTTTTGTTCAGATTCGAGTTTAGACAAAACTCTACGTCTTATTTCGGCACTCTTACTGGATACCAGTCCTTGAGCAAAAATTAAACACTTGAATTCTTCAACCGTAATCTCTGCCAATCTGAAATTGTCACAATGTCTATTCACTATAGATGCATATGTTAAGTAATCCTGATCATCGGATTTAGCGACATTCATGCATAACCATCGCTTATGCCAAAGCGACATATTTGCTCCAAACAACTCCTTTAGCAATTTCACTGTTTCCGAGAATTCCAATTCATTTGTTCTTCTCGGTAGAATAAAATCTACAAACTTGCTATGTTCCGCTGTACCTAGCTTTCTTAGTAATAGACTGACTTTTCTTGAATTCGACCAGTTTTCACAGTTTGTGTAGAAAATATCTTCATATCGTTTAAAGTATGCTTCAAACGTTTTTCCTTCGTCTGGCACATAGTTGAAAGTTTCCAGCAAATTAAATATGATGTTATTAGAATATGAAGAGTTTCCTTCATTTGCCTGATTGTTGTTTAATTTCTCCAGTGTTAACTTTTGAATTTCTAAAAACTTGATCTGCATTTCTTCCTGTTTTTCCAGTCTTTCCTCTTGTTCCCTTCGACGTTGCTGACTCAACTCCTCTTGCTTTTCTTGATATTTCTGCTGTGCTATTTGCTGTTCCCTTATTAATAAAGCAAACTGTTCACTTTGTTGTTGCAGACTCAACTGCTGAGCTTTAAATAATTCAGCTATGACTTTGGATAATTCATCCATCTTTAGCTGATAGTGTTCATGCAACAAAGAATATACTTTTAAATTGTGTATCCACGAATATAATATAAGCTGACAAAAAAAATTGAAACAACTTACGACTTTTTAATTTTATGTCTTGCTTTATAAAATATTGTTGAGCAACCAACAAAAAAACTAAACAAATTTTTTTTTACAAGTTCGTTACCTTTCAAAATCGACACGTTGTATTTGTGCTCCTTTTAATTCCATGCATGTTTTTGTAGTTGGCCAGCTTTCTTTTTTTTTTTTTTTTTTTTTTTCTAAAATTCGCTGTTATTCGTTTACGCCACCTTTCAGATTTTTCTGAGTGAATGTTCCTTTATGCTTAGTCGTCCTTTCACAAGTTTTAAATATCCAGAACTTCAGAATACTTTTCCGTTCTATTAGATGTTGGACTTTTAATTAATAATTTTTTCCTTCAGCCTGGGTTCTTCAAAGACTTGTCCCAATTGTTGAAAGCTATCAATTATCAATTCTTTTTTTTTTTCGTAAAGTTCTTTATACCTCGTTGCCATTGTTGAAACTTGAATAAAGCATGGAATAATAATAATACAACACAAAATGTACTTAAACAAAATGTATTGACACAAGAACGGGTACACAATATTTACAGATAGTTTGGTATATTCTTGGGAAGACCGTTCCTGTAGAATGGGTTGACATTAGTCGCAGTCGGGCAGAGTCTCTGGATTGGATCTCTTCTTCCTCCCCCCGTCTTCCCGGTACCAACCATATTTATATGGTTGGTACTCCACTATGTAAATTAGGTGGATCGTACCACAACATACATATATATATATATATATATATATATATATATATATATGGTGGGATTTGAAAGGAGATCTCTTCTATGAACTCCTGAAGAATCAATTGATTCAAACAAGTACATTAAAACGGATGTCTCAAACTAGTTAAAAGAAAAGGCATAATATTCTATCTAGCGAAACTGGAGTCTGTCAAGACAGATTCCAATTTTGCTAGAGGTCCTTGTGAACTCCAACAGAACACACTACATATAATTAGAGAGCTGCAACTACCAGCTTGCATAACACCCTTTTGACAAGTGAAGCGATAACCACAGTCTCTTTTACTTATGAACTCTACTATCTGTGTCAGAATTGGAAATGTGACTCTTGTAACCAAGTAAAACGGTGCCAGTCTTCCACAGTTCAATTACAATTTTCTTTGGATCAAATGAGGTACAGTAGCCAATGATATGATGACAATGATATCCTTGTTAATTACTGACTATAAGTCCTTTTTGGATGCAGTGTACACTGTATAGTGTGTTGACTGCTGGGTTGAGCAGCACTAGGCTTGAATTGAGATGTGATTTGCTTCACTGTTCACCTTGGGTGGTTAATATCCTTGTCACTCAATGGTATTTCTGTTTTTGCATCATTTGTGGGCATCTACAGTTTTTGTCTGATACTGATATATGCCCATAATTTACATGTTCCTAGTCAATCCCTGCTAATGTTATTGCAAAAAAACTTAGGTACTATCTCTAAGATGGTAGCTACTCTATCTTTCTGATGACAATAGTCATTTTGCATTCAAACAGTATTAACCCTTTAGCATTCAACTCGCCTTGTAAATATTGGTTCTCAATGTTCATCCTATTGTAATCTGTTCCATGTATACTCTGCTATAATATATGATGACATCTTTGTAAGTAATGCAGGAAATAATGCAAACAATGAAACTTTGACCACAGTGAGACTTTGGGAGCCAGTATTTACAGAGTGGGTTTGAACATTTTATGTAATCCTCAAACTTCTTTGAGTTGCTATCTCTACTGTGTTGAGTAACACTGACTGTATGGGTCATCTAACTTATCTTTTCCCACCTTGGTTGAAGCTTTTGCGTCATCTTGGTAGATTTGATTTGGGTTTCTCAGAATCTTATAATATAGATGTTGACAGCAATGTCTAGTGGTGGATCAAAATATATGTTGTGTACTGCAGATAAGAAATGAACAATTCTCGACTGCAGTTATAGAAAGTGGATTCTTTGTGTCCAGGATAACATCAGAAATCAAAGCTGGAATGAGAACTTCAATAAAGTAGTCCACACTGTTGATAACACTAACAACAAGTTCATGGAATATTAAAACTGGTGAATGCATGTCTCTATTATCTACTGAAGGACTGTTCTATTCTGCCTGATGGTAGCCTGAGAAATCTAGCAGTAATTGCTGAAGCGGGACTAGCTGTTCACCTCTCACTTAATTCTTCTATTCTGCATGTTTGTGATTTTGCTTTGACCATGGGAATGTGGGTGTGTTCTTTTGACTGTGATTGGTGTCTATGATGATCAAGTTCAGAGCAAATGTGAGATGACTGTCTGTGTCCTATGGGTCTTTGTTTATATAGATCCACCACACCAAATTTGACACTGGCGTATCTTATTTTTCCATCTCCGATCATCTTATTTTAGGAAATCATTTCGTAAACCACATGGCTTTCTTTGTTAAAGAATTTAGGTTACTATTTTCCTGTAAGAATATAAGTGTTTTAGGTGAATAGTATTAATATAAAAAAACTTTGAATTTGGGATTTCCAGATCAAGAAATTCCAGCAATAATTATGTCTTATCGGAGGGAAGTGGATAAGTTGGGGATAATTTGGTTGTGCTCAATTTTACTGAATCTTTACTAGTTATTTCTGAATTTGATTCTCTTTGTAACTGTTCTTAAATTAATTTTTATTGCTTCCTCTTTCTGTAATGTCTGTTATGGTTGTTTTTTTGAGAGAGATAATGGACTGATTTCCTCTTACCATGATTTTATATTCTCAGTTGTCTTTTTCTTTGGTTATGTTATCAAGGCTAGAAAGCTTAGTCTACCCTTTTATTTAACCCATAATCAGGTGCTATTGCCTCTAAATGAATACTCATTTTAGCAAGTAAAATGTATTTTTTTTTATTTTTTTTTTTTAAATTTCTTCAACTTATTTGAGTTACAAAGTGAAAACATTGATTTGATAACAATTGCAAACAGGATTTAAATAGACAAAGGGTTAGCTAGTTTGGACTGCATGCTTTAGTTTTCTTATTAAAAGAGCTTCTTTCTTTTATTGCTCAGTTATTTTAATATTTTGTATGTAACTGGTATTTACTGAAAATATGCGTAGATCTGTAGCAGAACCAGCAATATTTACCTATGTTAACTTCATCTCCCAAATAAAAACTGTAGGCCAGTTTTTTGATGTTCTATTCCTCATATCAAATTGTTCATGTCTATTACCATTTACTAAGGCTGCATACCCAAACCTCTTTTGCTTGTGTGTATGTATGTGTGTTTTTTCATTTTTTTTAATAAGATATTTTAATATTTTGAAGGATTCAGATGAAGTTTTTTTTTTTTTTAAATATTTTTATCATACACTAAATATTCAGTGAAGGTAAAAAAAAAAAAAAAAAAATCTGCTGCTGGCAAAGCTGAATGCTCTGCCTGTAAATTCTCCTTAAACTCTACTCTTGACTCACCTAGAGTATCGTATCCCTGCTGAACTTCCCCACTTAGAACTGAGGCTATGTTGAGTCATATGCATATCACCCATTCTCTGGTTTCTGCTATTATGTCTAACCTAGATCCCCACAAAGCATGTGGACCTGATGGTATCTCTAATAGTCATTAAGAAGTGTGCTTTCCAACTGGCTCCTGTCATCTCTAAACTGTATAATAAATGCCTCACTGCTTCCTGCTTTTCTGCCAGCTGGAAGTCATCCTCTGTTGTTCCAGTCTTTTAAGAACATGGGTGAACTGTTCAACCCTTCCAACTATTAGCCTTTTACCTCTTTTCAGGAAACTCCAAGAGGCCCTAATCAATGCTGAATTGGTTCATCATCTCTCATTGTAGGCCCCTTTTTCAGACAAGCAATATTCATTTTGTTTCTCCAGGTCAACTGCTGATGTACTGACAATAATTGCAGAAAGAATCTATCATGCTTTAGATAAAAAACTATGAGCCTGGGCTGAAGCTTTAGACATCTCAAAAGCTTTTGACAGTGTTTGGCATACAGGTCTTTGCCACAAGTTGAAAAATTACAGTGTCTCTGGACACAGTTTTGAATTGATCCAGTCTTTCCTATCAAATTATGAAATGAAAGTTATCCTAAATGGCCACTCGTCTAGATCCTTTCAAACTAACACGGGTGTTCCCCAGGGTTTCCTTCTTAATCCTACTTTGTTTTTAATTTTCATTAATGACCTTCCTGATGGCATCAGCTCTCAACTTGGTATCTATGCTGATGATACAACCATTTACTCCAGTCTCAATAATAAGGCTGATCTGTTCGACAAGGTTAAAATGGCAGCTGATGTTCAAAATGACCTTGAGTCCATTGTTAACTGGGGTAAAAGATGGCTTGTTAATTTTAACGCCTCCAAGACTAAACCATTCACTGCTTTTCATCAGCAAGGCTGATGCTAACCCCCAGGAAAGTGACTCGTTGTGCTTTCTCTAGCTAATGTTCTCAGCTGACATGAAGTGGAAAGACTATATTGAATCTATTTAAAATCATCTGCTAAGAAAGTTGGTTCAGTGTGTCATGTGAGACAGTTTAAGTCTACCATTTGTTCATGCTTAAAATATTGCTGTCATATATGGTCCAGTGCCCTTGCTATTTACCTTGAGCTCTTTGAGAAAATCCAAAGAAGAATCAGTAATATTAACTGCCCTGATTTGGTGGCTCAGCTTCAGTCACTTGCCCACCCCCATAAGGTTGCCTCTCTGTGTTTTTTCTATAAATATTTTCATAATTGTTTGGATGAGCTCTTTACTATAGTAGCTAGACTTTTTGAATTTAAGTACTAGACTGGCATCAAGATCTCATCAATTTACAGTTGAGCTGGCAAGATGTAGCCATAAGTTCTATGCTAACAGTTTACGCTTTCCTCTTCCCGCTCATTATTAATGTTTCTGTTCCTAATTTTTCCACACCCAGTAACCCTTTGTATCTTAGTGGCTTTACTGCCTTGCTTGGGGCGAGAGAGAGATTGTGTGTGTTTTTACTATATATATATATATATATATATATATATATATACTTTTTAATATAAAACGATATCAATAAAAAAATATCAGTTATGAATATTTTTTTGTTATAATATTCCTAAAGCAGTTTTTAAATAAAAAAAAATAAAAAAAAATGTTTAATGGGAATTCAAAATGATTTCAGACATTGACTGAGAAGAGTGGCTTGAAGCTATAGATACTCCAACCAAATGGGCACTCTTATATGATGGAACTAAAGTATTTTATTAACATATAATAATACACAAATAATAATGATGATAATAATAATATTTGAATGTTTGTATTTTTTTGGCATTTAAACATGTATTATTAAAAACAATAGACATTTTTTATTCTATTGTCTTTAAAATGTTTAAAAGAATAATATACTGAATTTTTTGCATTGAGACTTATTTGATTTCAGTTAAGAAGGACTTAATTATTAAAAAAATCTATATTAAAAAAAAATGTGAAAAATAATGGAATGCTGATAGTGGGGAGTGAAAAATCATTAAACTAAAATCTGTTCTGCCTGCTAAATGCTCTCCATTGGGGGGGAGATAACTAGTGATGTAAAGGAGTCAAACAGGGTTGTGGGGTGGTTACTGATGTGATTCCTGAAATTCTGCTGTCAATATGTCTGCTCTTTGCCATGTGTAGTATCAGTTACTCATTTGATCAATATGCTTAGTAAGGTACCCTCCTCCTCACCCCAACAGGTAAGCCAGATGCTGCCATCTTGTACCATTCCCCTCATTGACTATTTCATTTAGTATACTCCTCAGGTATGTAATGAGGTCGTTGTCTGTTAGCATTTTTCTGTGGCAAACAGAATATGATACAGCCTGTGTTTTAAGACTTGTGTTGTCATTTTACATGCATTGTGATGTCTTTTTTTGGTCTTCTACAGATGGTTCCATCATTGAGGCTAGTTCTGTGAGCATGTCTGCTTCCAAACAGTCTTGGCATTCCAGCAAGCAGAGAATATCTAAGGAAGCCTGGAAAGTACAATTAGAAGAAGAGAAACATAGAGCTCAAAAAGAGGTATGGACACCTGTTGATTTACTTGTCTTCTGGCAGATTTGTATTACTTATTTTATTTTAACATTAAAGTTTTATTAAAATCTATGACAAAGTGGAAAAAATTTTTTTGTGTGATGCGTTTCATCCTTTAGGACTTCATTGGACTAAAGTGATGCTTACATTGATGTGACTACATATGTGCATGAAGGAGAGGAAACTGAAATTTTAATCTTTTTAAATTTATTTTTATAATTTATTTTAATGCATGTTTTGGGTATATAGCCTAACCAATTTCATTCAGTTTCATTTTGTTTGTTTTTATCACTTTTGAGATAATAGAAGATCTGCTAAGAAAGGTGAAATGTTCTAAACCTGGATGCAAATTTGTGGATGATCTAGTGATTAAAGCACTTTCTGTATATTTTCATCTTAGTAAATTGCTTTCTCCTTTATTTAAAGTAACATTTTTAAAATCAAAATTATGGTCAGTTATTACAGTGAACAAGTAATGCACTGAATGTGATTTGTAAAAGATCCTCTTTTGTGTTCATATAATCTTTTATTTAAATTACTTGAGGTTTCTCCTATGTATTCCTTGTGGCAATTATTACAGGTTATAGAGTAAATTTCTCCTTCAAGATTTAACTTATTTTTTTTGTTTCTTACATACTTTAAAAGTTTTTTTTTTCTTTCTGTCATTTGTTTGTAAATTGAAACACTTGTACTCTTAAGGATTTTTTTCTGGTTTTAAATGCCATTCCTCAACATAATTTCTCTGTATTTCATGTGTAATATTTTCTTCTACCAATTACAATCTGATGTTCGTACATTATATTCTTTTTTTTTTTCCATTTTTTTTTTTTTGTTTACTTCATATGTCTGTTAACTGTATATAAATATTTTTTTTTGTTTCCCTTTTATTTGTCTCATCATGGCTGTCAGGTTGTCACTTACCTGTGTTATCTATTGTGTTTGGTTATAGTTTTTGGATATCATGTAAATGTTTTCTTTGAATGTTATCAGATGAAGAGATCAGTTCTTTAAATATCATGATAATGTCAACATGGTTGAAATTTGACTCTTTGAGATTGCACATTTGAATAAATATCATAATCCTTGTGGTCAGTTTACTTATAAAACAAATTGTATATCTTTTTACTTATTCTCTAGTTAGATATTTATTAACATTAATCTGATCTGACATCCCGTGAAGCTTGAAATTAAACAAAGTACCTTTTTATCACAAGTTTGCTATTCATCAATGAACAACAGGTGTTCTACTTATTTTGTTTGTTTGCATATATATATATATATATATATATATATATATATATTGTACAATGACACCAACAGTTGACTTTTTGTTAATTAATGTTGTTACATATTTATGGTATACAAATAATTGTCAGTTTTTAACTTCCACAGAAAACTTTTTCTTCATTTGTATATTCTTTTTCTATAAGTCAGTCTTTTATTTATAATATTCATTATTCTATCCTTATGGACACATCTTGATCTTACCTATCCAAATTCATCTTTTCTGTAATATTTATTGGTTTCTTTTTTACATTTAATTCTGGACATTTTGTTTACAGCTGATTAATTTTTCATTTTTGTAGGTGCCCAATTTATATTTTGCCTGTAGGAAATGTTTTTTTTGTTTTTTTTTTTGTTTTTTTATTTTATTTTTAGCTTTTACTAATCTTGTTGATTTTAGTGATATATTTATTTTAAATTCACATAAAAGAAACAACTTCAGCTCCAAAGAAAAATAACTGACTATGTTGAAATATGAAAAGGAAGAATCCAAATATGTTTTAGTAAAAATAAATTTATGTTACTTTCAAATTAATTTAAAAATTACAAAATGTTTTTTCTTGTCACTCAAAGAATGTTTTGTCATTAATCTCATTCTTTTGTTGTTTCTGTTACTGCCTCAACATTTTGGCCTGTATATTCTACAGCCTTCTTCAGATGTACAGTCTATATAGAAAGAGAAGGTTTTTTTTGTTTTTTTTTTTTCCTGGTAGTCTTTGAATTTATTTGCTACCTCCATTTGGCAAAATATTGCAGTCAGTTTTTAGTATAAGGGGTTGTCATGACACACAGCTCAAGAAAAATCCTTTTGGCCATTGCTGAAGGCATCAATGTGTACACCTGACTCTGCCTCTTTTAGTGGATTAAAGAGGTGTTGTTTGAGTGATGTATTACCTATAACAAAGCATTAAATAGTTATAGCATACCTTATTTGAAAATGTCGGGAAACTAAATTGCAAGAAGCAATCACCAATTTCAGATAATGTTCACCAAAACTGTAAAATTGTAGCACAAATGTTGATCAGACCAACCCATTCCATTTTTCAGTAATGTGTGATGCAGGCTATTTCGTGTTTTATATGCAGTGTTGCTCTCAGATCTTTTTTTTGATATACTGGCCTTTTTTGGAAAGTTCTTTTGATTTACTTAACCCCCTCATGATGATCAATTGGGCCTCATCCTGAGTGTGTGTGGGGGGGGGGTGTAATTTGATCCTTTCTATCTCCAGATATGATCTGCCATACCAACTTTTTGTCAGATATGACTTTCTTGTATTCCTCATGTTTGATTTTCAAGACTCAGCTGATTTCTCTCTCATATTCTTTTCCACATATGCATGTGATGTTGTATATGTAGTATTTGGTCATCTACTTCTCTAATGAAGAGCCACCTCTAGTAAATAGCTTATGAAGAGTGTTTGTGTTGCTGAAAACAACTATAATGTGATGCTTACTAATCATTTAGCTGCACATTTTATGCATGGTAGACTTACTGTAGAGGCAAATTATACAAAATTCATTCCCTTATTCTTTGTTCCAGACATTCACCCAACCTTGTCAACAACAAACTTTTTTCTTAAAAAAAAAACTTGTAGTTCTCTATACAGAATGATTTAAGTTGAAATTCAAGTACGACCTGGTGTGTTGGTTCTCTTTATACACAACTTTTTGGCCTAAAGCGAAGATTAGTTGCTACCATTTTTCTTCTCTTTGGCCAACATTTTATTACTTTGCACCGCTGGTGAGCTTGGAAAAATTAAAGATACCACCTGTCATTCTCTCTGTATAGCAGACTTGAGGAAGTTCATAGAATGTAACATGTAATGAGGCAAACAAAAAGGAATGAGATCAATAGATCAAATTCTTGGAATGTGTCCAATTTCTAAGAAAATGCCTCAATATAGAATAGATATCACTCTGTATTATCAATGTCAAAATGACCAGCTCAGAAATATTTCCATGGTTCAATCAATGACTTGATATACAAAAATGTAGAAGTTCTGAGTTTCTTAATTTGCATGAAGATACTTATCATGCATGCAAAATTTGCAAATTATTTTGCACTTCTATTTGCCAATTCTATCTTTTTTCTCAATATGTTTTTAAAAAAATGATTTTCTTTTCAGGATGCTATTTGGCAGAGTAAATTGAAGGAAGTTCAAGAGAAGTTGAATAGTCTTCAACATCCATTGATTAAGAAAGAGTTAGATGAAGTGCTTCCAGAATTAGTCAAAAGAAAATTAGTTGTTCTTGAGGAAGTGCCTCGAATGATGGTATGTCTTTTTTATTCGATAAATTTTAAGCATAAAGATGAAACTTTAATTTTGAGTTCAAACATAGTACCTTGTGAAATTAAACTGGACTATCCAATAAAATATTGTCTTGTTATCTTCCATGTGCTCAGGAAATCCAGCAAAGAACTGTGCAATGTCTGCTTCGCAGGTGTTGGTAACAATGTTATTTCCTACACTGGCAGATTATGCTGGGTTCACAAAAAGTACCTAATCCATACTTCATATGTAAACATTGTAGAGGTGAGGCACAATCAATCAATGGCTGTCTATTAACTAAGGTGATTGTTGTTGGAGTGACCTTAAACATTGTTGCCCCCTTTACTTCCTGAGTAACTGTACTCAGATGGCATCACCAGGTCACATAGAAGAAATTTCACCACTTGCCGTCTATCCTCACAACTCACTGTCTCCTGGCCAAGACCAGAGGATGTGTGTACAACACCTGCATTCACAGTGCCATGCTGCATGCCAGCAAGACATGGGCTCTATTGACAGCTGACTTTAACAGCCTGTGGTGGAATGACAGGGCCATGATATGCTAGATGTGTGACATGTCCACTGAGGATGAAGTGAGGTTGGACTCTCTTCACAAGTAGCTAGGACTTGATGACCTTAAGTCACTGCTGCATAGCGGTAGACTACGTTGTACTGGCCATATTGAATGCAGCAAGGTGCCTATCAAACTGGTCCATGAGGTGATAGTTTAAGGCAGCAATGGAAGAGGACAGACCAAGATGACTTGGGAGGATGTTTTTTGGAAGAACAAGGCAAAATTGATCCTCAGACTAGCTGTTGTTAGTGATAGTCATACATGGAGAGGCAAACTAAGATCCTCTGTCAGGCAGGACCTATTTTGCTTTGTGCGAGATTAATCTCTGTCCTGGCTCAACCAAAAATATGGCTATGATGATGATTATCACTTGGAACTGTTGGTTTGTTTTTATGAAGATCCTGAATATTTTTCCTTTATAACTGTTACTAAAGACTCTTTGTTCACCATAGGCTGATTCTCAATTGGCCTTATTTGGTTTAAAAAAAAAAATGATCCAAATCAGACCAATAACTGTTATAATTTTGTCATTTTATAGGACATTATGGTAAGGGTTTATAATACTTTGTCTATCATAAATTAGAAAATGTCTAATATGTTACTTGTAGGACATACTTTTTGAAAATATTACAAAAAGTTGTCATTAATTTAAATAAACAAGAAAAATACATTATTTCACTTTATAAGAAATTTTCCATAGACATTTAAAAATAAATTAAGTCTTTGTTTTTCAGAACTGTTTCTTTGTTGAAATAATTGTTTACTCTTATAACTTATTTAATTCTATTTAATGCACATTACTTAATCAGATAATCCTATCTGAAAATCAAATTAAATGATTTTTTTTTTTTTTTTTGTGAATTATTATTTCCCTCTTTATCATCAGAGAGCTGAATTCTAATTATTGTTGGATTTGTTATATTCACTTACATGCAAATACCCTTGGGAAAGGTAGGAATTCATCTCTTCTCCTCTCTGCTAGTAAGACATATCACTAAACCATTATCTCAAAAAAAAAAAAAAAAAATCTTACACTCTAAAAAATATTTTCTGGCTTTAAATAACCTGCAAATGGGTTATGGGTAGAAAACGAATCAATCAATCTTTATCATTTGGTAGGTGGAGACTAGTGGATCATAAATTCCCAGAGGAATTTTGATTATCCACAATTGATAAAAATTAACTTCTTCCAAGAAAAGGAACCATGAAGGATGTTAATGTATTTTTATTTTATTTCCCAGGCTGAACTTCAGGAATTAACTGACAAACAAGAAGCATTAAGGAAAGAACATTATAAGAAAGTTAAATCACTACTAAAATCTCAGGTGAGTAAAACAAATTTGTAATTATTATAATTTGAATTACTCTAAATATTTCCTATAGAAAAACAAGTTTACATCTTTTGATATTAACCTTTGCAGTTTTATTCTACAAGTTTTTAAAATTAATTATCTTTGCTTTTTGTCATTACATTTTGGCTGATGCATTCTTTGGCCTTCTATTCAGTTGGGGTGTATAACGGCAAATTAACAAGATCAATATTTATGAGTGCATGTAACAGTTGGATGGCGATTTGAGGCTGGATCTAGTTGAGTCAAAGAGACAAAAAAAAAACTTGGAAGATAAGTGAGTGGCTTTTGATATGAGAACAAGAATGAGGTAAAAATATGAATTTAACACTTTAGCATTCAACATACCCAAACTCACCCCATAAATATCAGCTTTCAATGTTCAACTCACCTTAACCCACTCTATGTAAACTCTGCCATAATATATGTAAATAACACAGGAAGTCATGCAAACATCGAGAGTCAATATTTACAGTACAAGTTTGAACAATTTTTGAATGCTAAAGGGTTAAACCTATAAAATGACTTGAATGAGCTCCTGAGAGGATTGGAACTTGGGACAGCCTAAACAAAAGTCAGTAAAACTTGGAGGTTCCCAGGCTTACACACCTGCTAAGAGACAAAATGATGGAGGGTTTGTGCATTCTCAAAATTTACCCAGTTGGGATTGTTTTGAAAAATCTTTTCTGTAAATTATGTTATTTCATTGCTAGAGTGATGATCTACATTTCAGTCTGGACTGGGTTCAGTCATTAGGTGAATCGTTGTTGCTGGCTAGGGGTCAGTGGCCCTTCTTGATAGAAACTACTGATTCTTAATAAAACTAGATGGTAAAAATGCTTTGATTAGTTTTTCTTCTGATTCTCATTTGGTTACATTCAAAATGCATGCCGCTGTTAAGCCTTCAATGAAAAAAGAGCTTTTAGCTATGAAACCTACACAAAAGCGGGGACTCACTTACCATTATTATTTATAGTATCAAAGTAATATCACTGCCTCAGGTATCTTTTCTGTCAAGTGTGGTAATGCAATTCTGCATGTTGCTGCACCAGCCTTAATGACATCTACGGTTGGCTGTATGCAAATACGTCGGTGCTCACTATGTTCCAGATTCATTTCAATAATCAATATTAAGGCTGTGATCACCATTAACAAAACAATGACAAATGCTTTTCAAGACACTTGTTGTGTCTGGAAGTAGCAAATAAAATATGATTTCTAACTTAGTTGTCAATGTCTTCCTTCTGCTACGAGAAAGCAAATTCTTTCTAACTGACTTCTCTAAGTTCTGGCCATGGAAAACAAACTCCTGACTACCTCTTCACTCGCTGTCTGATTCATTATATGGTTGGGAGACCCACCACACCTTTCCATCCACTCATGTTCCACCAACTGGAAAGGAGGACCATCAAGACATGTTTTGGATGGTCAGTCTTTCAAAGGATCCTACTTTTACAGCTGTAAAAATGCTAACAAAATTTTATGTTCAAAAATTCAAAGTTGAACTGGAGACAAGATTCTTGGAAAACCCTGGTCATTAAATTTAGTTAAAAGGAAAAAGTATCTATCTCAGGAATTGTGAGAAATCATAATGCTACATACTCATCTATATACCTATACATATATCATTGTAATAAACCTGTAGATGGTATTTGTGATTTTCTTTGGCATTGTCCATTCTTCAGTGGTCACCATTTGAGCCCGAATCATTCAGAAGAAAATTACCACAGTCCCACAGTAGAATTCAGTTTTTTACCACATTTTTAAAAAAAAAATCTTACCAATAGTCAGTGGTGTCAGGAACACTATCATACCATATGGACATATGAGAATATAGCAAAGGTTGTCATAATAGGGGTCTGTGAATTGTTATAGAGGTACATTGGGCTGCCACAGATCCAAAGAGTTGGTATATCTTGTGCTGTGGTTGCACAGATCTATGATCATTAGGAGTTCTATAGGTGTGTATTTTAATAGCTCTAATTTTGAACCAAAGATTCTTATAGGCAAAAATAATTGATGAATCGGTTTGAAAAAATCCAACTATATGTACTGAGTATAAAAAAAAAAAAAAAACCCTGCAGATATGATAAATATTGATGTTATTTTTTTTATACTTATTTTTTTAAGTTAAAAGAAGGTCCTTGTAGATACTTTGGTTCTCTACAGAACATGAGAAATATTGAACTCTATACTGAGTTTAAGACACCCTTTTATCAGGCTTCTGCATTTTACATGGCAAGAAACTGCATTTAGAATTAATTTATCCTATCTTCTCTCTGATGATGTGTTGTTTATAGTGCATTTCAGAGTTTAGCCCCAAGGAGAATTATAACTATGAAATAGCAAAATATTTGCTATTGCTTTCTGTATGACTTCTGTTAGTGTAGTACTGCCACAAAGACATTTAAAAACATTTGTTCACTGTATACAGGTGCAGTGAATGCTTGCATAGGTTAGTTATAGCTTAAAACGTTTAAAAATAGTAATTGTGACAGAGATGACTACTCACTCTGACTGAAGAACTTTTGAAAAAAACTACTGAATTGGATCCATGTCAAAGAACCCGAAATATGGTGCCAAAACTTAATGTGTTATGTTCAACTGTACATGAACATCTCAAACATATTGGGAAAAACTTGCTTGGGTTTTTGCTTGAGAACCAAATACAATATTTCACCATCTTACTAACTTCCCACTTAGAACTGAGTCTCTATTGAGTGATATGGACATAACTCCTTCCATGGTTTCTGTTATCATCTCTAAATGAGATCCCCACAAAGTATGTAGACCCGATGGTATCCCTGTAATAGTCATTAAGAAGTGTGCTTCCAAACTGGCCCCTATTCTCTCTAAAGTGTATAATAAATGCCTCACTGCCCCCTGCCTTCTTGTCTGCTGGAAGTCATCATCTGTTGTTCTAGTTTTTAAGAACTCTGATGAACCGTCCAATCCTTCTAACTATTAGTCTTTGTTATGGTCTGGTTCCTTGTACCACGGTGATAGTCCAAGGTAGAACCAATAAAGAAGAACTCTAAGATGGATATGGAATAACACAGATATATTACAAATAGGAATATATACAGAGAAGTAGAAAAGTGTTAGTACGAACAATCAGGTTTAGTAGTAATTGTCTGAATGCGACTGTTTCGGACTGCCTCTGACTTGACTGACTGACTCCTGACGGACTTCACTCCAGACTTCAGACTGAACTCCCTGCTTCCTCTTGAGGTGCAGTATTTATTATGTATGGAATAGTCCATTATGTTCTTATGGGTAAGGTCCCATAACAGCCTTCTACTTCTTTTTGGGAAACTCCTAGAGGTCCTAATCAATGCAAAATTGGTTCATCATCTCTCAGCACATGGCTTTTTATCAGACATGCAATATGGCTTTCATTTCTCCTGGTCAAATGCTGGTGTACTGACAATAATTGCAGAAAGAGTCTATCATGCTCTAAATAAAAATGATGAAGCCTGGGCTGTAGCTTTGGATATCTCAAAAGCTTTTGACAGGGTTTGGCATACAGCTCTTCTCCACAAGATGAAAAGTTAAGTCTCTGGACACATTTTTGAATTGATCCAGTCTTTACTATCAAATCGTGAAATGAACGGCCACTCATTTAGGTCCTTTTGTACTAATGCAGGTGTCCTCCAGGGCTCTGTCCTTAGTCCTACTTTTTTAATTTTCATTATTGACCTTCCCAATGGCATCAGCTTTCAACTTAGTATTTATGCTGATGACACAACCATTTACTTCAGTCCCAATAGTAAGGCTGATGCATCTGACAAGGTCAAAATGGAAACTGATGTCCAAAACGACCTCAAGGGGTAAAAGATGGCTTGTTAATTTTAACGCCTCCAAAACTAAACTTCTTTCCATTAATCATCTGAGAGACTCCTCTCTGCCTTCCATCAGCAAGGCTGATGCTAATCTCTAAGAAAGTGACTTATTGTGCCTTCTCTGGCTGACATGAAGTGGAAAGTCTATATTGAATCCATTGCTAGGTCAGTTGCTAAGAAAGTTGGTTCACTGTGTTGTGCGAGACATTATTTCTCTCCGAAATATATCTTGCATATTTATAAGTCTACAATTCATCCATACTTAGAATATTGCTGCCATATATGATCTAGTGCCCCTGCTATTTTCCTGGAGCTCCTTGATAAAATCCAAAGCAGAAGAATCGGCAATATTATTGGTCCTGATTTAGTGGCTTGGCTTCAGTCACTTTCCCATTGCTGTAAGGTTACCTCTCTGTCTTTTCTATAAATACTTTCATGGTAATTCCCCCCTTTGGCCTTGTGCCACATTTTTGTATTAAAACAATATAAATATTGCTCTTTTCTATGGTACCTAGACTTTTTTAATTTAAGTGCATCACTAGAATGGCATCAAGATCTCATCAATTTACAGTTGAGCTAGCTAAATGTAGCCATAAGTTTTATGCTAACAGTTTCTTTTCTCGCATTTTTCATGGTGGAATTCCTCCAGCTTTATGCTTTCCAGCCAACTTTAATCTGCAAAAATTTAAATGCAATGTCAATTGCTATCTACTGTCCATCTGATTACTTTTTTCTCTTCCCACTCATTGTTGTTTCTCTTAATTCTTCCACACCCTGGAACTCCTAGTGTCTTAGTGGCCTTACTGCCTTGCATGGTATGATACTGATTATAAAAAAAAAATCTTTTAATCAAAAATTTCAGCCTTTCATTTTTGCATCCTATTGTTACAGGTGATGAAAAATGGGTTTTGTATGTCAATAGAAATCAAAAGATATTGTTGTTATCACAAAATGAGAAGCCAGTGTTAGCACCAAAAGAATGATTCCATTCACAGAAATCCATGCTTTGTGTTTGGTGGAATATGAAAGGTGTCATCTATTGCAAGCTAATGGAACATGGAAAGGCCATCATTGTAGGCATTTATTGTCAAAAACTTGATTGGGTAAACTAAGCATCATATCGAAAGTGGTAAACAGAAAATGTTATTCCCCAGCATGACAATGCAATGGCACACACTGCAAAACAAACCCAAGAAAAAATAACATTTTTAGGATAGGAGGTTCTTCCACATTCTCCATATTAGCACTGACAGATTTTCACTTGTTTTGATTATTAGAACGTAAGTGGTAGAGCATTCCAATACAAAGAAGCTGAAAACAACTGTTCAAGTATTTTTTTGGGGGTAGGAGAAATCCACATTTCTTTGAATGTGAAATCAAAAATGTAACTTCCTTTCGGACTGCAGTTATTGAAAATGTAGATGATTAAGTTTTTGATAAATAACTAAATAAATTTAACTTTTAGTAGATAGGTCTGCCTATCATCCATTTTACACTCCTCCTAAGTCTTTTGAACAGGATTACAGATTTATCCTTTGATTCTTGTTTAGGGTTGGGTTTCCAGTTTCTTCTAAAGTCTGTTATTGTGAAGAGTACATTTGATGACTCCTATCAAGTCACATTATTTTGCAGTCTGCCATCATAATGATTTTCAACTAATGTCTTCATTTGATTGCTATCAACCTCATTGGGTTTACCTCACCATAGAGTATCATGAAACTTCTCAAACCACTTTTGACATATTTGATTATTCATAATACCTTCTTCATAAACTGCAGAAGTCCTTTTCATTTTTTTCTTTTTTAGTGAGTTGCATTTTTACTTTTCTTAAAATAAAAAGGTCCAATATGCTATGTTGCTTATTTTGTGCGGTTAATATTAAAATCAGTAAACAAAACTATGCCATTTTAATATGAAATAATTTGGCAAGTGTTAACTTTAAAAGAATATATATTATAGCCTTATACTTTCCATGTTGGAATCATGGAATATTTTATTTTTTGGCAAAAATGACATTAATTCTTACTAATCTTTGAAAGTTTCCAAGAGTTAAAATGGTGAATTCTTAAGAATGGCTGTTTTTTTTTTTTTGTGTGTGTGTGTGTGTGTGTCAAATCATATCTTTTGCTCTGTACTTCTTTACATACTTGCAAATAACTTTTGTAATCTTTCTTATTTATATCACTTTATCTTTTTAGGCTAACTCTGAAAGCAGAAACAGAGGTAAGAATTATTTCTGCTTCTCTATCAAATATGACTTTTTTTTTTTCCAAATTCTAATTTGTGTGTGTGTGTGTGTGTGTGTGTGTGTGTGTATATATATATATATATATATATATATATATATATATATATATATATATATACACACACACTCCACCTATATCGGAGGGCTCTTGATTGGGCCTTTGGGTTTTTCAGGAGTTTGAGAGTTCCTAAGTCTTTGCATATTCTCAGCATTAGCTGCTGTTTGATCTGGATTTTCATTTGCCTGGGAGTTTCTTTTCTTTGCTGCAGCCTTGGCATTTTTGACTGCTATCTGGTCCTCTGTTGGCAGAGATTTTTTTTTATTTTGTGAGGCATGCTACTGCCGTATGTGATAGGCAACAATAAACTACAGAAGAAATCAAAATTGATTGCTGCATTTAAGTATTGCATTAATATTTAAGCTTACCTTTTAAAAGTTCAACGATAATTCTTCTGCTGCCACTTTATAAAGACAATTTGATGTAAATTCTTACTGTCCTTATTTTTATTTCATGGGTGACTTTGCCGGATTTCACAGTTAATTTCAATTATTCCCAAATTTATTTCCAACTTACAAAAATTGTTACTGTAAAAAAAAAAAATTGTCACAAAAAAAAAATCATGTAAAAAAAAAAAAAAAAAAAAAAATTGCAGTAATGAAAACTTCGGAAGCCAAAATTTCTGTAAGATGAGCTATTGAAAATTAGAGTTGTGTCCCTTTAATTGAAAAAGTGTGACACACTGACATTCGCATTTATTATATAGATAAAGAATTAATGGATTTTTTTTTGTTTATTAATCTGACAGATTTTTATCACTGTAAATGTTATTTTTACTAAAATAAATTTAAAGTGATAACAACACTGGGGAACACATATTTTATTGAATGATATCTGACACTTGATTTTAGGTAATTTAGGTGTGCTGAATACAAATTTCAACTCAGTTTGGCTTTATTAGGTCCTGATTCTAATCAACAGCCAATGTGTCATTTTCCAGATTTTTTAAATCAATGCAAAAAAAAGTAAATCATGTGTTAAACTTTTTTCACATTTCATGAATACAAGCAGTTCAGTTTTCAGTAAAATTAAATTATAATGATAGAAATGACTTAAAAAAAAAAAACAATATGAAGATTTCACTGTGGCAAAAATTCTTTTACAAGACTTTCTAGCATATTTACTTGTTGATGACAAGTTTGATTTCAATACCAGCAGTAATCAGCCATCATATGAGAATCCCAGCAGCCTTGTTCCTAAATAATTCTGATGTCTTGGTGGAATCTTTTAGCTAGTTTGTTACTTAGATCACCTAAATTACTTGAAAATTGGTCAAGATGTCTATTCAAAATATATAACCTAACTCTTTGTTTTCCCTTACAAATTTTTTAGGATTTCTTCATAATTATCTACTCTATAATTACCTAAAAAAATTTTCTATTATGTCCATGACATTAGGAAAATTGCTGTCTTTAATTAATGTTCTTATTTGTGAACTGTCGAAAATTCCCACCTTGGTTTAAATAGGAACTTATGAAATAGGTACTTACAATCTATGCAAAGGTACAATATAAATTATGTCTAATTAAATCATCTATTAAATCACAATGACAAAATTACTTACTAAATCATATGCCAATTCAAAATTATGTTAATACTCAAACTTAATTAACTGACTGATTTGAATTGGCTGATTAACTCTGGAAATGAGTTGCTTTTATATATTTTAGTTGTCCCTCTAGAATATTCTATAGAAAAAAGGAATGCTCAAGAAAATTCTAGAATTCTATATTTTTAGTTTAATTTATTAATATTAAAATAGGTTAAATATTGATAAAATTAAAAATATTTTTAGGGTGGTATATATAAAAGTATACATAATACAACGATACTATAACAATAGATAGAAATACCTAGATAAAAACCTAGTTGCATAATGTGTTACAAAAAGACTTAGTGAGTATTGAGAAAAAACCTTTTTATGTATGCAATGAAAGAGGAGGGGGTGTTGAGTAAAACTAAGTCAAAATTTATGCTCAGCTCACCCAAATTTCATAAAACTGTCAAATCTAATTCAATAGACAAAAAATTGAAATTTGTTCCCCAGTGGTGGGTTTAATAAATAAAAAATCCATTACTTCTTTAAAATTTGTTCAAATTTTGGATATGAAATTAAGTAGATATGAACTTTTAGGAATCTAGGACAAGAAAGATTGTGCTTAAAAGGCAGTATTCAGCCTTACTCAATTGGCAACACCCTTCATGGCTGAGTTACGTGAGATCTAATGACAGTTTCTTTTTCTGTAATAAGATTTCTTGAATATTCAGGTCAGGAGACGAAAATAAATTTACTGTTTAAAATAAACAGTGTCTACTCAAAGATGGGTATCCACAAAAGGTAATGTTTAAAGTGATAAATATATACACACACACACACACACACACGCACACATACCTGGTGATTTGAAAATTATCATCACTTCTATAGAAGTACATTTATCAGGAAAACAGAACTGTTTACCATCCCTGTCATCACAAACTTGGAACACCATCTTTCTAATAAAGGCACTTCCCATAGAATATATTCCATTTTCTTGGAATCACCCTTTATATTACAAAGAAATTGTTTTTGTTTAATCTTATTTTTACTGGTTAATTGGTAGATCTTTTAAGAAGAATAGTAAACAAATTGTAACATGAGGTTTAGTTGAGAAAAAAAACAGTACAATATTCACTAATATATATAATGTATATTTGTTCAGCAATCTTTCTTTTGAACATCTTTTGTTAAATATGGCAGACAAGGAAAATCTTTGATTAATTTCTTATTTAGGTTTTCCAGCATTCTTACATTTTTCTGTTTAGTGGGAGTGGAATAAGGGAGTGCAAAAATTGTCCATGGTCCCAAGCGCTTTTGGATGCTTCTTTAGCCATTTCCAAGGTTTTGGTTTAGGTGTTAATTCATCTTCATGTTTTGACTGAATTTTTTTTTTTTTTGTACATTCTTTGAATACTAGTAGGAGTGTTTATCCTGAGCCTATACATGAGTGTGTGTGTCTCTCTATCTATCTATCTATATATATATATATATATATATATATATATATATATATATATATATATATGTGTGTGTGTTAAACTTTCAACACATCATTCCCACTGTTAAATAAGGTGAGGTTGATAGTGAAAGAGTGATGTTTAATATACAGGGCCTCTTATAGTGAAGATCACTTTGAAATGAAACTTGTCTACAGAATGAAGAACTTAGTTTTGTATTAAGAATGCCATATCAAATAACCAGATCCACATCTCACTCAATTTTAAGTTTGGCAGTGACACACACACTGTTTCTCAATGATTTTCATCTCAAAAGAATGTTATTTTATATGCAACTGACGATTGTAGATTTTGTTGTCATTAGATTTGATTTTAATTTCAGACAGCAGTAAATCTGACTCTGAAATTTATGGTCCTTCAAAAAGGACAAAAGGACGTGGATCCAGCCTGGAACATGGCAGCATGAGTGATATGTAAGTGCTTGCTTTTTTTTTCTATTTGTTCTTTTTATTTTTAATGAAACTAACTGAAAACATGTCCTGTGGTCGGGATTTTAAGTTAATTCCTGTAGAAGGTTTAAATAAGCCCCATTAATGGTAACAGTAATATTAGCTGTTTCCTTAAAAGGAAACATTTAGCATTTATTCACTGAAAAGTCAGTTTTGAACTATGTATTTATTATTGTGGAAAACTTAGGTGAGGGTCATGTATGTTTCCAATATAATTTACTTTAAACAATGAAACTTTGAAAAGCCTGAACAAAAGTAACTTTTAATTAATTTGTTTTTCAGTGAATATTAGTTAATAAAAGTAAAATTTATATTTGAGCTTAGACATTGATTCATTTTTTTATGTTGTGTGTGTGTGTGTGTGTGTGTGTGTGTGTGTATATATATATATATATATATATATATATATATATAAAAGAGAAATTTAAAAAAAAAAGTTTAGTGTAGGGATACAGAAGGGGATTATCACCCTTTGGTGAAGATAAGTCATGTGGGTCATGTGACTGCTGCTTAGTGACATCACTACATACAGTGACAAAAATGGCAGTCAAAGCCAGTGGTTGCTTTTTTAGCCTGAGCCAAGGGACCCAGGCTGAGGCTAAATCTGATTCCTCCAGCAAATGCTACAATTTACAAGTCCATGGTGTTGTTTCTCTTTGGGAATATATCTTTCCCAGATTCAGAAACTCTGGCTCACAGTCCTCAATTTGGGAAAACCCAAGATTTGCCATTTCTCATTCATGGAATATGTCCTCACCTGACATTGTAGATGAATCTAGCCTATTTGAATCTGGAGTCCTAAACCTGGCTTCCCCAGAAACTCAAAAGAATCTCCATATTATATGTAAGATCCTAGATTTTTGTTCACCTTTCACTCTGCTTGACTATCTTGATATAGGATATATTATTCTCTGTGTGGGACATGTGTACATTTGTATATATAGTTTTGTGTATGCTTTAGTGGTATAAAAGTCTCTCTGAGAACAAAGCATTTTTGTCATACCTTTTCCTTTCAGCCATTCCACTCTGTCTGTGAAATACGGTGTTATTATATTAGTGATATAGTAATGCCCATAATGGGATAAATGTAAATGGGAGAAAAGCCATGGATTGTCTTGTGTCCTAACAGTCATTTTTGTTTCCTTTTTAAGAGTTGATAAAGAGTCACCACAATCCATTAACAAGCAAGCTTTCTTTTCATGGATAAATAGGAGACTATTTATTACCACATTATTTTAATTTTTTTTTTTTTTTTTTTTTTTCTAAGTTGATGATTTTGCATAAACTTTCTGGATTCTTTGTGGGATTGAAATGATGCCAGTCTACATTGAATCCTGGCTTGACCTCCTGGAAGTTGATTCTGTTGCCAAAAACTGCTTCTCTATATTGATTATTCTCTAATCAATAAAATTTTTCTAGGGTGATGCATCAATCATTTATGTTTTACTTGTAGATGATTTTTTAGTATCTGCAATGTTATCAGTCCTGACCTGGCATCTCATCTTCAATCATTTTCACACAGCCAAATCGTAGCTTCTCTTTTCTATATTTTTTCCATGGCAATTGTTCTGAAGAGTTTTCCTGTTTGATGTTATGACTTCACAAATTTAAACGTAGTATGAGATCAGCTGCTAGATCTCATTTTACTGTTGAAATTGCCAAATGTAACTGTAAGTTCTATGCTAATAGTTTCTGTTCTCACACTTGTTTCTTGTGGAACTTTTTTCTGGATTCTTGCTTTCCTGTCAACCACAATATTGAAAAATTTAGTATGAATCATCTTCTGTCTTCTTGAATCCTGTTCTTTTATTGTCACTCTCTCCTTAATAACATTTGCTCAGTTTCTTTCACTCTTAGCAACCTGTTTGTATCTTAGTGGCTCTATTGCCTTGCTTGGGGTGAAAGGATTAAAAAAAAAAGCAAAGAACAGAAAATAAGTCTATGGTGATTGATCATATCTTAACTAGAAAAGGAAGATGTAGAGAAATCTGAAGAAGGATTGAGTAATGGACAGGTTGGTAGCAGAGAGGTAAAGACAAGAACAGTTCTTAATGAATCTCTCGTAATATTTTTCTTTATTTATTGATTTATTTATATACACACACACACACACACACACACACACACACACACACACACACACACACACACCAGAGGAAAAAATTAAATTATGAAAAATCTGATAATAAATTTCAGCAGTTAAGTTTTTGATACCTGCCTCATCAGACCAGAATTACAAAATGGTTTAAATTTATCCAGAATATATAATTACTTCAAATGTTGTTACTGTGGACACTTATTTTTAAAATAGGCATCTCATTTTTATTTTAACCACTGTGTATTATTTGTGTGAAGATATGCTTTCCACAAAAAGGGAAAATAGAGCCTTGCTTAACTGTGATGTTCTTTGTGGTTTAGCAGTAAAGCATGCCAGATCAGATGGTGATTTCCCTAATAAAAGAGATGCAGGTTCAATCCCTGCCAGAAGAACATATCTTTATTTAGATTTCTCAAATGTCTATCAACCTGTGCATTTGAGAAATCTAAATAAAGAAGATATGTTCCTCTGGCAGGGATTGAACCTGCATCCCCTTTTATTGGGGAAATCATCATCATCATCTGATCTGACATGCTTTACTGCTAAACTACAAAGAACATTAAGCAAGGCTCTATTTTCCCTTTTTGTGGAAAGCACATCTTCTTCACACAAATTATTTTTCTCAAAAGCCCATATTTGTTCAATTTCATATCTGACTTGTAAAAGAAATTTTTAAAGAATTAATAAATTTATTTTTAATGCGACATTTACTTCAAACATTATTGTAGTGGATATTCATATTTGAAATATGTGCCCCATTTTTTATTTTAACCAATGTCTAATAAATCTATTAGTCTATGCATTCGAGAAATCTTAGTTAATGAATATGAAGCATGAAATAAAGAGTAGACATTTATAAGATTTATCAATTTTAAATTTTATCGCCTTGTATTTGTAATTATTTTTAAGATAAAAAATCTCATTGAAGTAGTTTCTTGTATTTATTGTATATTTTCAACAATACCAGTTTATCAAGTTTGAAGATATGATAGTCTCTGAAAGGTTAAAATGACTTGCAAAATCACTTTGTTCCTATTGATGATGAAAACAGGCAAAACTCGTCAGGTGAGATCATAAGTGAGTTTTAACACACACACAAAAACAATTTACTCAAGCAGATTTTCTTTTCTAGTAAATATAATGATATAAATATTTTTTTCGCTTCAGTTTGTAGAGCTTTGAGTGTGACCTTCATAGTGTTATGCTATTAATAGTAAATATTCAAGTGAAATTGTTTTTTTGTTTTTCAAAAGAAATTGATTCATTTTCATATCCTTTTTTTTTTTCTCATTTCATGATTGATTTCTTCTTATGACAGTTTATATAATTTGATAAACAGAAATTTATAATTAACTATTTGAATAACTTAAGTAATCTCACCTACTTGACTATTTAAAGGAATTCCTCTTGTAAGTATTGAGAAATTCTGTTTTGCTTTATATTATTTTGGCTAGCTTATTAGAAACAAAACGACTTTGTTGGGTTTATTTTTTTGGTATATACAATATGGAAAAGGGAAAACAATTGAAAGAGAAGAGGTGACATCAAAAGGTACCAACAAATTGGTTAATGGCATCAAAATAAGGGAGAGAAAAGAATGTTAAATTTTTTTTTTTTTTTTTTTTTTTAATGAAAAGATGTTATTTTGAATTCATGGGTAAAATTTGTTTCATTTTCTATTCATACTTTATTTATCTGGGATTTTTTGGTTTTTTTCTTTATTTATGAATGTGTTGTTGTTTCTCTATTTTCATCCATGTTCATCCACCAGTCATTCACTTTACCAATCTCTCCCTTCTGAAGATAATGATTAGATAGACTGTATTCAATCTCTCTGGTAGTATATTGAAAAATGGCCAAAAATAGTGATCAGTGGAACTCTATGGAAAAAGAAACTTTTGTTTTATGATACTTATTCATGTTTATTAGTGTGTGTGTGTATATATATATATATATATATATATATATATATATATATATATATATATATATATATATATATACACACACACAAGTTTCATTAAGGACAACTGACAAGGTACTGTGATTAAGCTTTTTATTCAATGTTTCTTGTGTTTTTGTAATTGTTTTCTTTTCTGGACAGTGTGCAAAAACTATCCAAATGTTCTATATATCTATTTTATTAGCCATTATCAAGGATTTTTTTTTTTTTTTAACAATATGTAGATTTTTATATTTGTGTATCTATAATGATGAAAATGTGTTTTTTTTTTTTTTTTTTTTTTTTTTTTTCTTTCTTTCAAACATTCTCAGCACATTGTGGCCATGTTCATAGTTGACATTATTGAGTGTTAGCTTTTTCTTTTTTATTATTAATGCTTCCATTATTTTCAGCCATTTTTTACAATGTGGATGAGGCTATTATGGTCATATTTTTCTACAAGTATGTTGCAGATCGAGTTGATAAAACTACATTGAAAGATAAAATGAAAATACCAATTTCCGTGGCAAGAAAAGTGTTTTTCTTTCACAGCTGTGAGTTCTAGATAATTTAGAAAATGGTAACCATGACTTGAAACATTTTGACTAACAGCTGATAAGTTCAAGAGGTTAAAGTCATCAAAATAGACAATGCCAGCATCACAATCACAAGATATGGTAAATGTGTTTGTACAGGAAATTGGAGAATCCCTAAAATTGCTGGGGTGCTGAAATTGGTAAATCCCATGTGTAAATTCACACTGCCTTTAAAAAATTACATGGTCAGAACTGACTAGTCAGGATGAAGTATGGTTGGGGGTGGGGGGATTTTACAGAAACCTCTGTCTATTCAGGTGTTCAGTTGCCACCAGTTGGGCAAGTGTTTTGAAACCAGTCACATGTTGTTGCTGCTAGTCGTCAGAAGAATTACCAGGAAAAGTTGTCAAAGAAGAGTCTCGTTAAAGATGTCATCAGAAGTGTTATATCAAGTGTATATATGGTTGCAAAGGAAAGAAACAAGCAAGGATTAAAACTTGAACAACATGTATTGATCAAAATTCAGAATATATACATAGTTGTGTGAGGTGGAAAAAAATTGTATGTGATTACTTAGTTGCGATTAGGCATAAGAGTGTTGTTGGTACAGCTGGGATTTGAGTCAGAAAGAGATATAGTTGCAGTGGAGTATAACAGAAATGAGAATTTACAAAATCATAACAGCCCCAAACAATAATTACTTTTCCAGACAGAAGTACAGAGAACTTATTTAAATCAGTGGTTCCATATTAGCTAATGTTTACACTTGCAGTATCAACAGTAGTGAATATTGCTGACTTTAAATTAAACCAATTTGTAATTATTTATAAGAGTGTTGACTTATTACTTGGCAGAAGTTACTTTGTAAAATGTGTTATTTTGTAACATGTAATATGACTGTAGTGTGACTAGTATGGTTAATCACATTCCAGAAATCTGGCAGACTTTATTGGATACATTTTTTCCAGGATCTGAAAAACACAATATGGGCTGGGAAAGTCTGATAGAAAATTGCTTATCGGCTTGAACAAAGAAGTAGTGACTAAACAACAAAGAAGCAATGACCAGAAGTGATAAGACCAGTTTCTGACCCCAGGTAGTGTTGTTATAATTGGATGCCATGACAGCAATAGCACCTGGCAGCGGTATTATATGTGGTGCTGAGTTAGACCAGTATTACACCCTGTATCAGGTCAGCAGCAGTGTTATATATAATTGCCATGAGAGTGTTATAGATATAATCATCAATTTTGAAGAGTCTGATAATTTTACAGTCTGCAGTACTAACCTAAAACGTAACTCTCTTTCCGCTATTTTTGTCTAAGTCTTGTTTCCATTAATGACCCAACCTTAAATCCAGCCAATGTAGCTCTCTATTCTTCAGTATAGATTACTGTTTAGAAATCAGTTTTCATGTCCTTTGCCTAACTTACACATTTCTCTTCATGATTTTACTTAATGGTCTTAGTTGTACTTGGCCAATGTTCTTAATATTCTGTATTTTTTCTCCATGTTTACATTTATAACTCAAACTGCTTCAAATATTTTCTCTGATCAATCCATTTTTCTTGCTTTTAATTTTTCTCAAATCTCTTTTTGTGATTTTCTTATTTTTTATTTCTTGCCAATGTTTCCAATTTATTTTTTCTCATTTTTCTATGTTCTCTTTGCAAGTTTCTCACAATTTCCATCTTTGTATTCCCTTCATTCAATAATTTTAGAATATCTAAATTCTCACTTTCTTCTAACCCATGGTAATCTTTATAGATATTAAATAAAAATAAATGATTAGCAACTTTGAGTTGCATAATAAAATCTCACCAGCAAATAAATTATTGTAAATATTTCTAATAAAAATAGTTAGATATTGAAATTGACATTTATGCTATAAATCCATTCTGGAAAAATGTCACTATATGCTGATTAATAGCAATTTTATTGTGAAAACTTTGAGATTCATAATAAAATCTGACATAGTGCACTAACAGGTCTTCCTGTTTATTTAATTACGGTCTAAATGTGACAAATTTCAGTTATTCACTCTACCATGTAAATGGAGTTAATTTGAACTTTAGGCTGGATTTGAGTCATTCACTACACAATAATTGCTTGTGATTGCTTGAATTGAATGGGTCAAAATCCTTGGGGAAATTAAATCAACTGTGTATAAAAGTTTTCAGTTGATTTCTAAGGATTATTTACATTCAGGCTAATATACTCACTTTTATTATTATTATTGTCACAACGTTTCAGCCATTGTGCCCTCTGGTCTTCTTCAGGTATCTGTCGAATGAAACAATGATCACTATTATATTCGTAACAAAAGAATTAACATGAGGAGTAAAATGTTTCTATCACTTTCCTTTGTATTTTATGAAATATTTTAATATTTTAAAAAATTTAGAAATGACAATCAATTCATGCTTTTTGAAATTTCCCATATTTGCTTTAATCAGTGTATTTTCAATTTTATTAGCATTTACTTTGTATATTCTAATTAATTTTTTTTATTAAACCTTTTATAATTGTTGTCATAAGTAGTAGACATCATATATTATGAGCAGGTGTTGAAAAGTTTTTGGCTCAATCAAGAAGGGGCACCGAAAAGATTTTTTGATATTTGGTCTTTTGTTCAGATTCATCATCACCCCCACCCTGTGTGTGTGTGTGTATATATATATATATATATATATATATATATATATACACACACACTACATAAATTGATCTCATGAGGTGAAGTCTTAGAAATCTAAGATGATTGTTATCTTTGTTACAATTCTGAATATTTATAGCATTAAAAATAGGATAGAAAATTTTGGCTGCAGAAATTCAAATTCCTATCACTGGCAATTGAGGGAAATGATAAATTTAAATGCCTTTTTATTGATCAGATCTCAAAAATAGTTTGAAGAAATCAAGGTTACTGCTGCATCTATAGAAAAGAATCAGCAGCAACCTTTTTTCTTTTTTGTTATAATTGGTGTTTTTGCCAAAACAATGTCTCTTGTTGATGCTGCTTGGGCAGAGATCCAGCCATAGTTTTCAAATTCAATACCACTTTTGGCAATCCTTTTATTCCTGTCAGTCTTGTTCTTTGCATGCACAGCTCTACAGCAAGGATCAATCAAGTATGGAAAACTTTCGCTATTCAATATTATTTTAAGTTTAAATAGTTTCTAGATTATATTTTGGTTAAAAATCATGTTTTATCTAAATCTGTCAGTGCGTGCACACACACACACACACACACACACACACATATAAACACAATGTGGACACATAAGTCAATACTGTAAGTTAATGACTGTCAAAGATGCTCTGAAGGTGTGAAACTGACAGTGTTGATTTTTATGTTCATATTGCTTATCTCTACAAATTTTCTATTCATAATATTGAATATTCTTCCTCAGCAAATTTCAAATACACACACACACACACACATTGGAATTTTGATTTAAAAAAATCTTAAATTTAACTTGTACACTGCAATTTACAGTAATTGATTTTATATGTTTAGCTATTTTAAAAGGGGTGGCTAATAAACAATGGCACATTTGATTTGAATGTATGTTATTTATTATGGGAAGGTTATCCACACACACACACACACACACACACACACTCAAAACTTAGTATAAATATAATGAAAATTGAGAAAAACTGCTATCAGTTGCTGAAACCTGATGAGTGAACTGAACAGTTATAAAAAGGGGTTCATCTAAGAAACTCCGGCACTGAGGTGCTGAATATAAGGTCAATCATCTAAGTGACAAATTGTATATTTGTATATCTTTATATATGGTGTGGTAGAAATACCTCTTACATATACCTACCACATAATGATAAGTTTGTAAAAGTTATTTCTGGGAGGTATATGTGGGAGATATTTCTGTTGCACCCTTTGTGTGTGTGTGTGTGTGTGTGTGTGTGTAGATAATTTTCTTTTAATGTAGTGTTCAAAGTATGTGAATTATTTGCATACAAGTGTAGAGTTTTGTATGTTGATAAGTAATTGCATAGATTTCTTAATACTTATCTACTGGACAAGGGATTCATATGAAAATCTTTTTTGTCATACTGAAGAATGGTCATTGTTTGAATTACAAAATATTGCTGTTCTGTGGAAATACACATATTCTTTCTAGAATCACTATAAGTCATCCATATTTGAACTAGCTTTTCATAGTAGCATGCATCACTTTTCATCAATCCCATATGACATGCACATACATGAAGTCTTTATTAAATATCTGGACAAATCATTATATTTTTTTTTGTTTTTGCAATATTTAAACTATGTACCTGCAAAATAGCACTGTTAAAAGGACATTTTTTTTCTCTTAATATGGTATTACTGTATATTGTCTCAGCAATATTTATTTAATAACAAAAATATTACACACTATTTAATTGTTAGATTGTTTATTTACAAGTTTCTAAAAATATGTGAATATTTTAATTGATTGGCAATTAGCTGGTATTTTTCATATTGGTTTCTTTATAAAATGGTAAATAATAAATATTGCATTGGCGTTGGTTCACATATTTTTATAATCTTGTAAATGAACAATCTAACAACTAAAGAGTGTGTAACATTTTTGTTATTAAAATTCTAAGCCTAGTATTTTAAAACAAACATTGCCAATGGAATCAAGCAAGTATACAGTAATAGCGGTATACATTTTCTCCCAGGTATGTATCAAAGCAGAAGTGCCTTGCTGAGAAAAAGTTGGAGATTCAAGCTTTGGAGAAGAGATTGCAGCACGAGGAGAAATATTTGCACAAGTTGAAGAAGGAAACTTTGAAGAAATGCAATGAACCACATGCAAACAGCAGCAGCATTAAAGGTTCAATAAAAGAGGATCTCTCAGAACACAGGGACAGACATAATTCTAGAAGATGTAAGTATTATTCTTTCACCTGCCACATGTCCATTTATAATCTTATAAGCAATAACTCAATTTATTTTCTCTGAAATTATAGAAAGTGTCAATTTACAAGTTCAAAGGTCAGGGTCCATCATGTTATTCTGTGGATAGAGTTCTCTTTTGCTGTATTAAGTGTTACTTCTAGTATTAAATTTATGGCTTTTGTGAAAGCAATTTATCTATTGAAAATGCAATTTTCATAGTTTCTGTTAATTTTACTCAAAAATTATATTTTTGTAACTGAAAGGAATTGCTTGATTAATGCTTTACCAAAAATGTAAGTTTCTCATTTTACTTCAAATTAAGAAACATGCAAAATCAATGGCAAATAATGGAACAGAAAATGTAAAATAAATTAAATACAATGTTACCAACCCTCAGGAAAAAACCCTGCTATTAGGGAAAATCCCAAAGGGAAAAGGTTATTATAACACAACAAATAGGTCACACTAAGATTATGCATTCATTCTTACTGAAACAAAAAGAACCACCATAGTGTCCTACATGCCAAACCCAATATACAGTAAAACATTTTCTAACTGAAGTAAACATTGATCTTGTATTGACACAATTTCTTCAAGGCAAACTGTCTAAAAGAATTATTTGAAAATATTAAAATAAATAGAATTATAACATTCCTGAAATCAGTTGGATTGTATCTGAAGATATATATAAAAAAAACAAGATTGTTCATTTCCCCTAAATATAAACCAAAATAAATCAATTTTGGTATAAAATCGCTCTGAAGAGTTGATATGCCATCAAAAATCCACTTAAACTTTTCACTTCAAATTGTCTACTGACCACTCTTAATAAATGTGAAGTCTCTCTGGCTAATCATGATTGCAGATATGAATTGGAACAGCTTCTTATATAAAATAAAAAAAAAAAAACAACATGGATGACAGTCTAAATAAAAAAGCTTCCAATATTGACTTCTTCTTAAACTGTCTTTATTCCAACTGTTATGAATAATCAAGAGTGGTCTCCCTTTGTTTTGTTATTCTCCTCTCTTTGAGATATCTATTTCTGTTTACTGGGACTATAAAAGGACACTATATGCAAGCTTTGTATTCTCAGTTGAATAAAGCTTAAAGCCTACACCTGCATACTTTTGTCATTACACCAATATTTTGATAAACAGTTATCGTATGAATTTGTTTACTTATATAATGTTTTTCTACATTTTAATACATAAAAAGCTATAATAAATATTGAACAACATGGTTGAGAAACTAAATATTGGTAGAATTTAAAAATGCTGTGATATCAAAACATGGGGTTTAATCATTTTAAGCAAGAATTCTATTGTATGTATTGAAAACAAAAATTCATAATTTTATATTGATAAGTCTTTTTTATTTTTCTTTAAATTGTTTCATGACTAGCTACTCTTATTACAATTTTGATAACCAATTGACAGAACAGTCTTGTCCGTAATGACGTACACAGCAAGTGATATAAAGTCTTTAGGGATCTTTTAATCTTTTAGTGCCTTGACATGGTTGGAGATGTTAGTTTTCAATAAGTTTTGATAAGTCATAAATTGTATTTTAACACAATGTGTAAGAAAATATTGTATTTTAGTCTTATATTATTTTTTATTTATTTATTTAATTGGTTCACCCAAAACAAGGCAATAAAGACACTAAGACACAAGCGATTACTGAATGTGAAAGAATAAGAGAAAAATAAAAAAACATCAAGGAAAGAGAACAATAAAAGAACAGGAATTAAGACAGAAGGCAACGAATGATATTGCATTTAAATTTTTGATCAAAATTGACTGGAAGGCAATAATTCGGAAGAGTTCTATAAGTGAGAAAAGAAGCTGTTAGTAAGAGAATAGATTTATTTTATACTGATAAAATAATCAAAATTAATGTCTTAAAATATGTCCCACTAGGGGAAAGTTAATGTGCTCTTTTAATTTAAATATTTGATGAACAAACAGGACTGTATTTTCTTGTGCATAATGCAAACTCATGTTTCTAAAGTAAAAAAACAGAGTAAATTACATCCTTGAGTATAATACAACCCCATAGTGTAGCCACCCCTATGTAATTTCTTTTTTTTTTTTTTTTTTTTTTAAAAGTTGTACCCTATCAATTAAAATCTCAATGTCGTATATATAATTCACTAACATAATTAATTTTTCATGATATTAAAGAATAGAAATGAACTGGATGTTTAGCTATTGTGTGTTTCTTCTCTTAATTTACATTTAAAAACTTATTCTCGAATTTTCAGGGAAAGGTGCTAAGTAGTCATAGCTGTAATACATTTTAAGGTGTAAATTAATCTATCATACTTTGATATGATTTTATTATATTTCTATATATATTAATAAATTATAAAATTTAAAAAAAAAATTGTCATTCATTAAGAATGAAGAAAAAAAACTATAACAAAACAATAAAATCAAGATACAAACATAATTTTGTCAGCAAAATTGAGACAAAAGATGTTCAATTATGCTGATTCCCAAAGAACAAATTTTACTGATGTATGAAATACCTTTTGTAAATAAATGTTATCAACACCTGCCTCTACTTTGTGTCTTATCTATTGTGCTAATTGAGTGTATTTACAGTCTTGCTGTTTCAAATAAGAGGTTGTTTTTTTTTTGTTTTTTTTTTGTTTTTTTTTTTTCAAGCTGAGTAAACATTTCTAAAAATACAGTAATAGAAATTATTGAAAATGCATACTTGTGGATAATATAACTTCCTCATTTTGTCTTTAATTTTTGTTCAAAATTTCTTGTATTATGCACAAGAAAATACAGTAATAGAAATTACTGAAAATTTTAGCCAGCTTACAACCTGCAGTTGTTGTTAATGTAAAAAAAAAAAGATTTTCTTTTAACTCTGGTAGGTTAATCATTCAGTTTTCTTAAAGACTTTATTTTGTTTTTTTTATTGGCAACTCTCTTAACTGAATAGTTAACAGCCCTCTCCTCTCCTTGTCACTGTTTCCAGTACCTGTTCTTCAAATCCTGCTGATCTGGTGCCAAATAAATTTGGTAACTGGCATTAACAATGCATTAAAACTCTTTCCCATTTGTAGGAGTTTCATTATAGATTTAGATAATTATTTATTTTTTTTTTTTTCAGTCTCTTTAATTAATTTTTTTCCTTATTTAATTTCAGGCCTTGATAACTATTCCCATTCAAGTGATCATTCAATTTCAGAGGCATTAAATGCTACAACTACCTCCTTACCAGCATCCCTTACTACAGGTCTGAGCAAAGGCCATTATCTAGTCAGTGGTGGCAAAAGCTCTATCAGTGAGGACATTCAAGAACAATTTTCTCGGGCTTCAAATCACAGCAAATCGCAAAAGCAATATGCCTGTGTTAATGAAACTTCCATTGCAGAAGATATAAATTCGCAGACAAGGAAGGATAACTCTTCATATAGCAAGAAGATTAAGTGAGTATACATGGAAAAAAAATATCACTCTGTTTTGTCACCATGTAATACGAGTTAGGTATTGATTTCTTTTGTTTCCATTAATATAAGAGAGAAAGAAAGAGAAAATGAAAGAAAAAGAAAGGAAGAGAAAAATCCTATAATTTAGTCCAACAACATTTTTGGTGTGACAGCTTAAAAGCTGAAATTCGGTTCTCTGATGGTTTGAGTAAATTCATAAACTCTTCAATGTGACTATAGCGAAAGAATAAAGAGTTTGTGATTGAGAAAAAACATAAGCCACTTTTTTATGATATCACTGTTTGATTCTCTTTAATTTTTTTTTTTTGTTCACCCAATACGAGGCCTAACTGACCCTCAAGGTAGAGGGTTACTGAATGGGGATGTTGTAAAGGCATATAGAAAGTGAGCAAGGGTTGCATATTATGAGAATGTATAGGATAGTTAACACTTGAACCGTAACTTGAAAAGGTTAAGATTGTTATGATCTGGGAAGTATTCTTTCAGGAGTCCATTACACATTGCAAGAGTTTTGGGCAAGAAACCATCTAAGTAGAACTTACTCCTTATCAATGGAATATGAAAGGAATGAGGATGAGTTGACTTGGTATATGTGGCATGGCAAGTCCTAGCTTTGATGAAACCAAGGAATGTAGTTTGCCTGAACATCTGCCATGAAAATAGTGATAGAGCATGTAATGTTTCATCTGTGGGAAAGGAGTTGAAGGATGGAAAACAATCCATCACCCAGAAGTCATAGAAACACTTTTATATTCTGTCAAGATTGGAAATTAGGATTGGACAGCTTTGGCCCAGATTTTTTTTTTTTTAAATCATGTCACCACAAACAAGGCAGGAATGCCACTAGTATGCAGGAGTGTTATGGAGAATGAAAGAGAAGACTGAGAATAGGGAGGATTGAGGAAAAGACAAAAGATCAACGGGATTCAAGAAGGCAGAAGATGGTGATTGATGTTGCATTTAAATTGTAATAAAATCTAAATATATGAAAGCGAATTTATACATTTTCTATATTCTTGAAAATTGGCAACAAAAATAATAAATACTATTTATTTATTACATTGTTTATTTACACTATTTATCATGTTCTTTATTGAAATGATTGGCAAAATATTACCTAATTGCCAATCAATTCAAACTTTATAAAATATATATTAAGGATTTCCTTATATTTGGTTCACATATTTTAATAATGTAGTAAATATTTATAAATTTATGAATAAAAATTTTTTGTATTTATTTCTTTGTAAATGATAAATATTACATTGCATTAGTTTTAATTGTATTAGTTTTTAGAATGTGGTAAATATAAAATTGTTCTTGTAAATAATCTAGTAAATAAATAATGTTTAATATTTTGGGCATAAATCCTCAAAAACAAAAAAGATGTATAAATTCACTTGATATATTTAAGTTTTATTACAATTCTTATTATTGATTTAAAAAAAAAAAAATTGCCAAGGAGTGAAGGTAGTTAAAATAATAGCAGTGTCAATGGAAAAACTGTCCTTTTGCTACTACATTTTTTGTGGGCATGAAGGTCCAAATTTGCCCAAAATTTAACAGATATTGAAGTAATTTAGAGCACATTATTTTGAACTTTGTCATATTCTGTTAATTTTTACTATATATATATATATATATATATATATATATATATATATATATATATATATATGTGTGTGTGTGAAAAAGAAGTGAATTAAATAATATAAGTAACTGTGAAACTTATATTTAGTAATTTCTGAGCTGAGGGAGGAAAGACAAGATGCCTGAGAGAAAAATGAATATTGTTGACATAAACCATTTTGATTTAGCTATAATTTTATTTTTAGAATTGCTACAAAATGGAAAATTATGTGATCAACTGGTTGGTAGTTTTTCTTTTTACTCTCTGTCTTTGTGAAAATATGCAAAAAATTTTCAAATGTGTCGTGTGTCTTTTTAATTTGAAAGAATACTATAAATTAATGACAAGGTACAATATAAAAACAAATTGCTATTCTAAAACCTAATTTCTTATATTTATATAAACAAAGCTTGATTTTCAATCACAAGTGACTAGCAGTGAATTTGACATAAATTGACAATGTTTATGGTGTATTTGGATACAGTAGACTAATATGATAAACAAAATTAATTTTTATAACATGTATGGTTCAGGAAATTTTTTATTAAAATTTAAGTTTATTTATTATTTTCTTTTTATATTTTAATGTTATCAAAATTGAAATTTGTCACATTTTCATGGTAAACTAGGTTGAGTAAAAATGTGTTTTCATTCTTCAAGTAAACGTCTGAATTTTTTTTTTTGTCATCTATTTAATCAATATTCGAAATTGATTAATTCCAAAAGTTATTGATCATGTCATGTTTTCTTTCTACCTAACCTTGCAAATTATTACTCACATTCTGACTAATGACCTCATCTTAGTTATTGTTTATATATAACTTGTCAGCCCTTGCAAATGATATTGAAAATCTTGTTAAATGATGTGCCTGTAATTAATAACATCTATTTTGCTGCTTCCAATTGCCGCCAAATATACTGTGTATTATGATTCATATATTTCTGTTCATGGTTTGTCAATTTGTTTGTCCTTACATGAAATAGAAAAGCGTATAAATAGTTCTAATAAGAAAATCTTATATCAGAATAGATATAAAACTGTTGGATTTTTTTAAAAGGTTATGTGTTGAGTGTATTATAGGTGGGGTACATGTTCATATGCAAACAATTAAAGAAGCATGCAAAATCTTGGGTTTCTACTACGAACTGCTTATTCATTTTTTTCTTTTTTTTCTTTTTTTTTTTTTTTTTTAATATATAAACCATAGTGAAACAAAGTTCTCATCTCTTGGTTATGTCCATTTTCTTTTTGGTTCAGAAGTTAGGGTAAGTAAGGATAAACATAATTATAATGGTCAAGCTCAAGTCAGCCTTGTGCAGAGTTGAAACAACCAAAGACAAATTTATACTTACTTCATTGTTGGTGGTTTAAGCATGGTTATGGTATGTCCATTTTCTTTTTCTTGATACAGAAGGTAGGGTATGTAGGGATAAGTATCGTTACAGTGCTCAAGTCGATCTCTCCTTGAGTTTGGAACTCCATAAATTATACTAATACTGCTTAACAAGTCAAATGCACAGGAAGCCTGCTTAATCAATGAAAATCAAACAACACAAAAATAAAAATGCCAGAGTTTTTTTCTCTCCATATCTCATTGTCTGATGAAGCTTTAATAAAAGTGAATCCTGTTAGATTGATAAACGTTTCCTATTTGTTCTTTAATGTATCATTCTGTCAGATTCCAATCCATATTTGATCTGTATTTGATTCCAATTCATCAATACCATGTATGTTTCATAGCTCTCAGTCATTTTTCTTGACTGGGCTGAGAACTTTTCAGCACCTCTCAGATATATATTTTTAGAATAGCTAGACACATGTGGTTTATATAAAGCACCTCAAGTTCTCAGCATTGAACTTTCTTGAAATATGTTACACAAACCCACTTTGTTCATCCCTTTGTTTAAATATCTACAGGATAAATATAATTATCTCTTGTCATGATGTTTTGACATCTGTAATTATAGTTCTAATGCTACCTAGGTAGATTGGCCACATAGTTATGTTAAAAATTTGACTGATACAATTCTTACTTAATTGAATCATCATTGAAATATGTAAGATCCAAAGAGTTTCCCTTAGAAGAGGACATTTGAAAAATAAATTTTAAGTTTTGATAAAATAAAATGATTAAAATTTGAACCATTTTTTTTTATTTTGTTAGTCTCTTATTTATCTAGAATTTGAAAATCTAGATAAACTGAATAAAAATGATTAGTATTCATTTTAATGAGATCTAAGCAAATACAGCAGAGAAGGTTACTGTGTTATTCCAATTGTAATAAAAATATGAACAGCGAAATAAAGAAAATTTAAGATGATATTTATTGAAAATGACACTCAGTAAGTAATTCAGTAAATCAAACAGACTTTGAATAACTGAAGTAACTTTCTCTCTCAATCCAGAAAATGAATATATGGAGCTTTTCTTTCTCAAATGTTTCTTGGGTTTGATTTACTGGATGAAAAATTATTATTGTTGCTATTTCTTTCTTTTTAATAGACCTTCTGCTTCAGAATCTGGTGATGATACAGCCACCAATGATGAATACAGCCGAAGTTTTGAAACTTCTATCAGCAGCAGCTACAGGGCTTCTCCTGTTCGTCAACTTCCAAGGCCTTTAGTAGGTGCGAGAAATGGTAGTTTGTCATTCAAATCGTCCAGGTCATCCAGGTGTAGGCTTCGAGGCTCTGAGAGTGACACTGAGGATTCTTTTCAGTCAGGTAAGGATTTTTTAAATTTTTTCTTTGTTTTGATTTGTAAAAAGTGTAGATTTTACCTTGAATTATATGAACACTTGCTTTGCAATATAACAAATAATATTTGAATATTCAGAAGTTCTCTACAAATAGAAAGAGAAAAAAACAGGACAATTTTAAGTTCTTGTAAAGATACTTTTGACATTGATAAAAATAGAATAATAAGTTTCTCTATCTTCTTTTTTTTTCTCTCTCAGAGCTCTGACTTGTATTTTTGGAAATTTTTTGTGGTTAAATCAATTAAATTTAGTTTTCATTTAAAGGAAATACTTTCAAGGTCAATGACTAGTATCTAGAAGATAGTTATAAATATAGACTGTAAATATTACAAGTATTAATTTACTATTAACCCTTCTCCTCCTGGTGTCTGCTTAAGCTGATGTCTTCTTTTTTCCAGATGTCGCAGGCATTTTGCTTAAAGTTTGTAAAAAAAAAAAAAAAAAAAAAAAAAAAAATTATTTATATATTTTCAATTAAATTTTCACATACCAAAATCATAGTTTATAATTACAGTTTACTTATACAGAAAAAGAACCCATCAAATGATTTGGGCTTATGGCCATATCATGTTGAAATACCAGTTCCTTGTACAATTACTGAAGTTAGCAGCATTGAGTCGGTACCTAGATGGGTGAACACTTGGGAATATCAGGTACTGTAAGCTTGAATGTGCAGGTGGTATAATGAATAATGGCTCAGAATTGTTAATTGGAGAGCCAAGTTCCAATTCCCATTGGAATGTTATATTCACTTACATGCAAATACTTCTGGGAAAGGTATGAATCTACTTCTTCTCCTCCAAGCTATAGGTTAATTAGTAAGACTTATATTACTAAATCATTATTATCTCAAAAAAAAAAAATTCTTACAATCTAAAAATATTTTCTGGCTTTAAATAACCTGCGATGGGTTGGGAAGCTGTAAAAAGTAAATGAATCAATCAATTTTTTTTGTCCATTTTGCTTAAAGTTCATATTATCTTGATAGATGAAAACTTTGAAAAATTTCCAACATATTTCAGTGAAAATTTTAGCTTCCAAAATTATACTTTGTTATAATAATTTAGAAATATCAAACAGTGTCAGTTTTAAACTGACACCAAAAGGATGTTGGCTAATGATATCAGATTATTTACTTTGGTTTATCAGGTATCTTTTTTTTTTGTTGTTTTTTTGTTAATCTCTGTGTTTATGAATGCTGCTAACTAAACATTGAAGATGGAACCTAAGGCTTTGTTACTTGTAAACTTCTATTTTGTTATTATGATATTGTAAAACTGAATTTTCTTTTTTTTTTTTTCTTTTTTTTTTTTACACAATTTAATAACTTCAGTAAAAAATTTAGAGATTATACTGTATAGAGGTCTGTATTCAATTGTTTATTAGCTCAACAGCTCTTTTAGACATGCAGGGGGCCATTGGTAAAGAAAGATAATAAAAATACCAACTTGACATGTTGGAACAAGAGTCATGATTAATTTAATTTGGAAACAATTCACTTAAAATTTCCAAAATAACAATTCCGTAATTTCCTACAACTTTAAATATTTCTTGCAAATAACTGTACACAGACACCTCTCTCTCTCTCTCTCTCTATATATATATATATATATATATATATATATATATATTCAATTCTTGTTCTTTTTTTGGTAGAAACTCTTTCAGATGCAAGTGACATAGAAGTAAGAATCCGTGCTCTTTCTGAGGATTTGAGAAAAAAAAAGATTGAAGCTGATAGACTTCGACATGAAAAAAAAGCCAAATACCGGGAAAAGCTAGAAGCACAAGAAGAATCTCTCATCAAACAAATCGAGGTGAGAAAATGACAGATTATTAAAAGAATTTCTTCTCTGCACTCTTTATTATTGTATGTTATCTTTAAAATAAAGTAAATTCTAGTCACTTGTCCTTCCAAATAATTTTGTTTTTTATCTTCTTTATCTAAATATGAACACAACAAATACTTGATATATTTCTTTTTTGAATAATGCTTTAAAAATACTGTAGTTAATTTCTTCTATTTGAACATAGAATAGGCTGTGCCAGAGGTAGTTTTGCCCAACACCAGAAATTGCTACAAAACCAAAACATCAACCTGAAAACTCGAGTCGTGTTCTTAAATAGCATTGTCTATGCATGGGGTCTTGGCAAAAATCATCCCTCTTTGAACATTGTGGACTGGCACTGTGTAATCACAAACAAAAAAACTGTACCAAATAACAGAAACCACATCACTTGAGGTTTACCAACAGTAACAACAACTAAAATGGATAGCACATGTAACTTGAGAAAATAATGGTATAATCAAGATGTTAATATTCCACCCCACTTCAAATAAAAGTTTAGGAAGGACCCCACCCCATCAATACTGGAAAGAGCAATAACAACTACTGGACTTGGGAAACCTGTTTTCCTAAAGTGTTTTAAGAGAAAGATTTTATAAATTTCAACAGTACTGGTTGTTCAGTCAATGAATTTCAAATGTTTCCTTATAGAGAAACAGCTAATATTATCATTACCCTTTGGCTAATGATATTTTTTCTACATAGAAAAACTTGTCATAATTAGATTTTTAATTTTCATCTGAACTTTCAAATCAAATTATTTGAATTAAACAAAATGGCTGCATGCAAACTGATTAATTCTACTGTAGATGTCGTTTACTTTAACTGATTGTCTACCATCAAATTTTTTGGGTGTCTTACTTTGTTTTTGTCTGCTCTCTTCCAGCCACTTGTAGTTTCCCTTGTCAATCCAAGATATTCATTTTTTTATGTTAAGTCTTCCTTGAAAACTGCATCATAGTTTTACTAATCAGTTTACTTTAATTATAATTACATTACACATCACCATATCAATATCACTACATATTGCACAATAAGGCCGTTTTCAGCTAACTCTGGTGTTGGGGACTAGAATTGATTGATATCAAAATACTTCAGGTTGTATATAATGAAGAATCTTGCATATGTCATGTTGGATTGGTGGACAACAATTGAGATTGTCTCCGAGGTTTTTCTTTTATTGAAAAGGATTCTCCCAAGCCAGCAGAATTTGTTTGAATAAACACTCTATTGTATACTTATTTGTTATAATTGCTTTTATTTGTAACCATTATGTGCTCTAATAACCATGACATTGTCACCCTTATACAATTTCTGGATCTTGTCAGGAATACATAAGTATATCAGTGAAAGAACCTTTTTCTTTTTGATTCAAGAAAATTCAATGAAGAAATAACTTCTTTTTTTTCTTTTTGGATTTTTAGTGTTTGAATGGAATTTTAATCAGTGACTCTGTGCAACAGAATAAATAATTTTAATGACAAAAATTTAAATTTGATTATGATTTTACAATGTCACAGATGAAGACTGCATTTAACTGATGATAGGAAAGTGAATTTTGAAAAATTAGAAGCATCATTAAGTTCGTAGTGATTGCAACTTTAATAAAATATCATATTGTTTACTTTAATATGTATGATGCATTATTATAATTGTGTTGTACCAGGATTATATTAACACTGTTGACAAATTCTGTTGAAATAAAAATTCACTTTAATATTATTAATTGTAAAAGAATCAAGATAGATTTCTGAAGCATTTTCAGTAATGATTTTTGACTAGTTTATCTTTCATCTTTTTATTGTTGTTTTTTATTACACTGCCCAAGACTTTTTACATTCTCTAGATTCTAAAGTTATCCACATAGACAGGAAATAAAGAATTCATCTTCAATGCAATATGGATGATGTCTTTTAGCTACAAAGACCAAACATGTCAAATGGGCTTCTAACAAGACATGATCAAAGTTCAAATCTTGTCTGAGACTACTTTGTCCTGCTTATTTAATGATCTATAGAATATAAAAACAACCAAACATTTCAATACAGACAATAACATGAAAGATAAACTTGTTAAAATTAATAATCAATTTGAGTGAAATCTCATAATTCTCTTGGCTTAGAATTGAGTCAATGATTTTAATGACAAATAAACACTGAATATGTACGTACATTAAATATATTTAGTTGTACTGATTTCATTTTGCATCTGTTGCAGGCTTATGACAATTACATTAAACAGATTAAAGAAGAATTACAAAAAGAACATGATACTTCAAGTAAAAAGGGGGTCAAACCTCAAATAAAACAACCCAAAGTGTCAGAATCACGTAAGTTCAAGCAAAGATCAACTCCAGATATCAGCCCAGCCCAAATGAGCAAAAGAGATTCTACAGGGTCAAGTGCAGATGAAAGTAAGCTTTCTAACAATTCTACTTTTAGTTTCGTTGTTATAACATTTTTTTTAAATTACATAAAGCCTTGGTTTGAATCTTGGCCTATATTTATAAAAGGTAACAACTGTTTACCTGTTCCTATCATTCTAATAGATCAGAAAGAAATGTAACATTGAAAACCCTTTTGTAGGAGTGCATTTGAGTTTCTAGGGTTCACTGGGTTTTAGGTTTTTCTTTTAAACTTGTTTAGTATATTTTCTATTGAAGAAAATTCCATGCACATGGATTTCAATTGATTAATGTCAGTCATTAATAACCAAATAAGATTTTATTTATAAGAATTGGAACAATTGATATTCTTCCAGTTGAATCTATTTTATAATTCAATTGTGTTTTGTGTCCATAAATCTGAATTTTTGTCTTTTCTCTATAAAAACTTTTACTGGTTTGAAACTTACAAACAATAAAAGTATAGAGGATGAAGAGTTTAATTGTAGTGATGATTATAAAATCTAGTTTTGTTCAAATCAAAAGTCACTTTTTTGTCCATTTATGATTAAAATCAAAGTTTTTTTTTTTTTATTCTTCCCCAGTATCAATGTTAACTTTCTTGACAACAAAAGAAAAAAGTGGATTTAATTTTAGTGGAGGTCATGTATTTTAATCCAGGTCTTGGCATAAAATCTTGTAAAAATTGCATGTTCTAATATGAATCACATGAGAAGTTTTAGGCTGGAGTTTCAAAGTTGTCAACTTGCTCCAAAAATTATAATTTTCAAAATGGCAGAAAAATCAGGTAACTGCAGTCATTAGAGCAAAATTTAAAAAAAAAAAAGAAAGTCTGATACTCACAGGACAGATTGAGGGACAGAAAAAAAACAGTGCGTAACATACTCTATGGGCTTGAGTAAATGGATGACAGAACAAGGTTTAGGAGAAATAGCAAAAAGACAAAATTTGTTAAGAGCTACAAGGGACCAGATATTGTGGAGGGCCATGATTGCATACATCCTGAAGGAACTTGGCACATAAAGAAGAAGATAGGAAAGTTATAATGTGTTTGGAAGTATGTATTGATTTTGAGATGTTTTCCACAATGTGAACCCCCATTAGATATAAAAATTTGATTGACATGATCCTATGTAATCTTTGATTAAATTTGGTTCAACATTTTACAAGATTTGAATGATTCCTTTATATATAAAAAAAAAAAAAAAAAAAAGAAAAAAAACATTGCTTTTTTGAAATAATGGATAAAATGTTATAAAAATGGCTAAAATAAAACAGATTTTGTAACATTCTTAATGACATGCCATTTATATATCAGTTTGATGCCATTCTGGGATATTAAATTTTTATAACACTTTATGCCAGGGCCTGCTAGTCTTTAAAGATCAAAACCAACTGATATTTTTATTTTTTAATCAAGTTCACCCCAAGCAAGGCAGTAAAGTCACTGAGACACAAAGGGGTTATTATATTAACTATAACAAGACTGAAAAAATTAATAATAAAAATGAAATTTTATTGCTGCTTTGTTTTATAAAAAAACAGCCAATGCAACTCTTTATGCAAATGATGCCCAATTGTTTTGCTTTCTACAACTGTTTGATTATCAGTGGAATCCATCTCCTTCTGCTCACCTATCTGTTAAATAGTAGAACTTGTGTAATGCACTCAACTGCCCATGGGTAATAGCTGTAGCTATTTAGAGTCTTTGTGACTTCCTATGTAAATGAGTCACCTCATCTCCCTGTACCGAAGAGGTTTTATTCCCTTATCTTCCCTGGTACTTCTTGCCTCCTCATTATCTTCTTCCCTTTCCCTAAGAGATTGTCTGGATATGAGAGATTGTGATCTTTTTCTTTTTTCATAGAAGTGTTCCTCCAACGATTGTTCATCTTCAGAGTCTATATTGCTCTCAATTTCACTGTCATGTTTTTCTTGATTTGACATGACACTTTCACTTTCATTACTTTCACTGTACATTTCTTCATCACTGTCGTGTTGCAGTCTAACTTGGTCTGCATTTGCTCATATCCCATTTCCATTTTTTTCTATTATCATAGTGTTCTGTCCACTTTGCATTATGAATCTTGTAGATTAGATTCACTATTCTTTTATGTCACAGTATTTTGTTGGTGGCATAAAGCATGGTCAATGGTGGGTCTAATTTGTCTCCCCATGAGGGTGGATGGGCTTTTCAATCTTCCAGCATGTGGTATTGTCCTATAGCTTAGAAACATTTCTTCCTAGATTGTTACTATCTTTTCTTTCTGTTGTAACACATCTTCAATCTGTTTTTTATAGTTTGCACCATCCTTTCTGCTAATCCATTTGATAGTGGATGGTATGGTGTGGTTTTATATGGTTTCCATTCAATTATGTTCCATTGGCATAGTTTCTTGTCACAGAACTCTGGAGCATTGTTGGATACTAGCACTTTCAGAATTTCATTTCTTGAAAATATGATCCTTAATGCTTGTTTCATGGTCAAACTTCTTTTGTTGGAAACCTGTATTATTTCTGGCCATCCTGAATACATGCCTACCAATATTAGTAATAATCCCACTTCATTAACATGGGCATGAGCCATGTGTACTCTGCCCCAAGGTCAGAATTCATTAGGCCATGTATGTGTTTTTATCTGTCTGAATTTTCTTCTTTCAATGCATGTTTTACATCTTCTTACACATTCTTCTACATCTGTAGTATAGCCTGGTCATCATGCCTTGAGCTTTAATCTCCTTTGAATAGATATTATTCTGCAATGAACATCATCATGTATGCTTTTTATAATTTTGCTCCTTTGTGTTGCTGGTGGAACAACTATGTCTCCATTACAAATTACACCCTTTTCTATGGTTAACTTGTGTCTAAACTCTTTAAAGCGCCTTTCTGCCCATGAGCAATTATTCCACTTATTATTTTTCATCCTGACCAATATACTGTTCAATATGGGATCTCTCTTTGTATCCTCAGCTAATTTGTCTATTGACAAAATATCTGTTTCAACCCAGTGTAAGATAGTATCTTCAAATTTTTCCTCCTTTTTCTCACTTTCAGAAATAATGAACCTCAATGTTAACAAAGCATCTACATACGGAATGATATTGCATTTCATGTACTCAATATCAAAGTCAAATGCCATTAACATTAAGGCCCATCTTAAAATTCTAAAAGATGTTACCTTAGGAAGTTCCTTCCTAGGATTAAATATGAATTCTAAACGTCTATGGTCGGATCTTAGTAGGAATTTCTTTCCAATCAGAAACTGACGAGCTCTATTTGTTATCCATATTATGGCAAATGCTTCTTTCTCAATATTTGAGTAGTTCATTTTGGCTTTTGACAATTTTCTTGAGGGATAAATATCAGGATGGCCATCCTGAGCTAATATTCCCAAAATTGAGTGTTCATTTGCATCAGTTGTTACTACTATTTCCTTTCTCGGGTTGAATATTTTTAGTACTGGCTGCTTTGCCAGAACAGCTTTTAAATTTTCAAATGCTACTTGTTCTTCTGTTGTCCAAATAAATTCCACATTGTTTTTTCTTGAAACAGCAAAAGGTTCTGTTAATTCAGAGTACACTCTACATGTTGTCTGTAGAAATTTATAAGTTCTAAGAAAAACATAGCACACAGTTTCTTCTGTCTTGACTTTGTTTACTAATTTTGTCAAATTTATGTTCAATACATCATTTCCTATTAGACCATGGTTCTTTTCACTGTTTGCCACGATAATTGGTAATATGTCAAACTTATTTTTTAGTTTCATGTAGGCTTCAAATTAACTTATCATTTTTATCACATATCCATTGAACTGATTCAATTGGACAAGGCTTTTCTTTAATCTTGGTTTTCCTAATTTCTTCCAGAAATTTCTGGGTATACTTCTTTCCTTTTTATTTTGTTGGGCAGTTTCTACATTTCTCTTTTTGGATTTACGCATGCATTTAAAATGATTCATTTTGAAACACTTTTCACATCTTTTTTTTATATATGCCAGTCATTTTTGTTTTTCTCTTTGATGTTGATAACCACAAAAAGTACACATTATTCTTTTCTCTTTATTGCATACGTGTCTATTTCTCTACTAGATCTGTAACTTTTGTTGTATTAAACTTCTAAATCAATTCTTGTTGCTGAACAAATTCAACACACTGTTCTAGTGATAACTTTCCCAGTTATAAATGCATTAAAGACATTTGCTGATATTCCTCACATTGAAGAATGTTTACCAATTTCATTTGGTTCAAATCCTCTTCAACTGACTGATTTTCCACTCCCAGTTTCTCAAATTCACAATATTTCGTAGCCTGTTTCAAACAAAGAACATATTCAGTAACTGGGTCATTCACTTTTTGAGAAATATTCATGAACTTAGCTCTCTCTCTGCATTCACTAGTTTTTTCTTGGGTGTGCTATGTTTTTCACTATTAGTTTACTTATATAATCAAACATCATTTTCTCCAACTGTCTTGGGTGTGCAATTGCTGATAATTTTATAATGGCTTCACAACCAGCAGTTGCCAAAAAGAGATCAGTTATTTGGTTTTCTCCTCCAACTGATTTCAAATCCTTCAGCATTTTTGTTCTACCTTTAGCTGCTAGAGTCCTCGGCCATTCTTGTTTGTACTCACAATTATCTAATGATAATTGTTCACTTGGTTCTTTAGATATCGGGGATGCCATTGTAGTGCAATATTACTGACTCACAAAAAGCAGTATGCACTCAACTGCCCACTATTTATAGTCTTTGTGACTTCCTATGTAAATGAGTCACCTCAACTTGTATCTGGAAAAATAATAATTTTTTTTTTTTTTTTTTTTTTTTAAATATTCGCTCACAAAAAGAATTATTATGTAATACTGTGTGTTTGTCTGGCTTGGATGAAACTTATTGTCTGAAGTAACAAGGTCCACTTAATCAACAGAGGTAAAATTGGATAAATGACATTATTGTCATTAGGTCACCTATTTGATTTAAGTAGAGTTGATAAATAATACTGTTGTCTATTTTAATCTACACTTATGCAGATGGTACAAAGATCAGATGTTCCATTGTTTAGGTTGTGTGACCACAGATATATAACAGAAGACTTGTGAGAAGAAGGGGTTGTTCTGCGTCTGTACAAAAAGTGTCATCAGGCTGGTACAGAGTGTCCATTGGTTGCCACGGTCTTATATGTACCGCCACCACTGTTGGAAAAATCAAAGTGGATTCTCCTTAGAAACACTGTTATCTTTTGTGTTTCCAAGTGAATCTTTCCCTGACTTCATCTCCTTGTGAGCATACCCTGACCTTGGCAGCTTTGGTCAATGCCAACAAGCCATTTAAAAAAAAAAGAAAAACAATTACAAAACACAATATTGGGTTGATTGCCTGTTTAGCAAATCTGTCAGGATGGTTACAATCCAAAATATGTTTCAGCTTTAAATAATCCATAGGTTGATAAGCCATAAAAAAGAAGTCGATCAATCTCAACACTCCTGTAAAGAAAAATGTTCACCAATCTAATTAATAGGTCAGGAGTGCATAGAACAGATTTATAAACTTGATGAATGTCATTTGTTCAGGTCTTTAAATATCAAATAGATTCAAATTGACCTTCAATGTTAAAAATGTTTAATTTCACAAATTTTAAACTTTGAGCAATTTACTTAGTATAGCCAAATTTGAGATGCTGGATGGATATCATGCTTATGCCAGAGACTAATTTCCTATCATAGAGGATTGAATCCTCACTAGGTGTTCGACTATTGTGACCTTGTGCCTAACTAAGCTAAATTTAGTAAATAATCCAATTCACACTCCTCCTCAGTCTTTTGAACAGGAGTAGATTTTTTAGCCCTTGTTTCTTATTTAGGATTGGGTTTTTGGTTCTTTTTAAAGTCTTTTCATTCTCTTTCACTCCCAGTAGCCCCTTGTGTTTTAGTGGCATTATCACCTTGCTTGGGGTGAAATGATTAAAAAAGAAAAAAGAAAAAAAAACTTTGTTGTTGCTCATATGTTCAGTCAATGGTATTCTCAGCATCCTTCTGAAGAACCACATTTCTGTTACTTCAAGTCTCTTCTTAATTTGTGAGGAGATTGTCCAGCATTCACTGCTATATAGGAGGACAGATATTACATAACAGTTCAGTACTCTTTTATTTGTAACAAAATTTTTTTGTTTCTTAATAATTTACTTAGCTTTTGAAAAGCATAATAGGTTTATATAATTAATGAAATATATTTTTTAATGTAGCTTTTCATACAGCAGATCATCCTTGTCTTGAATTGGAACTTAAAAAAATCTGTTAAATAAGTTTAATATAGAAGATACTCTAGGTTTTCTTAAAAATTCATTTCTATAATAAACTGTATTTTAAATTAAAAACAAATAATTGCTTCAAGTTTCTTTCCAGTAGAATATGGTTGTTAAATTTAACTTACAGCAACTGTCTTTTAAGAAAATAAAATATTTCTTTGTTTTCTTTGACTCCCAGTAACCCTTTATGTGTCTGTGGCATTATTGCCTTGTTTGAAAAATGAAGGAAAAAAAAAAAAAGATCAGCTGAATGTGTCATATCATAGTTAGTATTAAAAAAAAAAAGTGAATGAAGCCGGCATTTAAATTCGAAGATCATGTCAGTAATCCCTTTTGGTTTTTCTTTGACATGAAATATTTGCATGGATGTCTATTGAAACCATTCAATGGCAGCAAAGTAATGTTTGTCTTCCCTGTGTTTATCTTTGTTTTTTTTTTTTATGAATTATAACATTTTATTGAATTGAAAATATGAACGTCTTGTAAATAATTAACTAAACATTAAAAGGTGTATTTTTAAAAATTTTATTTCAATAGCCCTGCCTACATCGCCGTTGTCTCCAGTCAAACATGAATTTCAACCAGAAATTTCTATTTGTTCCGGAACATTGTCACCTCGATTTCCAGCCGCAAACAAAAGTGATATCAGCAAGCAGTCTTCTCCTCCACTTGCCAGCCATCTTGTTCAGCAAAGCAGTCCTAATGAAGTGCCTCACACGTCAACAACAGACATTAAAACAAAGAGCATTCCTGAAGAATTTGATGAAAAGACTATTTCTTCCCCTAGGTCTGTTAGTATCAGTGGCTTGAGTAAAATGACCAAAGAAGCACCTTCATCTGCTAAGGAGGTCTTGAATTCTGCAAAAGTTGATTCATTGGCAAACTTGGCTTCAAGAACATCTTCTCAGCCTAACACTGAAACTACCAAATTATCTAAAGAGTATGAAAACCAGGTTGATTCCGGACACCTTCCCACTGACAAGTCTGTACATTTGGGTACACTTTTGTCCGAGATTTCTGAAAGTATCTCTGAGAAAATTGAGTCAATGGCTTCATCCAGTGCCTTGTCTAAAACCAGCAACAATGACAAAACCATATTGAAATTAAATCTAAATGAAGAGAATTCTTACCAACTGGCAAATGCAGAATCTGAGACAAAACAGAGTGAAGATTCTGTCAAAGCAAAAGATAAACTGGGAGACTCAACCTCATTTTCCGAACAATATTCAGAAGACTTTGAAGTTGATAAGACTGTAAGCAGCCAGCCTTCCCAATCTTTTGATGAGCTTGAAGATGATGACAAAAGTAAAGATGAAGAAATGAGTCAGTATTCTCTTGATAAGACAATTTCAGAGGTCGAACAAGAAGATGAGATTAGTGAGCAATTTTCAGTTCATAGTGATACCAGTGCCAGGACATCTCCTTCGAAATCCCTCATTCTCTCTAATAGTCCAAGAGGCATCCCTGATGGCCAATTTGACATTTCTGCAACCTCTTTACATGCCAGTCCAGTTTCTTTAACTCCTGAGCAGAATGTTTCCAAGGAATCGACAGATAGACTGATTGATTCTGAATTGCAAGAAAACATGGAGGGCTTATCTTCTGTCAGCATTGAGCCACAACCGTTAGTAGATTCTGGAGATGGTGTTCTTAATAGCACATCAAAGCAAATTGAGAATGTTGTTGATGAAATTCTCAACAAGTTTGTGTCAGAGTCAGTTTCAACAATATGCAAGATAGCAGCTGGGAAAAAAGAAAAAATGTCCAATGTGAAGAAAGCTGCACCAGCCGTGTTGCCAAAACCAAAGAGAAAAACCTCCCCTGACCAAAGCCAGTCAGTGACCCTCCCTGTAACAGTAGCAGAAGAGAATGACAATGAAAAGTATGAATCTGCTACAATCCTGACATCAGAAGTCTTGACAGAATCAAAGCCCCTAACTGAACCTGAAAAGACTAAAGATGATAAATACAAGAGAATTAAACAACAGTTAACCAATGAACTGATGGAATCTCTTCTGGCAGAGTCAATAAAAAAAGTTCTTGATGTCAGGCAAAGGAAGATTGATAATACTAAACCAGTTTCCCTTGTTAAGAGTCCTCAGGAAATTATTATTGATGAGAAAAAGATTACAACACGAAAGAGTTCCAGTTTTGAAGTACCAGCTTTTAGTCTTGATGACGATCCTTTCCTTTGGAGCCTGTCACCGGATTCTGAGTCTTCAGATGACTTTCCACAGGCTGACAGTGATGAGTTTGATAAAAATATCCCGAGGCCACATTCCCCTTTACCAAATGAACCAAAGGTATGACCTATTTACTTATATTTTACATACATTATGATTCTCTGTTTATTTTTTCCCTATTAATTGGGAGTATAAATTTATTTATTATATATATATATATATATATATGTGTGTATGTGTGTGTGTGTGTGTGTATAATGACAAAAGGAAAACTTATTTTAGGTGATGCTTTTCATCCTCTAATGGACTTCAAAGCAAATATAAGGATTCAACAAGAATCAACTACAAAAATAAAAGTGTTAGTTTTTCAAAATTTTTAAATTTAAGAACACTCATAAATATACATCAGGCTAACTAAAATATTTATGAACATTCTTAAATTTAAAAATTTTGAAAAACTCTGACATTTTTAATTTTGTTTATAAATACTTGTTGCACAATCAAATCCTCACATTTGCCTTGATAAAGCCCATCAGAGGACAAAATGCATTGGCTAAGATAAGTTTTCCTTTTGTCTTTATTCATATTGACCTTTTATAGATACATTTTTAGTTATATCTGAAATTCACACACACACACACACACACACACACACACACACACACGTGTGTGTGGCCAGTAATCCCTCTTTTATACAGGTTTCATTGATTATGGCTGACAAGGCACTGCAATTAAGCTTTTTATTATATTTGTCTTGCATTCATACAAATGTAATGTTAATCGACATCTTCTGTTGCCTTGATCCTCATTCTTCACACTCACACAATGATTGTGTCTCCCACCTCTCCGCAAAAAAAAAAAGAAAAGGTCCACTAGTGTATATTTGTTGAGTAACAATCTCAAGGCAGTCTTTATAAATGAAGTGTTTAGTAATAAGAAGTAGAGTATTAATACTTTATAGTAAAGAAATAAAAAGTTCATAACTTATCTTTCCAATTTCAAGTTTTGCAGATATCTACTTATAGCAGATAATGTTATCTGAGCAGAAAACATCTGTGAAGCATGACATTAGGAAGTTTTGAACATTTTATTTTTATTTGTTGTGCATGTGCTTACCCCCCCCCCCCCTAATATCTAAATGATTTTCCACTATTCTTTATAAACCTCTCTCTCTATTGTAGTTGTAGAACACCCATTCTTTCCATACAACAACTTTTATTTTTTAAATGATCTTATTTAATAAATTTAATGAGGGAAAGTAACTTTCACAGATATACTCATAATTAATCCATAAAAGATCTAATAAATTTAGCTAATTTTCCCATTGTTTATTTGTATTCGTCCTTTTTCAGAATTTTCTTAAATTTCTTTTTTTTAATTTTTTTTTTTTATTAAAACTGCATTTGTTTATAAAGTTACAAATGCAGATAATATGGTCAATGCAATCAAACACATTGTCTTTCATGAAATTATTAATTACAAAGTAAAAATTTATGAACATATCTGAATATTTTGAAAATGAAATAAATGTAAAAAAAAAAAAATAAATAAATAAACATGACTCTTAGAAGTAATTGTTTAAAATGTGTAAAAAAAAAAATCCACATAAATACTAATTTTGTTTTTGAAAGTGAAATTCAGCAGCTGCACATTAGTGTAATGATATGTGACTTGCTTAGTTACCTCCAGTTGAAATCAAGGCATAGGTACTTTTTAGCTTTTTTTATATAACATTATAGAAAATTAATTACTTTACCATTATGTTTGTTGGGATTACTTTTAAATGACCATCTATTGTTAGTTCTTTTTCATCTCATTCCATAAGAAGTGGGAAGCGAAAGACATCAGTTTTATTCTTGAACCTATTCAAGCCATTTTGATTTAATTATATTATCAAGTGCAAAACTTTGTGCAATTATTTTCTGTAAATAAATTTACAAAGTGACTTTAATAAATCTGGAAATGTCTTTCAATGTAAAAATTTTTTCCAATGTGAAATTCTATACTGACAAAATTCTTTTCTATACAAATAATATTGAAAAATCATATTGGAAATGATTTCTAAAGTACCTAAAATATCTTAGATTTAAAAACACTATTGCAACAATTTATGACAAACATGCCTACAATAAGACATAGTGGCAAAAGGGCACTTTTTCCTATGATGCCACTTTTTTAACTACCTTCACTCTTTATTTTAAAAAGTGATAATTAGAATTGTAATAAAACCTAAACATGTGATGAAAATGAATTCATACTTTTTTTTTTGTTCTTGAGAATTTACAACAAAAATATTAAAAACCATTGTCAATTTTTTCTTGTTTTAAGTGAAATTTCTTTTATTTATGAGGTAACCAATGATCTAACTTTTAAAAGAGAAAAAGCTCTCAATTTGATCTTTCTTACTAAACCTGTTAACTATTGACAAGGATTTTCTTGCATTTTAATTTCATTTGCTTTCTATTGCCACTTTTCAGCCTGTCAGTCTACAACTATTAGAAATTGACATGCAAAAAATATGAAAATGAATATGGGAAATGCTTTACCTAACAAAATTCAAACACCCTTGCATTGAATATTCCTACCACATATGCTCTGGTGCTCTTGCTTTATATTTAGAGTTCTTTGATAAAATCCAAAGAATCTGCAATATCATTGGTCCTTACCTGGCATCTCAGTTTCAGTCACTTTCCCATTGTCATAATATAGGTTCCCTGTACCTTTTTTGTAAATACTTTTAAATACATTCATGATAAATGTTCTGATGAAATCACCTCTATGGTGTCTAGATTATGAATTTAAGCACACTACTAGATTACTGGCAAGATTTCATCACTTTACTGTTGAAATGGCTAGATGTAACCGTAAGTTCTATGTTAACCATTTCTTTTCTTATACATAGAACTCTCTTCCGGCTTGATTTCCAGTCAAGTTTGATCTTCAAAAATTTAAATGCAATGTCAATCGTTATCTTCTGTCCTAATTTCTGTTTTTTTTTTATTGTTCTCTCTCCTTAATAATGTTTTTCTTTTTCTTGTACTCTTTCATAGTCAGTAACCCCCTTGCAACTTAGTGGCTTTATTGTCTTGCTTGGGGTGAAATGATAAAAAAAAATAATAAATAAAAATAGATTTAGTAATATTATGTCTAAACATGGCTACAAGTAAAACACTTTCAGTGCCACCCTCACTATTTTTATTTCAATTTCTCTTTTAAGAATCAAATATTGTGGAGTTTTGGTTGCTTCTGATTTCAATATTGATAGACAATAAGAACAATTCAAAAGTTTAGTTTATTTTTATTTTTTTTATCTGTTATAATTGTTCCTTTTGTTTCTCTTTCCATGTCTATTCTCACTAATCATTATATTTCTTCTCTTCATTCTCTCCTTCCTCTGTCTCCCTCTCATTTGTTCTCTTTTTCTCTGTCTCCCTCTCATTTGTTCTCTTTTTCTCCCTCTCATTTGTTCTCTTTTTCTCCCTCTCATTTGCTCTCTTTTTCTCCATCTCATTTGCTCTCTCTCTCTCTCTCTCTCACATTTGCTCTCTCTCTCTCTCTCTCTCTCTCTCTCTCACATTTGCTCTCTCTCTCTCTCTCTCTCTCACATTTGCTCTTACATCTCTTTCACTTTTCTCTCTCTCTCTCTCATTTGTTCTTTTTCTCTTTCTCACTCTATTTTCCCACTGTACCATTCCAGTTTACCATTTTCAGCTTTGGCCTCCTCACAACTCCCCAAACCACGTGCTTGCTGCTACTGCTGCTGCTACTATCGATAAGCCTTGCTTGATCTGCTGAGGCTACAATTTCCTTCCCTCACCAATGTATTGATTCTTTTTCTCAGTCTCTCCCCACTTCTACATCTCCTCTCTTAAAAAGTCTTTATTTCTTTGTTGCCTTCATCATCTCCAGCTCCTTTCCTTTTAACTTTTTGTTTCTTTATTTTTATCCCCCCCCCAAACGCGTATTTCTCACGTGCTTATTTCTCTGCTTCTAGTGTTCATTTCTCTCTTCTGCTTCTATTTCCCCAGCCATTGTTGTTGTCAGATGATGTTGCTGAGAATATTTGGTCAGATTTGGTGCCATACAAACCCCCACCTCCTTACCCTGGACATGGTAAGTTGACATTATCAAATTTCATAAACCATTTTTATCTCTTTTCAAAAATCATTTTTCTGCTTGATTTGATTTTTAAAAAAAAAAAAAAAAATAATTACCAGGTAAGATTGTCAAATCAAAAACTAAAATTTACATCTGGCTGTTTACATATTTGGGGGATTTTCTAAATTTTTCTTTAAATATTTTGTTATCAATGAAAATTCTGGATATTTTATATTTTATTTTTGATAAATATTTTATATTTTGTTGATCTTTTTTTTTTCTTTGGATCTATTTATAACCAATGGAATCTTTTGTCTATAAATAGATATGAATATAGGTTTTGTTTGGATTAAGTTGTGTCTTCCTTGCTATGCATCAGTGTTTATTTTATTTTCCGTTTGGATTCCTTATGTTGTATCCTTTATTGACAAATCTCAACTTTGGTAAGTGACTTTCTGTTGAAGACATTCCTTCTGATATTTTAATTATTTTATTACGTTTTGCGAACATTGTTTTCTTCTCACGATTGCTGAAAAATAGGCAAAACTCTTTCCATGGGGTTGTCGAGAGAAATTTATCAGAGCACAAGTGATAAGAAGGGCCATTTGCGTCAATTGTTTGAGGGCCTTCATGAGAGTAATACTGATATGAAGGCAATCTCAGAGAAAACAATTTTAATATGAAAAGGAGTTCGGCTAAGATTTCACTCAGAAGGTGAAACGAATAATTTCAAGAGATTTGTAGTTAGGAAGAAATTTCAGTTTAAAAAAAAAATCTATATCTCCTCAATTCAAATTGATGTCCACATAAAATCCTTTTGAGAATATCTTTTAGTAAACCATTTCTTACAAGGCATGCAATCTTCCTCCAAGTATTTATAGTTGATCATCTAAGAATGATGCAATGCACAGTAGTTTTAAACAGTATGTTTTTCTTTTATTGATAATTGTGTGTGGTGCACAATTTACAGGTACTTCAAATATAATTACTGCTTTGTCCCATAATATGTTACATTTGCATACACACTTTATACACTAAATGTAACAACTGTTATGGTACAGGCATAATAAAATATTTGACAATCTTGGACCTTGTGCTTGTAAAAAAGAAAAAAAAATAGTGTCAAAAGGATGACTTTTCCCTTAACATTGCTATTATTATAACTACCTTCAAGCCTTGACAATGTTTATTATTTAAAAAAAGCGATGATTTAGAGTTGTAATAAAACCTAAATATATGATGAAAGTGAATTTATACATTTTTTTCTGTTCTTGAGAATTTACAACAAAAATATTAAATACTATTTATTTATTAGATTGTTTATTTACAAAAACAATTTTATATTTACATTCTAAAAACTAATGCAATACAATAATTATAATTTATCATTTTATAAAGAAATAAATGTAAAAACAATTTTTAATTCATAAATTTATAAACATTTGCTAAATTATTAAAATATTTGAACCAACTATAAGGAAATCCTTATTATTTACCATTTTATGAAATTCAAATCAATTGCTAATTAGCTGTTTTGCCAACCATTTCAATAAACAATCTAATAAATAAATAAATAAATAGAATTGAGAATTGGCAACATAAATAATATATAAATTCACTTTCATATGTTTAGGATTTATTGAAATTCTAATCATCACTTTTTAAAACACTAAATATTGCCAAGGAGTGAACATAGTTAAAATAATAGTGTTATCAAGAAAAAAATGTCCTTTTGACACTTTTTTTTTTTTTTTTTTTGCAAGTACAAATGTCCAATATTGCCAAATATTTATTCTTATAACTGCTGATAATTTAAAAAAGAAAAAAAAATAATTACTTTTATTTAAGATGCATTTCCATTTTTATAGTCTGTATATTAATGTGATGAATTTCGGGTTCTGTTTGTTGTAAAAATTTAGCCATGTCTGTTGAATTTATTTGTAAAGTATTGCTTTGAGATCATTCATAAGTGAAAACCAGTTGTTGCAGAAATCTCGTATCATCAATTAAACAATTATTTTATAAACAACTTATTTTTTTTGTTTGTTCATAAAATTTTCAGTAAACTAAAAAAAATAATCAGTTGTTGAATGTGATTCACTACTGCTTTTTTAGTTGTATAGATTCTGTAGGCAATCATGGTCCTCTACAACTTCCTATCCTTTGTAGTTTTGCTTGTCTCCTTACTATTCCTTACCCTCACTGTCATTCATTTACACAAGTTCATTAGGTCAGTTACTTGCTGTTTCCTTTTGCACCTCTGTCAGTATGTCATATGATCATCAAATTCTCCTAGCCCTCTTTCCTCATTATGTGTTTAAAATTTTGTCTCTTTCTGATTTTAAGTATGTCCCTTTTTTTTTGTTTCCATTTTTCCTTAGAACTTCCTTTCCTTAAAATTCAAGTACTCCATTGATATTATTCTCAACATATCTGTTGCATAGTATCTTCTGTTCATTTACGAGGAAATTGTCTAGCATTTGCTACTATATCTGATTGATATTGCATTAATTCTTAATGAATTTTTCCTGTTTCTTAATACTTTGCTTAGCTTTTAGAAAATGTTTTTCATTATTCCAATTGTGCCTTCAGATTTCTGTATCACGTTTTCAGTCATCTGTTAAAACCCTTTTAAATTCCTATACTTTTAATGAAACAAATTTTGATATAATTTCTATGCCTTCCAAAAATACTGTAGCAATATAAATTTACTTCTGTAAGCTTTAACTTAGATATTTATATGTATAAAATAAAAGCAATTTGGATTTTTCATTTTTTTCTTTTTCTCTGCAAATTTCAGATGCAGACCCTAATTTAGAACTCCAGAAACTTTCAAAGGAATTTTATGCAGTTCCCCAAAAGCGTGAAAAGATTAACCAACTTGTGTCAAGTGCAGTGGAAGCATTCTGGCAGGACAGGCTCAATGGTTGCTCCTTGAATGACACCACGATGCCTGACTGCTTTTTGACCGTGTCAGATGACCTGGTCTCTGAAATGGATCAGGCAAGCTGCAGGTCTTACAAAAAAATGCTTTTTGACTTAACAAAAGAAATTATTGAAGAAGTATACCAAGGTGATGACAGCCAGGGTAATGATGGCAACAACAACAATCACCACCCTGCAAAGAATTACAGCAGTCATCCAATGGCGAAACTCGTTCACCGCAAATGCCATCCTGTCATTAATAAATATTACCGCCAAAGTCGGACTCCACCCAGCAGTCCTGAAGAGCTGCAGAAAGTTGTCAAAGACGCTGTGGCTGGTCTTTTGCAAGTGGACAATTCAGACACTGGACTTGGCTGCAGATTGGGCAGGATGCAGGAATTTGACAAGTGGAAAACATCGAAAAAGGACCATGTGGATCGGATTTTGATTCAAGAGTTGCAGGAAGAAGAGTCACAGTGGGTCGATTATGATGCGGATGTGCACGAGTTGAAAGTGCAGCTGGTCAACACTATTTTTGATTCTCTTATTACGAAAACTGTTGAAACCTTCAAAAATATTTACAACAAACGCAACCAACGACGGCAGCAACTGCAGCAGACAGTTTAGCAAATCTTTTTTTTTGTTTTTCTTTAACTGCTGACATTAACTTTGACCAAATGTCGGCCACAATATCTTAAAATAAAGGCCACTTACATTTTGGTTGGGTCCATCTTTTCCTTGAATCTGTTTTTTTTTTGAATTCTTGAAGTTGTGATTTCTTCAAGAATTTTTTTTTTTAACTTTTTATAATATTCTATGCAAATTCTTCTTGTAAAATTACAAGCCAAGAAAAACAATTCAAGGAATTGAACATGAAATTTATGTTTATATTAAAAAAAAAAAGAAAAAAGATTATTTAAATGTATATCTTTAACTTTTTGTTTTCATTAGGGAAAACATTTTCTGTTTGTATAACTTTTTCATGTATGCGACATCGGGAAACCTGAACCATTGTTTTTTATATACATGTGCATGTTTATAAAATAGTTGTTTCCTATTTAAAAAAAAAAAAATTGTTTAGAATGCATTATGCATTTATTGGAAAGGTATATAAGAACAATATTGGGGAAAAATGTATGACAAATTGGAAAAAGCTTTTGTGTGACACATTTCATCCTTTAGGACATCATCAGACTAAATGTGTTATGTTGATCCAACTACACATGTATATGAACGAGGGATGCTGGGAATTTTAAACTTAATGTTTTTTTTGTTTTTGTTTTTTTTTTTATACGCTAACCGATTTTATTTAGATTATTTTTGTTTCCATCACTTTTGTTATTAGGTATCTCATACTGTGATGATAGATCTGCACACCATAATGAAACTGACCAAAATTTTCACATGAGAAAAAATGCTATTCTGATTAAAGTAGAAAATAACTCACTATTAGAGAAATGTTTAGATAGTCTCTTGATCACAAGGTCACCCACAGTAAATTTTCTCCCAGGCTCTTACAGCATTTCACCATTCCTGGGAGATTTTCTATAATCACAATGTGGCATATCTAATAACAAAAGGGATGGAAATAAAAAAAACAAAAAAACAAATCTAAATAAAATCAGATAGATTTAAAAAAATAAAATTAAAATTTAAAATTTCCAGCATCCCTCGTTTGTGCACATGTGCATTCACACCAATGTAACAAATTTAGTCTGCGAAATTTTTTCCACTTTGTCATTATATATGATATCAATGTTAACTGTTCCATTATTTCACATTTGTGCCTCATCTTCTAAGCTGAAGAATATTTTGCAAGCTTTTTGTATTAAGTCATCTGTTAAGATTGTCTCTTCATCTTTAAATAAAGTTTGACAGTTATTTTTGTGCTTCAGTTAGTGTCTATGACATGAACACAGAAACTTATTGACTGCTAAACTTTTATTTCTCTTCACATTGTCAGGGTTCCAAGTCCATTTCAAGCAGACTGTTATTTATTTATTTATTTTTTTTAAATCAACATCACAGAATTTTTCTGCCAGTCTTTCTTGTCTGTCTCTTTAAATTATGGAGAGAAGAGATGTTTATAATTTTGGGAGATGACTTTTTACCTAATAAAAAAAAGTCCGCTTAATTATTTTAAAAAAATTTGATCATGGAAAACTAAATAGTGGTGGTAATTAAATTTGTTTATTTTAGCATCCAGTTTACACTCCTCCCCATTGTTTTTTAACAGCAGTAGAGCTTTATCCCTTGTTTCCTGTTTAGGATTGGGTTTCCAGTTTCTCCTAAAGTTTTCTCATTCCCTTTCACTTCCAGCAGCCCCTTGTCTTAGTGGCATTATCACCTTGCTTGAGGTGAATTGAGTAACAAGAAAAAAATGCAAATTAAGGTTAAATAAATCTGACTAAAATAAAATTATGAGTAGTGAGTATCATTGATTTTAGAAGTAAATTATAAGTGCCAGATATTAATATCATTTGAAGATTGGTTATGGAAATGTTAAGATTTGTTTCATTGTAAAAATTTTGCTTTGCCTTTTGTTTGTGTCGTTTTTATACATGACACAATTGCTTAAAAATAATCTTGACTATTTGTTCAAAAATTGTGTTAATTCTTTATTTTTTCTTTAAAAAGAAAGTTTTGCCATTTTGTAAAGGGCAGTGACAAATTGTTGCTTTCAGAGATTTTCTGGCTTCCTATCATGTTTTTGAGATTTTTCAAATTGTCTCCTGTTACAAATGATCTTTATGTATTGTTTCATGTTTAATGTTTATGATTTTACAGTTTTTAAAAGCCAGATACTTTTCGGCATCTCTGCGAATCATTTTCTTTTCTCAAGAAAAATGATTTGGTTTACAACTCGGTAAACAAAAAAAATCCGGTTTGTGTTAATCATTTATAAAGGCTTGAACTACTCTTTATGAGACGAGACTAATCGATATCTTTGTTGCCAGTCATTTTCTTAAGAACAAAAGAAAAAAAACAATAGAAGAGCAACATTTGAGATAAGTTTTAATAAGTAACTTTAATTTAAAATAAAATATTAAATTATTAATTTTAAAGCAAACTTTAATCATAATTTTTTTTTTTTTTAATCATCAGACAAAAACATCTTTATTTTGGTGAATTATTTTATTTTTTTTAATTCAAGATTTAAAAAAAAAAAAAAAAGCAGCACAAATGACTAGTTTACATTTTTTTTTCCTTGTAGAAAAGCCAAAAAAATGGCAGGGAGGAAGATAAACTTTTCAGATGTTATAAATTTTATATTTATAAAAAGTGAAAAACATACAAGAAAATCCTTAAGAAATTACTGCACAGAATATTTACATAAGTTATGTTTTTTGGAAGATATTTAATTAATTTTGTAAGGAAGTCTCAGGAAATGAAGCATAAAAAATGATTTTATTAAAGTTGTATGTTTTTTTATTATAAAAACAATTCATTTTACAGATGTCTGATTTAAGTGTTAATATCTGTCATTTTTAAATTGTGTAAACATTGACCTCTCCCCCCACCCATCTTACCTACTGTTATGAAAATGACCAAGTATCTGATTTATTGTATTTGTTGGTTTGCAAAGTTTTCTCCCTCAACTGACCTTGACCAGTTGAACTTGGCAGTCTATTTTTTACGTCATCACAAAAAAATACCAGTGACATTTCTCAGCAAAACATTATCTTTGCTTATGACCAATTACAAGGCATTGAATTTTTGTTTGAAACAAGCAAACAGTAGAAGAATTGGCAGTAAAACTTAACACTCCTTTCCTAACCAGTGATAATTAATTATTTCATAACAATGAAATTTTAGTCAAAAAAAAAAAATAAATATCCATTTGATTATTTTCTAAAAGAATTTAAATATTTTATACAATTTGCTTCTTGAATATCTCAATGTTATTAGTTTTGCAGTCAGATAAACCAAATTGTTGATGTTTTTCACCAAAGAACAAAAGGATTTATGAGTGGTCTTTTCTTTCAAATGAAAATAAATCTAAATTTTCTTCCAAAAAGATCTCCGACCGTAATTGCATATTAAATGACTTTTAATTCTGTTTCTATGTGAGCCAGTTCGATGAATGTATAAATTCTGTTTTTATTGAATGAAGTTGAATTATGAAGAAAAGGAAATGTTTGTTACGATTCGGTTATTGAATCTCATTTCTAATCAATTCAGAAAAAAATCTACAAATTTTTTTTTTTATTCTAGTTATTTGTACAAACATCCGAATGTGCATAATGTTAAATAAAGAAAAAGATTAAATATCACCAATATTGTTTTGTTTTTTTTTTCTTGATTTTCATCAACAGGTTTAAATGCAATCACAGATTATATGTTTAATAAGACAAAACAAAACAGCAACCCATTTTTACAAGAAAGACTTTTAATGACAGAACAACTGTTGTCATATCTGTTATCCTGACTTTATAGAAATTTTCTGTAGCAAGAGAAAATATAATGGCATGTGTTGCCATCGAGTAAATGGTTTCAACCTACCCTGGTTTACATGATTGGATTGACTAAACTGAAAGTAGAAAGAAAAGATGACAAGTTATGGGCTATGATGGTTTGCTTGTCAAAGAGGAACTCCCCTTCTACATTAAAGATTTTAGGACATAAAAATTGAAATTTGGTTAAGACTTTTACACAAATGAATTATAGTCAGCAATATGGCTTAACGAAAAGATGTCTCTCCAGAAAAGCAAAACAATGACAACAGATGATCACTGTTTTACAACTTATTACATCTGCCCAAAATTAGCAAGAAATGTAAAATTCTTTTCAACATCAAAACCAATTAAGGAAAATTTTTTTTTCTGTTATCTGAAACAATCTGTGATAAATGCTGAGATTGTTATGTGGATAGGTAGGTTTTTTTTTTGTTTTTTTTTTTACTTGGTGTACTACTGATTTACAATTGTTTCAAAGTTAGTCTAGTACAATCAAATGTCAATTGTTTAATAACATGGCACATGTAAATATAGAATTTCACTTGCACTGCATGTCAAAGTCTAGCAAATGATTTTATTCAATGTAATATAAAACAACGGTTGTGTTTTAATAAGATAGTCAGAACTGGTCTTCAGTTACAAAACACTTTACAGAACCTGCCAGTTTTGTTTTATTAAAGAAAATAATTTCCATTGACTGAGAAATTACAAAATTATATTTAGTTTTATCTGAATATAAAGTTTACCATTTAGCAAACATTTTTAAGCAAAGTAAACTTTGAAATAAAAATGTTTTAATTTAATGTCAACGATAAACACCATGACCATCCCTCTCACCCATTTGTCTCTTCAAAATAGAATTTAGGCCCCGTTATAGGGTAATGTTTAAATACAAGAAACATTTGGCATTCATTGACCAAATAGTTAATTATTGGTCAAAATTTATAAAAAAGATTTTCAGGAAATTAGACTTCTCCCATCCACAATATTGATGGTTGAAATTAAAAAGTATTCATTGCTGTGAAAATTTTAAACAGCTCACTTACCAGTTCAAAAGCGTCTCTGAGTCTTTATGGGTGACAAATTATTTATCCGCCCTCCAACCTCTCTCTCACAGATGGGATATGACAAACCTCTCACTGTTCTATTGCTACTACAATGGAAAGTGCTTGGATGAACTACATTCCTTTCTTTCTGCGAGATTTTTCATTTTCAATCACTACAGTCTTAACCTGTTCAAGTCTAGGATTAATAGTTATCTTCCCCTCTTATCCACACAAATTGCCTTTTAACATACTCCTCTACTGTGAATTGTGCCCAGCCCTTGTATAGGGTGAAACTCGCCGTGTTTAAAAAAATTAAGACAATTTCTATCCTAAAAACAGGGCTGTGAAAAGAGTTACTTCCCTTGAATTTAATTATTTGCTGCCAGAGTAATGGTTGAACTTAATGGTAATATTAGCTGTTTCCCTACAAGGAAACATTGCTCTTTCCAGTATTGATGGGGTGGTGTCTTCTTCCTAACCTTTTACTTGAAGTAGTGTTGAATGTCAGCATATTGTTTATCATTATTTTCTCTTTGAGTACATGTGCTATCCATTTTACTTGTTGCTGCTGTTGGTAGTCATCAAGTGATGTGGTTTCTATTATTTGCTACAGTTCTTTGTGAATCTGTATCACCAGTTCACAATGTTCAAAGAGATCCTCAGGCTTCACTCACTCAATACCATTGATCTTAAGAAATGGTTGTATACAGCTAAGAGTTTAGATATTTCTGAACAAGATTGGTGCCATGAATGGCATCTGTATGAAAATCTCAATTTGATAAGGCTATGACTCTAGTTTGCAGGTTAATGTTTTGGTTTTGTAACAATTTGCAGTGTTGGATGAAAGTATGTCCTATACAGCCTATTCTACGTTCAATTTCTTTTTCTCCTACACTAAATGCTGAAGTATCTGTAGTGTTTAGTGTTTACTAATTTCACATCCTGAATTTGGGTCATCACTGCTTTCATTTAAGGTTTTATTGATTAAAACCAAATTAACACAAAACTATGAAAATCTTATAAGAAAATTCAACCTAAGCAGTTTGTAAATAAGGATTATTTGATAAGATTATCTATCTTCATAACTTGAATTTTAAAGAGGTTATTTATTGAATAAATATACATTGGCTGGCCACTTCAAAATATTGCAGTTTTCTATTTTTTTTTTTTTTCTTTTAGGAGAGGAGGCCAGGGGGGATCAACCAATCTTCTATGTGCTGTGTTCCTTCAGGATGTAGAAAGTTGTGGAGAGCCCTGGCTATTAGATGTAGCAGTTTTTCTCCCTTTGCTAATGCCCCACACAAGCTTGTCAGGTAAGTGGCTCAATGCCTTCTTCTGTCTCTCTTGCCTTCAATAGGCCCCATGAAGGTTAAGTTTTCCAAGCCCTCTTTCCTCATTATATGTCCAAGGAATTTCAGCTGTCTTTTCCTGATTCTGAGTAGAAGTCTTCAACCTGTTGCCATTTTCTTTAAGACTTGATGCTTACTCGTTTCAGCAATGAAATTTTCAGTATCCTTCCATAGAACCCTATTTCTGCTGTCTCTAGTTTTCTCCTCATCCGTGAGGAGATTGTCCAACATTCATTACCATATGAGAATGGATAACACATCACAATCCAACACTTTTGTTTCTAACAATTTAAAATTTCTTAGAACTTTGCTTCACTTTTAAAATGCCTTTCGTCCATCCAATCACAACTATAAATATATATTACATTGATATAAATGTATTGGAGATTTTACAAACTATTCTTCGACCAAACGTTGTTCCTAATATTCATGAATGGTTCTCCTGATGTCATCAGTTCTTGACACAATTATTTATTCTTGTCTTAATATTAAGTTTGATAGATTCAATAAAGTCAAACTAGCAGCCGATCTAAAAAAAATTAGCTTAAATTCACAAGAATAATTTCATATTTACAACAGGCTAAAAATTAATACAATTAAAACTAATGTAATTCAATATTTATCATTTATAAAGAAATAAATATGAAAACAATATTCATGAATTTATAAACATTTACAAAATTATTAAAATATGTGAACCAACTAAGGAAATCCTTATTTACCATTTTATAAAGTTTGAATTGATTGACAATCAGTTGATGTTTTGCCAACCATTCCAATAAACAGTGTAAATAAGCAATCTAATAAATAGTGTTTATTATTTCTGTTGTCAATTCTCAAGAACAAAGAAAATGTATAAATTCACTTTCATGTTTAGGTTTTAATACAATTTTAATCATTGCTTTTTAAAACAATAAAAATTGCCGAGGAGTGAAGGTAGTTAGCTGTGGTGTCAAAACACTGTCATTTTGACACACCGTTTTTTTTTTTTTTTTCAGTCATAAAGGGCTATGTTTGCCACATTTAGCCTGTCATCTAACTTTGATTCTTTTCTCTTTCTTCAAAATAAATAAAGTGAAAAATAAAAATTATCTGTACCGTAATTACAAAGTAATGCATAGAATATAGTTTTTTTTTTTCAAATTTGTTTATTACATTTACTGTTCAGTACACTAGTGTACTGTATAAATATTTATAAATAAATTAGAAATGTTACAAATGGTACAAGAGTGACATTAAGTGAGACTGCTAGACATAAATCCATCCGTTATATGCATAACATACCTAAAATAGCTGTCAAGTACAACCTCTCACTTAGCGACGAGGTTATGGGAAAAGAACCAAGTTGTTAAGTGAATTGTGGCTGTAATTTAAAAGCAGGCTCCACTATGGGAGAACTTGCTCTCAATAATCGCTATGTTCTTTGTAATTGATATAATAATGTACTTGTAAAATCTACATATTACGTGATCCCTGACTATCTTTTGACTTAGTTTAGGCTTCATGTATAGAATTTGTATAATTCGTAGTCTTTAATAAAGAAAACGTCACAATGATTACAAAATATATTTTCATTGCATTAATTGATAATGAAAATATTGGCTTATGTGCAAAAATTATGCTAAAATATATAACTAACATCTGAATTAGTCACTTCACTTTTGAACATCATTTTTCTTCCCATTGAATGTTTGATTTATAACATTGGAAACATGTACAGGTTGCCTGTGTCAACGTGTTCTGAAGGTTTGACTTATAACATTGGAAACATGTACAGTTGATTCGTCAAGGAGGTGACTTCTTGGTAATATTGTCCCGGTGGGAGATGACCCCCAGCATGTGGCTCCATTGGTTAGTGCCTTGTGAGTGAAACTGGTTTGACAAAAATGTTCAGAAGACATCAAGGTTTGTGCTGATAGATATTCATAAGTCTTCAATGTGCAGATAAAAGCTATGGTTAACCATTGATAGAGATTTTTTTTTTGGTATTTCTTCTAGATGTAGGACATCATGACACTTTACTAATTCCTAGTCTTTATTATCTGTGAATTGCTATGCATTCTTGGAAAGATATTAGTGGAGACATATTGTCACTCAAGGCAAGAGAATCCAGTCTACCCTGTATGTTAACAAACAGTACAAGTTGAAAATAATTTGGGGGATATAAGCCATCATAATTCACCACCAATTCCTTTTCTTTATTATCTGCAAATTTTCATCAATTCTTGGGGAAATATAGTAAAATGATTTCCTGTTGCCTTTTCCACATTTTGGAATTGAGTTTCCCCTTTTTAGATTGGTTGCCACACAAGGCTAAGGAAGCCTGTCTACCTTGCTATTTACCCATAGCTGAAGGATAAAAGACAAATTTATGCTTCTCCCAAGGACATTAGTGGAAAAGTGAACACAACAGATTATTCTGGAATTTAAATTTGGCACCAATATTCAGAGAATTTAAAATGATTATTATTTTTGTGTATCATTTTACTTAGAATTATTGCCACATGACGTAAACAATAGTCAATGTATTATTACACAAGTTAGCCATAATTAATCAATGGTGCCTTTTTTTTTTATAGCCATTTGTTGATTATCATTTTGCCAACTAAGACTGTTTTTACATAAGTAGCAAAGTAATCATTCTAAGTAATGTGTTAACCGAAATAAGTGCTGCATAATTTGTTATGTTTGAATTTGGCTCATCAACTCCACTTCCTCTGCCAATAACTATTACACTATATGCACATTCATATCTCAGGGCAAAAAACAAAGAAAAAAAACAAAAAAAAAACAACCACCCCCAGTAACCTGTCTATTTGAAGATGCATCGGCCTGAAAAAAAAAAAAAAAAAAAAAAGCATATACAAACCGAAAGTTTCATTCAGATAGCTTTAAAAAACTCATGGAACAGACTTCTGAGAGCTGCCAAATCCACTTTTTTGCCTTGATAGAGGCCAAAGCGTTTACGTGACTTTGTAGATGATGGATTATTTTCCACCCTACAATCCCTTTCCCCATAGACTATGTTGCAAGTTTATTGCTATTTTCATGGAAAATGTTTCTTCGTTCAACTAATTCAGACCTTGTACACAGGAGTAAACCATCCTCATTCCATTTGCAAGAAGGAAGTTCAATTCAGAAAGCTTCGTTCTGAGAACTGTTACCCCCCCCCCACCTGCCAGATACTACAAACTTAACCTCTTCAAGTTTAGGGTCAACGGTTACCTATCATACATATCCTCCCTCACTTGCTCCTTCCCCCTCCTACATTCATACAACCACCTCATTCAGTAACCCTCTACCTTGAGTGGCTTTTGTACTGGGTGAACATTTAGTAAAAAAAAAAAAAAAAAAAAAAAGTCAGGCATTTGTAATCAGCCAGAAGCAAAACTAGTGTAAAACTTTTCTTTTTTTTTTTAAATCAATTAACCACCAAGGAAGGTGATAATGCCACTAAAACACAAGAGGTTACTGGAAGTGAAAGATAATGTGAGAACATAACGAACTGGAAACTCAATCCTAAGCAATAAACAAGGGAGAAAACTCTACTCATGTTCAAGATTGGGAAAGAGTGTGAACCAGATGTATTTAAAGGCATAAGGTAGACCATATTTAGTTTAAGTCTCACTTGATGATATAGAAGATTGTTGAAAGGAAGAAAAGCCTTTTGGAAAAAAAAAAAAAAAATGTTTCAGTCCAAGAACAATTCCTGGTTGACCTACACTTTGACCTCTATAGACAGGCAGTTGTAAGTTAACCTTTTCAAGTGTTAAACCAACATCAGCTTTAATTTCAGAATTCTTGAAACCTTACCATTAAATAATGGCATCAGTCTGTTCTTGGCAATTTTAAATCCCAGTGGCAAGCTCTTGAAGGCATTCTTCCTCAATATCCCATCCCATCTGCATGGAAAATATTATCCTGAAAATGATCAGCATTACAATAGATTGGAATTTTCGAGCGGGGAATGCCTTAACTGCTTCGATATTGGCAATTGCTACCTCACCAATTAACATTACAAACCTATTTCTGAAAACAAGTCCTTCTTACCCACAAATGTTTGGTTTCCATTTCCTTTTCTCCTTGGGTTCGTTAAAAATAGACGTTGCCTTATCAAATAACTTGACAGTGGAATGCTTTTCTGGTTCCACTCTCCCACCTACAATGTTAATAAATTCTCCATTTGTTCCACTAATTTACCACAAGAATAATTTGATTCTATTGTGATGTCTGCTTGTTACATTGAACTTTTTCTCTGCATTCTTCTTGATTGCCATTACAGTGAACGGCAAAAATCCCAGCCCTAAAAACTACTCGGCCAACCCTCACCACCTGCCAGTCGGTGAATGATTTGCATTTTATCTTCAAATGTTAGCAATTGACCTGATTTCTTTACACTTTGTGTCAGAAGAGAAAATTAGTGAACCAACCTTTTTTTTTTTTTTTTTTTTTTATTATGCCATAAAAACTTTAAATTGGTAAAATATATGAACAGGAAATACTTCAGAAGAGTAAGCAAACATTTTTTTCTAATTAAATCAGAAAATATCACTTGAAGTCGCTAAATAATTTTAATTTTTCATTAGAGATGAATTATTAGGCAATAAAAAAAGTATTGCTTCACAACAAAAGTTAAACTGAAGTGCCCACAAAACAAACAGTAATACACAAGATTGTAATATCCTATTCCATTTTTCTATACTAAAGTTCACACGATACAATACTCGAGAGCCACTCAAGGCAGAGGGTTACCGTTAAAATGGTTATGATGGAGATGCGTGATATAAATGAAAGAAGAGGTAAAGATTATAAGGATAGATAACAATTGACCCTTGAACAACATGTGGAAACTTTTCTCACAAGATTGAACCACACAAAATAATGAAAGTACGTCTATACTCAAAAATATAAAAATAGAAATACACCTCAAATTTTATCTCTTACCACACTTTTAAATAATAACAAATTTACATTCAGACTATTGTCCCCATCTTTATTGTTATCACAATCTTTTGTCCATTGTGCCTTCTGGCCTTCATCAGATGACCTTGTCACTTCAAGTAACCTTCAATGAATTTTGAACTGAATTTAATCTTCGGTTCAGTAGCCTATTGGATGAAAGCATTGGTCAGTTAATTCAGTGACATAGTAATTGCAAGTTCACTTGGACACGGTGGAAAATGAGGAGAGCAGTACTAAGTAAGAACTAGATGAGATATCCCTCAACATAGATGTCAAAACAAGAACAATCTATCCTTGTAATGTGTTGAGTTCAGATTACCCTGAAGTTTACCCAGGTTGACAATCAAAACAGCTAAAATGTGATAGCAACAAAAATGAGGAGGAGGAAAAAAAAAAAAAAAAAAAAAAAAAAAAAGAAACGAATAATCCACATGTAAGTAATAATTGCCCATCCCAGAAACTAACTAGTGCAACATGAATTCACCACTTTACCTGCAGGGATACAATAAGTGTCCATATGCCATTAAACATAATCCAATTTGCAGGAATTGCCTTTTTCAGATAATGTGTGATGTGATAAGTAAAGAGGTATAGTAGCTGTGGCAGGCACGGTGTAGACCGAATACATCATTTGACTGCAGAATGATTGTTAAAGCAAAAAAGATGGGGGCATTGAAGCACCAAATGCTGAGAGTTTTTCTTGGACAAGTCACAAGGCTATACATGTGAATTCTAGACAGACATCACTAATATGTGAAAACTGCAGGTGCTCATGCGTGATGCAAGTACAGGACTCTTGGTGACTGATGTGGATGGTAATGATCAAATGTATGGAACATCAAATCCCATCCCAATTCAAATCTGTTCAACAGATCAATCAATGTACTAGGCAGCATACACAGCATTCCATGGTTTTGTAGACATTGAGCAGCAAGGGTACCATTATTGACACCATGGTAATGGGTACTATTTTGCCTCAACCAGAAAGAGTGTAGCTTTGGATTGTAGAAAACTGGCACCATAGCACATACTTCCAGTTCTTTTAAGTAACCAAGTTCATGTGTGGAGGAGACTGCATGCAGCTTTGGAACCAGTTGGTAAACAAGGTGTCGTGCAAGCTCGTGTAGGCTCTGTAATGGTGTGGAGTAAGTTCTGTTGAGTGTCATGATAATTGTGACATACACAGATCCTATTTCACAGGTCTGAGGGTTTGATCCAACAACCCTTCCGCATTGGGTATAGGCGACATGAAACTAGTATCAGGAACATGTTCAGCTGACATAGAGGGACTAACTGCTCAACAGATTTAAACCCCATTGAACATATATAGGACATGTTGCAAACCTTACTAAATTTCCTGTAACCACACCCAACAAACCTCAGTTATAGAGAGCCTTAAAACATAGAGGTAGGAGTTACTGTTTTTTTTAATTTTTTTTTGTGAGGGGGGGTCACTTCAGTTTAAGAATATTTAATAAACCAAATAAACAATCATTTGTAAAAGCTCACTTGAGCTCTGTGTTGATGGATTTGTGTTTTTTGTTTTTTAAATGGCTCATCAACCCCTTGTAAGTTATTTTAAAGTTGTAAAAATAAAAAAATAAAAAAATGAAAAAAATTTACAATCCCAAAATTTTTCAAGTTGTTATCTCCCATAAATTAAAAATATAATGATTTTCAAATACAAATCCCACTATCCCCACCCCCATTGTTGAGGGGAGAAGAGGTGGATTCATACCTTTCCCAAAGTTATTTACGTGTAAGTATATGTAACAAACTCAGCTCTCTCATTCCAGGCCATTATCCTTTACGCCACCCACACATCCATGATTATAACGCACCTGATTTTCCCAAGTAGTCAAGTGAATTCATACATTACTTTGGTTCTTGAGAATTTACAACAAAAATATTAAGTACTACTTATTGAGATTGCTTATTTACTTGCAACATTCTAAAAACTAATACAATGCAATATTTATCAATTTATAAAGAAATAATTTGAAAACAATTTTTTATTCATAAATTTATAAACATTTATTAAATTAAAATATGAAATCCTTATTATTTACTATTTTGTAAAGTTTGTATCAATTGGCAATTAGCCAATGTTTTACCAACCATTTGAATAAACAATACATAATGTAAATAAACAATCTAATAAATAATGTTGATTATTTTTGTTGTCAATTCTCAAGAAGAAAGAAAATATATAAATTCACTTTCATATGTTTAGATTTTATTACAATTTTAATCAAAATTAATGAAAAGTGAAGGGTGTTAAAATAATAGTATCAAGGAAAAAAAACAAAAAAACACTATCACACATATCACTAAGATTTTTGGTTGTGAGCTTAGTCTTAAATTTGTCTTTTAAAACAAAAAGGATTTTTTTTTTCTTTTTTCATAGCAAAAAGACTAAAATGTAAAACATGTATTTTCTCATAAAAAAAAAATACAATAAAAACTGATGGTTGACCCAGAAAATTGAAACGGAAATTTGTCAATTTAGGATAAAGAAAATGAGATTTTTGAATTTCTATTAATGTGTTTTATAAGAAATTTATCAACAGCCAAATATACTATTCAATAAATCATGAGCCAAAAAGAGGAAAGGAATGTGAAAATGACAGATCATGAAAAGACAAAATACACAAGAACGAGAAAAATCTTGTTTGTTTTATTAACTTTTTGGGAAACTACAAATGTCAGACATGGTTTGTTTGTCCCTTATCACACAATTGCACGTCTTTTTTTGTGTTGGACACAAAAAAAAGAGAAGTAAATGCATTAAACAGTAAGGACACAAGACTGACCGTAGGCTGAATGGTGACATTACATACGTACGCACACACACTCACAGTTTTGTTTTTTTAATAAAAATCCTATTTAAATGTAGAAGCTGTAGGGGAGGTAATTCTTTTTAAATTTAATACCAGCAATGAGAAAAGTGACAGATAGAGATAGTGACAGATAGAGATAGTGACAGATAGAGATAGTGACAGATAGTGACAGTGACAGATAGTGACAGATAGAGATAGTGACAGATAGAGATAGTGACAGATAGAGATAGTGACAGATAGAGATAGTGACAGATAGAGATAGTGACAGATAGAGATAGTGACAGATAGAGATAGTGACAGATAGAGATAGTGACAGATAGAGATAGACAGATAGAGATAGTGACAGATAGAGATAGTGACAGATAGAGATAGTGACAGATAGAGATAGTGACAGATAGAGATAGTGACAGATAGAGATAGTGACAGATAGAGATAGTGACAGATGGAGATAGTGACAGATAGAGATAGTGACAGATAGAGAGTGACAGATAGAGATAGTGACAGATAGAGATAGTGACAGATAGAGATAGTGACAGATAGAGATAGTGACAGATAGAGATGGTGACAGATAGAGATAGTGACAGATAGAGATATGACAGATAGAGATAGTGACAGATAGAGATGGTGACAGATAGAGATAGTGACAGATAGAGATAGTGACAGATAGAGATAGTGACAGATGAGATAGTGACAGATAGAGATAGTGACAGATAGAGATAGTGACAGATAGAGATAGTGACAGATAGAGATAGTGACAGATAGAGATAGTGACAGATAGAGATAGTGACAGATAGAGATAGTGACAGATAGAGATAGTGACAGATAGAGATAGTGACAGATAGAGATAGTGACAGATAGAGATAGTGACAGATAGAGATAGAATCTCTAGTGAGTAAAAGATATATTTTTTCAATTTTAATAAGAGAGAGAAAAAAAAATGGCATTAATTACTGCAAGGTAAATGTTTGAGAGCAAGTCTATAATCAAAACTGGTTTTTAGAGTGCCCCAGCAAAGGATCTTAATTTATATTTAAAATTAGTTACCCTCCCCACCCATCTTTTTTAAAAAATCTGGACACCAATAAATCATAAATAAACTTCTCTAATTGCGATTTTCTTTTACTGAGAGAGGAAAAAAAAAAAAAATTTTTTTAGAAAATGAATAAAAAATACAATAAAAGAAGTGTTGTTTTATGCATTTCTTAATATTTTGTTATAAAAAGAAAAAAATGATAATCACAGGAGAGAAAAAAAATCTGTATAAAAATTGGAAAATGAAATTTATTTTTTTATATGTAGAAAAGGAAATTTTCAGCTTAAAAAAAAATTGACAGTTTAACTTAAATATTTACATTCAACATCGGTGGTATATATGACTGCTTACTTAACAAGACATCAATATTGGCGGAATTCTGTCTTCCACTTTTTGAGATTTGCTCAAATTATTAAAAAAAAATTTTTTTTTTTTTTTTTTTAATTAAAAGAAAAAAAAATTACAAGTCTATGTCAGGGCAACATTATACAAAAGAAAACTAGAAACTAAACAGAATGGGGTCGACAATTAAAAAATAAAAACACCTGCCAAAACGAAATATTACAACATTAGTTAAGTGGCCAATGGCCTTGGTACAAACTCAGACGATAATTTTTATACTTAACCAATCTGAAAAGTGAAGAAAATATTTTCTTTGTTCAAGAAATGAAAACTTTTCTCTTGCATTGTGCCTAATTCTAGCAATTCGTTATTTAACCTGAATCTTGTTCTCTATCCTTCAGTCCTTAAACACAATCATGCACACTTTCAGAGATTCGAAAAATAAAATCCTGATCAAAACAAGCCTCCAAGTCAGTTTTTTCTTCATTTTTAACTTGCATCATTTTCTCTTTTTTCCTCCAAAAATTAAAGATTTCCAAAGAGAACAAAGAAACAAAACTTTATACAATAACATTTTTGTTCTCTACGAAATGCTGACCGAACAGTTATTTTTCCTTTATAGGCAAGTTCGTATACTGGCTTAAAATTAGCCCAAAAGGAGAGGCACCTTTTACAGAGTGGTGCCCAACCCTACTGGCTCATGTGTTTGAACTTCGTATCATGGGATTATCCTCTGTTAGTGGAGTGGTCAGGGGCGTGCTTGTAGCTGATCGTGTCTGAGGTTCCTTCCCACCAGTGGCCACAGCTGTCGCCGATGCTTGTTGTTCAGGAGATTCTTCAATACGTGATTTTCGCAGGGTCGCAAAAATGTCCTTGAATAGAGACCGGTAAGGGGGAGGGCTTGTTACAGATTCTCCAACATCAGTGTTCACTTCAACACAACGGTGTAGGTTAACAAGGAGGGTCTGCACTTCCTTGTGTGACACGCGGAAATTTCGGTCGGCCTCATCATCATCAGCGTCGGCACCAGTCCGACTCCGGCGAAGCTTGTGCTGCAGTAAAGCTTCATATTTCTGGCACAAAGCGTAATACTGCGACTCAAGTTCACTAAGGATGGAAACGTTCGACTGGACCCCATTTCCAGACAGTTGTTCCCGTGTCTCCATAAGGACCTTGTGGATGGACTCATTGCTGCCATACACACTGCCTCCATCCTCTAACCTGGCAACCTGGCAATTCAAATGAAAAAATTATTTTTCATTCTTACAATTGATCAATAATATATTGTTCAAAGCAAAAATTAATGTTTAAATAAATACATTTAAATTGGGATCAAATATGGATCTGAATCTGACAATTCAGAACGTTATAAATCATACTAATGTTTAACAAGTCAAAATGCACATGAAACGTGATTAACCAATTAAAATCAATCCTAAAAATAAAAATACCAAACTTGCTTTCCTTTTTTCTTCATATTTCATTCTCTAATGAAGTTTTAATAAGAGTGAAAATCTTAAATAGGAAACGTTTATCAATCTATCTTATCACATTTAACTTTGTAACGGATTACCTCCCCTTCCTATAATATTTACATGGCTTCATTTAAACTTTTAAAACTTGAAAATTCCATGTCTTTGAAATTTATAATTATTTACTAACTTTAATTTTGCATGGTAATGATAAAAATAGCCATTTCCATACAGGGAACATTTTTCATTCATTGACCATTGGTGTTACTGTCAGTTAAAAACTTTTTATATATAAATGTTTCAGGAATTATCACATTTTTTTTTTTAAATATATAAATGCAATTTTCCTTGTAAACCTTGTTTGGAAGTCAACATCTTGATTATATCATTATTTTCCCTTCTAGCTACATATTGTACCCATTTTTGTTGTTGCTGCTGCTGCTTTTGGAAGTGTTTAAGTGATGTGAATTTGTAGTAACAGTCTATAGGATCTGATGAAGGATCACTGTCTTTAAGACAGTACACAATCAATAAGTAATTTATATATTTAAATATATAGAAGAAAGAAAAAAAAATTTACAACCTTTTAAAATGTGTTTTTTTTTTCATTTATTTTCTACTGCTTACCAACTCTTTGTGGGTTATTTAAAGTGTAAACATATTTGGGATTGTAAGAATAATTCTTTCTTTTACAAGTAAATATTGCATTAACAATTTTTTTTCAAATAACCATGATTTGTTCAGACAAGTCCTACTATTTAACCCATAGTTGAGAGAAGAGAAGATGAACTCCTACATTTTGTAAGGGTTTTTTTTTTTTATTTTTTCCAATGATGTTCACCATGTACAAGTCCCAGGATCCACTCGAGCTAGAGGGTAACAGAGTAAGAGGCATAGTTTATGGGGATATGTGGGGAAGACAAGACTGTAGTGATCGGGAAAGCATCTTCTTCGGAGCCAGTTCCACAGAGCAGCGATTCATGAGAAGAAACTGCTCGAATGGAACCTGCATCACACCAAAGGAATATGAAAGGAATATGAAAGGAATGAGGGGGGGGTCACTACAATTTGTGTGTAAGTGAATGCTTCAAATCTAATTGGAATTCAAATTCGGCTCTCTGATTTGTTATTCCGTTTTAAAATGCATCTCTGTTTATGAACAAATAATTTAGATGCAATGGATATTCGTCCATTTCATTATTCATTTAAATCTTTCATGTAGTTTTTAAAAACATTACTTGGTGTGAGGTTTGGGAATTATCATTGAATTACATAATGATCTTTTTATTTTAATGTAATCATTAATGTGTTAATTATATGAGAAGAATGTATGAAGTATTATACACACATACAAGGTTCCTTTCCAACTGCACCATATATATATATATCTCACATACACACAATCTCACCTTTTGATGAAGGACTCAACTTTAGTGTGGTTAATAATTGGTTGACTTATTTATATAATTCTATCTCTGTCCTATTGTAAATGCTGTTTTTTTTTTGTTTTTTTTTTAAAAATCATTTCACTCCAAGCAAGGCAATAAAACCTCTAAGATGCAGGGAGTTATTTTAGCCAAGCAGTTAGCAGCAAGGAGTTGTCGAACTGGGTTTAAACTTCTGTTCATGGAAAAAGAACATGAAGAAATGATGCAATTGACTTTTTTTTTAAGTCCTTTGTTAAAAATGACAAACATACAATAATTACATAAATTAGTACAGTATTTGTGGAGTAAGAAAATTTAAAAATAGATTCTAACAGGATGAATCTAGGTTCTGTATTTGTTTTATATAAGTAAAATAAACTAGAAACAATCATTCATGGTTTCATGGTTTACCTATTTGAATTTTCTGATGATTCTTAAGTTCATGATTGAATAAACTCCTGAGAGTTCCCTGGTTATAAAATACCCTACTGCATCATTAAATATTTTAACTTAATAAATTTAACAAAATATTGCAATAACAATCATAAATATGAATGCAGGCCATTAACTAAAAAAATAAGAGGGTATAAATGGAGAGATTTGAAACTGACAACTTTTTCCATTTCACTGGAGCAGACATTAATTTCATGAGAGCATTATCACCTCTTTGATCTTTTTCTCACTGAAACCAATCAACATTTCTGGCATGCCTTTACCATCTTTGCTTGTGATCAAAATAGAATACTCCATTATTTATGAGGTTCTGGCAGGGCGTAATGGTCATGCAAATTAAGGAGTATTAGAATATGATTATTTTATTTCTCAGGAAAAACATTGACCAATGGAAAGATTTTCATCAGGTTTTTAAAGCAATTGGTATAAAGTATATAATTTTCATTAATTTTAGAAATCCAGGTATTTCCAGCCAATTTAAATATATCCTTTATAGCTTTTGCTACTAATTCTTTATAGCTTCAGAAGGAGAACCATCATTACATTCTTCCTAAAACCAGATCTGATTCAAGGTACACTAATTCCCACTACTGGCTGGATCTAAATGCTCTGAAACCCAAGACTGAACTAAAATTCTGTCAACTGCACATGGGCTCTACACATACCTTCTGTTTTTACTTAAAGAAAAAATAAGCAATACAATCCAGAATTTCCACCCAATAGCACCCACTTGTACCTCAAAAACAAAATAAAAACTAGTGCTTATCTGAGCTTAAGAAAGGCTATAAAAATGCATCAACGCAACATTTTAGGCTGTCAGATGGCATCTTGGCCCAGATTCACAATGCTCATTGGAAAGTGATCTATCTCCAAAAGACAACTGACAATCCCAAAGACACAGTAAATCCCAATTCACCCTCCCTCTGTAGACTCCTTTTACAACTCCACTTATCTTCTTTCAACGAGAGACATTTACATCAATACAATTGTTCATTTCTTCTTTGTTCTGTTACCATCCACTTAATATAACAGATAAAGAAAGAGTAATTACTACTAAAAGGCATATTAGTGTTGTATACATTAGTATCATTTGAGAACACCAACAAACTAATCATGACTTAATACTTTAGTCAGATCAGTATTTGCTCACCTTTCCTTCGCTTGTCATGTATGGTTCATCGTGTTCTACCTCTTTGCCGAGGACACCTGCAGGTAGACAAGGTTTGATCTCATTGCCACAACGACGACAAATCTTCTCAGAGCGGAGCTGCAACTGCTTTAACTCTGCTTCCAGTTTGTTGGTATCCATCAGACGCTTCTCTAACTCTTCCACTTTAGTTTCAAGGTTTTGATTATCTTCAATCATCACAGCAACCTAGCCAAATAAAGACAAAAATGAAAATGGACACACTGTAAGAAATGAATATAAAAGGTAAATTTGAGAAGAAATAAAGGCAAGTGAATAACAAGTTTGTCTTGTAAGCAAGTGTAAACTTTGTAGAGACTTAGAGTTAGGCGTTCTTAATTTACTCCTTAAGAAATTCTTAGGAATGCCTGACAAAGTTTGATACGAGTTTGATACGAGCCCTTAATTTGGTGGGCAGAAAAAAAAAATCTTTTATTGTCAACATATCAATGAATTAATAATTAATTGATTGAAAGTAAAAACATGTCTTTTATAATGAGAAAAATTAATTGCCAAAGTGTTACACAATGTAAAGGCCAGAGTCAGGATAGTTAGTGATTGGTCAGAATACCTTGTGGGTGTGTTTTATGATAGTGATGAATTGCCTTTGTCTAGGTATAAGTCCAAAATGGCATGAATGCAAGAGAGGACTGCAAGAATTTTTAAGTGCCAATACCCTCCCCACATCCAGGTTTGAGAGACAGACTAAGACCACATGCAGGGGAACGCTAAGCCAATGAACATGTGTTCCTTTGATTTCCTTTTCGTTGCCTCTTAGAATCCAAGCTGTCACATCTGTCCCTTTTTCTTTAATAAAAACGAGTAAGAAAAAGAAATCAACTTTTTGTTAATACCATCTATGCAGTAATGTTAGAATCCAGTGACAACATGGAATGCATCACAAGTTTTGGAAAATGCTTTTATAAACAATGAGTGAATGATTTTTAACTGAATGTTTTTGGAGAATGGCTGTGTAGGTAACAATTGTTATTTGGTGTAGACTTCTCTTCCCAGTTATGGGTTAAATAGCAACACCAACTTGGCAGCCAATCTAAAGGACAAATTTGAATTCAAAACTGTTGAGAAGGCAATGGGAAACCACTCTAATATCTTTAAAAAAAAAAAAAAAAAAAAAAAAAAATAAAATAAAAAATAAATGAAAAAAAAAAAAAAAAAATCTACCAATTCAGAGGTTAAAGAAAAGCCAGTTGTGAAGAGTAATGGCATTTAAGTCATTCCCCTCATTGCTTTGTCTGGATTAATTCTTTAGTCCTTCATTGCTATCTTTTGATATTCTGCAGCTACTCACAAAACCTTGACTGAAAGAAAATAAAATCTGCATCTACAGCATTTTGTGCAGTTGTAGCAGGGAATGACAGCAATTGCCCTCTTTTAAAAATAAGGTTCGAGTAACTTTGGAAAGCTGTAATTGGTGGAGACACTTAAGAATTGGGAATGGCAGATCATGTATTCATAGAGAGGGGAGTTAATTATTTTCATGTTATTCTACAGGCATAAGTTAACAGAGGACAGCAGTGGAGAATAAGAAGGTTGAAAGAATCATCACCTTGTTTAAATCATGTGATCAGCAGACCAAGCATAGATATATAGGATCCACTGATTAGAAAAGAAATGTTTAGTTTAAGTTTCCAAAATTGAGCAAATATACTGGACAAGAAAAAACATGCA